>JAQISU010000123.1:600000-987500 GCA_029339505.1 Unio delphinus | reverse complement strand
AGTGATGTTTAGCGCTTGGGAATCATGTTGCAGATGTAGCATGACTCCCAACTCATTCACATATTGACACCATGCAAACTGATCCTAACATTAGTCTCATAATTCTGAGTGCCAAGCAAGACAGCCGTTAGTACCATCTTTAAATAGTCTTTGGTATGACTTGGCCACCAGAGAGGTCACTTGGGGCTTAGACAGATTTGCCTGTACTTAAATCCGCCAAACATCTGGAAAAATGGATTAACAG
Source organism: Unio delphinus (assembly GCA_029339505.1). Lineage (NCBI taxonomy): Eukaryota > Metazoa > Mollusca > Bivalvia > Unionida > Unionidae > Unio > Unio delphinus. The sequence goes on along the minus strand of JAQISU010000123.1, from coordinate 987,256 downwards.
TAAGCATCAAATAAAATTAATGCATTGCCTTGTTACAGATGCAAAATATCAAACCTAACAGATATGGATCATGTAACCTTATTTAGTTTCTGATTTTGTCTGGGTAGATGTAAATATATCTGGTTCAATAGGGAAAAATCAAATATTTTAAAACAAATTTATATAAAGACAGTTTTTTTTTAATTCTTCCAAACCTTTAAAAATGATCTAGCACAGCGTTTATTAAGTTATACCAGGATATAGGCTGTTTAAATTGAGCATGACTCATTTTAAATCAAACTTGACAAAAACGTTTTTAAATATCTAAAATGTATACAGCAGATAATTTATTACACAAAACTGAAACAAATTTATTGACTGACAAAAGGGTCATATAAGGATATTTTATCCAGGTTCTTTTTTAATGCACTTCTGGTGCTATAATGCACAGACAACTAATTCAGTCCTCACATGTCATAATCTTAATTTGAGGCCAAATTACTACACTTTTCATGTCAAGCTTAGCAAATCAGGCATATATTATATGAATGATATATCTGAAAGGAAACTTTTCAAATGATAAAAATGCTGCTGAAGATGGTCACTACACAAATCCATCACCCATTTATCTCCATAGTATCTGAGCAGCAACAGTGATAAAATTAAAATTATTTAAATTTCAAGCCTTACTACTATGTATAATTTACTAATAATTAATAATTATTTTCAACCAATAAGCAACCTTGTTTCTTTGAAATACAGCATTCAATATATCTGATCTGATAGCTGATACATTAACTAACTGGCTGTCATCATTTAGGGTTACTATTATGTACATGAGAATTATTTTCAACAACTGTTTCTAATAGTACTTACAGTAGCAGGAGAACAAACTCCAAGGGATAACTATTGTAATTTGTTCCCTAAAATATAGCATTACCTCCCTGTACATACTGACATGAAAGGTCAGTGGCTGTCTACTTTCTACCCAATTTTAGTAAAACCATAAAGTCTGTTGCTACTTTTAGCACTGTAAACTATATTTGGTAATAAGAAAGGATGCTATGCCATAAGCATGGAGGAAAACCTATAAACAAGAAAGTACAAGACACAAGAAACAACAGTATTCATATACATAGAGCATAAAATTGATATTCATAAAAATACAAATACTGGTCAATAATTCGTTGAAATGGTATTAGATAACTTAAAACACATCTTAAAACAATAAGAAACTGAATTTGCTAAAGGACAAATTTGAGCGGAATTTATGATAAAAGTTTATATCCTTGAACCATTTTGGCTTAAGGTTTGCACATCTTTGGAATATCATTAAAATTTGCAAAGAGGAGTAAGTAATAATGAAAACGTAGTCAAATTAATTAATACACAGGTACTAAAAATGGCATAATAAATGGAGCATCATACAATACAAATCAGACATGTCGCAAGAGGTAGAAACTTTCAGAAAGTGCATCCACAACATGTAAAATGTTTATGACTAATTAAAAGAAGGTGAATAATATGATGTTCAGCTGATGCAACATGTTTTTCAAATCAAAAGTATCACAGCAAAATACAGCATCCACTTACAAGAAGTGCACAATTTAACTTAATGGGTCAATGTTAACAACATGATATACATAAAGTTCTGAACTTCTGATGTTAACAAATGCTTTTCATTTTGTTGATGAGGATATTTTCTTTAAAAGGACAAATCAGTCTGCAATTTCTTTGAATGTCACATGCAACTATTAGCTTAGATTTACTGCTTTATGGAAAGGGTGATGTCAATGAAAAATGAGGAATTGTACATCATGAGTACTGTGTGGCACTACAGAACGATTTCAGTAACTTACTCAAATCATGATTACTGTCACTGTGTCTGCCTTACAATAATTTTTCCATTAATTTTATGTTGTAATACTTGTATTATGTTGTTGTTGTAGGGTTTAACATAATTTTTCAGCATAAGATAGGCTATACATGGTGGCCAGTATTAATGGTGGAGGAAGAACCCCAAAAACCCGGAAAGAACCATTGACCCACGAGAAGCTACTGGTAAGCTTTCTCACATACCCACATAAGCCGAATCTGAGACTCGAACCCACGCAGACAGAGGTGAGATGGCAGGGATCCTTAATGGAGAGTGCTTTAGACCAGTCGGGGTCCCTCTTGTATTGTTTAGGGAGAGGGCTAATTTAAGTTGTCAGAACCTGTACCCAATCCCAATGACGCATATGGTGACAATAAAATTGTTACCTCAAGTCTGTTTTGATTAAAGAATCAGTAGAGTTGCATTAACTATTTTATTGCAATAGCCACCTAAATATTTAGTAAATACAAGCAGCATTCATAATCTATTGTTTATGTGATCATTATTGTATGAGACCTTGCTAGTTGAAAACTAATTAAATGGATCAAAGTGTTCTCAAATCATTCTCAAGAATCAGCTTGTGATAAAATTGTTTACATGCATGTCATGAATTTCAATGTAATATTTAACAAGGGAAGTTTTCTTTCTTTTCACACTAGCTTTGATACTAAAAACTGTATCATTAACTAAATGTAAAGTGGAAATATTGATAAAGAAAACTAATGATAAATTAAAATTAAGTTAACACAGTTCTGTTTTTAGCTATTTAAATTTTTCTTCCTAAAGACCACACTCTCTTAAAATATAGCCATTTGTAAAAATACAAATCCATGTATATGTCTATTATGATATACATCTATCTCTGCTCTTCAAAATACATCTGGATTCTAATTCTTTCTTTCATCATCTACATATACATGCTATTTAAAATTGCAAACAAAAGTAACAAGGCAAAAGTTATAAATTTATAAAAATAAATATAAACATCTTGTTTCTCATTTTACAATATTACCTTTCTTTCTTTATCCTTTAGTTGTGGTGTTTTATTGTCATGTTTTGAGGTAAACTCAAACCCCCAAGGGAAAGTTAAATTTTACTGTCAGCTTGCCCTTGGCTAGCTAACCTCCATCAAACTGATAAAAATATGTCTAATAACACTCCACATTTCTATCCATATACGAATTCAGGCATTTGAAATTATGATATGCTAATGAAGCTAATACAAACAGAAATAAGATTTAAAACTTAAATCTGATTCAATTATTTACTGCTTTTTTTGTACACACATTGCATGGTATTTAGCAGATCAATATTGACTGATATAAACATTACAAATATAATATGGTATAAAGTGATCAATATTGACTGACATATACAGTACAAATATAATATGGTATAAAGTGATCAATATTGACTGATATAAACAGTACATATATTATATGGTATGTAGCAGATCAAGATACCTTACAACAGCTATAATGAATATACAGTGTAAAAGCAAATGCCTGGAGTTTGTCACTGAAGATCTTTGAAAACAGTGTATAATGACACATTGTATTAAAAATGGTAATGAATAATACAGGTCACAGACCAATGCTTTATTCATGTTATCAAAAATACAAAATCCAATATCAACATAGCTATTCATTCTTGCAATGAACTTGTAAAGTAGCTTAAAAGTAAAACATACATATGTATAATGTACACACTTTGTAAAAGACATCACTTATGAGGCATTTCTCCAATTCTTTACATATTTCCATTACATACATACATACATAAATACATACATACATACATACATACATACATACATACATACATACATACATACATACATACATACATACATACATACATACATACATACATACATACATACATACATACATAATAAACACATGTCAATAAAGAACACAATTTTGCTGACAGATTTGCTATTACAGTAATGAATACATTTTGCCATGATGATTCTTATTCAGTGCTGAGCTATTATTCAAATGAAGTAGGTAAAAGACATTTATATACATTCCACAGTTATATATAACATGAATACTAGTGTGCAAGTTAAGGTAATGAACACAAGAATGTATCATTGTTAATCATTCATATCTGAAATAGTGTTAACTTATTCATTTTCACGGGTATTAATTTTTGTGGTTTTGTTTTTAAAAAATGACAGTTTCAACAGTACCCATCTATGTTCATGGATTGGGAAAAGCAGTCCTATTGTTTGTACAGAAGTATCAGTGTTCAACGGGTCTTTGAATGTATCAACCACAAAATTTATGATACCTCACAAAGATAGTGCATCACATTCTCATCTTCACATCAGTATCAACCAAATAGAGTTAAATACATAACAAAAGCCCCTTGAAGGGACTATCACTGACACTCTACTGGCATAAAATACATTACACTAATCAATGATAAGTCAGTTTCTTTTGTGCTTTGAATCTTTTAAAAGTTGAATATTTAAAGAATCTGATATTCTTATGAAATTCCAAAATACTTTCGTGTTCAAAAATATTTTATGGTTAACGTGTAAGCAAGATAATTGTAAGTGCAGTACACAATCTTCTGTCATGACCTTTGACTTTGAATCTAGTACTGATAGAAGATCATTGAATTTGTCTCTGACAATGTCAATCAATAAATGCATGCAATGTTTAGTTAAATCTATAACTGATATTTGCTTGGGAAGGAGGAGGTTTTTAAATACTATCATTTAAAGCATTCTTTTGATGTACTCAAAAACTAGGTCTGATAAATATCCATTCATACTTGTTTGTTTTATTAGGATCACAAGACAGAACAACCAAACTGAGTCAAAATCCTCCTACCTTAAAATCAATGTCATATGGATGACTGTTGACTTGTTCATTGAAATGCAAATAAGTACAGAATCTGGCCAAAATTAACTTGTATATTATGTACCTGTCTTCATAAACTCAATACTAGATGTCAGATTAGCATTAAGGACTATCTAGACATCATGAAATGTAAAAATTACTACTCATTTGGAAGAAGTGATCACAAGACAGGATGTCCAAGTGCCACCATCTTTATTTTGGACCAACTAGATATCAAAGTTTTTTAAGAAACAATTGTCTTAATACAACTACTCTTTCAGTATAGCAGGTACAACAAGAGCATCAACATGATCAAGATGCCCACCATGGAGGACTGATGTTACTAACTCATTCGGCCCCGATGCCATGTTTACGCATAATCCCGTTTCTGCATTCAACAGCCTATACCATATTTTAGCGTAGATTTTCGACTGCATTCAATGGCCGGTACCGCTTTTATACGGTCCGAATGTATGGTCGAGAGAAAGTCTCTGATTGGTTACAAATGGGGCTTTTCATAGCATCAGACCCACATGTAGTCAATCAGAAATGAATTTACGTTCGTTTGGGCAAACTTTAATTGTTCGGAAAGCAAGGATTACTACTTGGGATCCGTTTCAATACACGTTTTTTCTTCTTAAAAAATCGTAAAATGATGGCGGAAGCACGAGTGGTTTTTGATGGCAGTGAGGGCGAGAATGAGGAGTTTCTCGGGTTTGATCTCGAAAATATTGAGTAATTAGTGGAGAGATATGTTCGACAGTTGGATAATTTGCGAGATTTCGAATGGGACATTGAAGATTCTTGAGATTGAATAGTCAGAAAAAGCGGATGCTGATAGCGAAAATGAAAAAGTTTCTGCCGATCTAGCAGATTGGAACGATCGTCTTCTGTCTATCCAAATCAATGATTTTAGTGGAATGAATCCTGGAACTACAACATACAATGACAAATAGACAAGGAAAAGAGAGAAATCTTATCTTTTTTCACTTATTATTATTTCTGAGAAACTGTACACAGACATCGCAACAAAACCAATCCATATGCCTAAAAATGCATATTGGTATCACCAAACAAACGTAGTATCCAACCTGCAAAATGTGTTTATTGAACAAAGTTCTATCTTAACCAAAAACTGGATGTAAACATTGTCAAGTAATGTATGTACAAATTGTTTCAAACCATATCACATATTAGATTTTCCTGGTTTATTTTAATGGCTGATGATGTGATATTCCTAACAATGTCGCACATAATTTTGTTAAAAAATTTATAAATAAATTGTGAAAGACTTGGAAAAATAGAAAGAAAAATACATCACTGTGTAGATAAATTAATTTGGATTAATTGGTGAAATTTTCATGGATTAATATTTGATACAAGAAGAGAAATTAAAGTAAATGTGAAGGCATGTGCATGATTTCTACAAAATTATCCAAACAGGTAAAACACTATGAGGCACAAGCAGCTAGTCACAGCTTAGTGTGGCTGGGGCACAGTAATAGTGTTACTGATAAGTTTCTTGGGGCTGAAAGAGCTAAAGCACCATTAGTACCAACATAAGAAATGTGTAGTGAAAACCCCAAGTTGATGTGACCATCAATTCAGGCCAAGTAGTTATGACATTTTCAAAATGGCTGCAATTACCAACATGTTATAAGTTACCTTAGAACTATTTTCATTCATTGATCAACAAGACATAATAAGTTTCATTAATGACATACAAGACATAAAAATATTCATAAATGACCAACAAGACATAATAAGTTTCATTAATGACATACAAGACATAAAAATATTCATAAATGACCAACAAGACATCATAATAAGTTTCATTAATGACATACAAGACATAAAAATATTCATTAATGACCAACAAGACATAATAATATTTATTAATGACCAACAAGACATAAAAATATTCATTAATGACCAGCAAGGCATCATGATAAATTTCATTCAAGACCAACAAGAAATCAATAATTTTCATTCATGACCAATAAGAAATCAATAAATTTCATTCATGACCAACAAGAAATCAATAATTTTCATTCATGACCAATAAATCAATAATTTTCATTCATGACCAATAAAATATTAATAAGTCTATTGATGACCAACTAGACATCATAAGTCTTTCAATGCCAATCCCATGTCAGTACAGAGCAGCAATATCGAGATTTATTTGGATATCAGAGCTGTAACGTTTTCATTAATGACCAACAAGACATCATAATAAGTCTTTCAATGCCAATCATATGTCGGTACAGAGCAATGACCAACAAGGCATCATAAGTCTTCTACTGAAAACCACATACTAATATGACCAGTTCAATGGTAGAGAACACGATTTTCAAGACAGATATTGATTTGACAATATCTGACACCTGTTGGGCACCATTTTCATTTAGGACCAACAGGACATCATACCAAGTCTTAAAGTGAAAATCTCCATTCAGGAGAAGTAGTGATATTTACAAGATTAATGTCATACCTGCCATACTGATGATTAATATGAGTGTAAAATATCATGGTATTCTCCATATAGTTTAGGAGAAGTAGTGATAACAAACTTCTGCCAATGAATGGATGACAGATAGATTATAAGTAATAAATGAATGGTGGATACGACAGTTTACTGGTAATGAATGGATTGTGGATGAGAAAGATATATCACAGATAATGAAATAAGCTATTCTGATATATGACTAGTAAAGGAGGCGAGAGGAGAGAGAGAGTGTGTGTTTAGGTGGTAGCATTCTAAATTACCTCTACAGTATAGTGACTACATGGTGCCAACTATAGGTAAATTTCAACACACAACTCAAAATATGGAGAAAATGTAATAAATGTAGGTCCTAGATTTGGCTCGTTTGACTTGCCAATTATAGTGTATATAGCAACTTCTACATCATCATTCAAATTTGATGCTAACCAAGGTCAGACCAGGTGAACACCAGGATATAACTTGTAGAATTGCAATAGCTATAATTTTATCATTCAATTTTGTAATTAATTATTGATGGCAATAGTGGTAATTGTACTGTCCAATTTTGTAACTAATTCTGCTTTCGAGCTAGAATGCTGTTGATCTGATTATGACCTAATGCATGCATACAGAATGTGTATCAAATCATTAGGTGGTAAGCATGGCATCAACTTCCTAGCCTATTATTTTTAAATACACTTTCCAGCTCACATACTAGTCTGTTGCTAATGTTTTAAAATGCCTAGTGTATTTGTGCCATACAGTTTGCACCTGTCCAGTTCTTTTGTGCCATACAGTGTATTTGTGCCATAGTGTATTTATATCATACCGTGTATTTGTGTATTTTATTATAAACAGATTAACAGGTTACAGACTGAGAAATGGACATAGTGAAAGTGATAATCCATATAATATATATGGGGGGGGGGGCATGAAGGAAAGAGTGAATGTTTCAGGTGAACAAATATAGAATGACTGTGTGTCTAACAGGAGACAACTATCATAGTTCTGAAGCTGGTAAAGATCTGATTGATGAGATGGTAAGTTGTCGCTGCAGAGGTGGCTTTGGCTTGATGTTGTTTTTCTTCATGTATGACAAAAACTGCTCTGGAATTTCCTCCAAAACTTCTTTGGCCAGGCGAGCTTGTAAAGCAGCTGAAGTCTCCCCTGGCTTACCCAGGAAATCTCTCAATGGAACAAACTAGAAGCAAAAAAAGGAAAAATTGTTTTGTGTTTGTGAACATGTATGTATTTCACCTGTTGACAAAAAAGTCGGGAAGAGTGGTCATAAGGTCATAAAAATCTATTCAGATCAGCAACATATGCATCCAAATATGCCAATTAGATTCAAATTGAGCTCTCTGACATATCTGTAAACTAACTGAAACTGATATGAGTCATAACCTGTTCAACGTTTAGTTCAACAATTTAATTACAGCTTTCACCTTAATAAAAGTATTAAAATAATTCCTTTGGAACATAACCATTTTAATGGTAACTCTCCCTAACACAAAATGCAACAGTTTATCTGATATGTTCTAAAGTATTGGCCTAAAATAAGCTGTCAAATTAACTTATTATTAATTTTAGTAGGTTTTTCAACTACCAACTGGTGGATGTCTTGATTGCTTGTTGGGTTGATATAATTACACCCACAATGTCCTTACTCTGGCACACCAATGAACAACGTAAAAATTTGGGATGGTGGAGTGAGACCACAAGGTGACTTTTATTCAAAGGAAAATGATTGATGAAAGAAATTTCTCACAGTGAGATTTCACCAATCTTTTTAAGTACTCTGAACAATCTATATGTCAATACTGGCTGCCTAAAAATATGAAGTGACTTTGTCGGGAGAAAAACAGAAGGTTACAACCATTTCTTTTTTTCTCTTGATTTAACTAGTTAGATCCATAAACCTCTAATCGGCCAAAGAAATCTCTCTTGATCATGCCTAGCACAGATAAGACTGACACCAGGAATTTCAACTGGAACAGGAGTTACCAGCAGTAGCTAATTATTTGGCCACAAACTCAAGTTGGCAAGGGGCATAGGTTAAACATATCTACAGCACTAATTACAGAAATTTCACCATCTGGCATAAAAATGTTGGGAGATTTATTGCCTACTTTCTTAGTGATGCATTCTGCCTAAAAACTAGTAATGGCAGATAGATTATTTGATATGAGCTGGGTGTGAAAGTTGAGGAATGCTGTACAGAAAGGACCTCATGTGCTGCAACATTATATTTCTCCTCTGCAGTAATTTCATGTGGTCAATGACTAAGAGATCAAGGAGATCAACGAACCTTTGCTGAGCTATCATGATGACTTATGACTTGGAAGTCTTGACTGTCTAAAAATCCTGAGGGGTTATTCAGAAAAATTCCACTTCCGACTGAAGGTATCAACCACCCATGCATCTGGTCTGACACTGGAGAGACATTAATAGAGAGCTTTTTATTTCATCATACAGTCATTACGATTAAAATGTGTGTATACATACAGGTGTATAGACCATTCCATGATGATTGCTTGCCTATCTTTTGCACAGAATGTGGCAGACTGAGCAATCTCCTAAGAAGCTGACCAATGGAGGTGGTTCCAATATCTAAGCATATAAAAGGGGAACAAGCACACACTTAGTGTCTGTAGTATGCTGTGACTAACATTGTTTTCTGTAATGACCTGACAAAGCAATGTCGTGTGGTTGATGCACCCATGAAGTGCTAGAAAACGTCTTGCATTTCTAGATTGTTGATGTGTCACAGAAGCATTGACCCAAGACCACAGATCATGCATGACTACTCCCTCAGGCTCTAGGTGAGTAAACAAGCCTCAACCTGAAATGTCAGTGTATAGAGAGTCAAGTTCCAGAGTATGAATCAGAATTCTGACCAGAAACCTGTGATCCTAAGGGGATCAGGGTGAACAGTGGGTACTTATTAGGTTTTGAGTTTGCTATAAGCAAGAAGGGCCACATATTAATCCTTCTGCTGTATTCAGAGAAAGAGTCTTCTTTCAATAGGGCAATTATAAATGGTGTTCATGCATTCAGTTCCATCAACTCGAAAGCCATGACTGGAAGACCTGTCCAGGTCACTGTCAAAATATTCACATGGGAGGCATCCAAATGCTACGGCAAATGGATAATGTAACTATAGACTAATACTAGGGAACAGTTCAACACTACTGCTGTCTGGCCCCTTCTTAACCTTTAGACAATTTCTTAGTTTGGCTCCCTCTCCATCACTTATTGAGTGAGTAACAGAAGGTATGACATTGGCTGTGCTGCTGAGCGCCACTCCAAACTCAAATGGCTCCTACCTCCTGGTCCAAAGATCAATGTCCAATGCATGGCATACAGCATTTGGTGTTCCCTGCATGTGTTCTGTGACTGGCACTAACATTAGTGACCCAAGACTGAAAACAAATTGGCATTATACAATATTATACAATATTACTGGAAATTGGTAAACAGTGATATATCTTCAGTGACTGTCTTCTGACACACAATCCAATGACTTCTGCCTGGTGAATGGTACATGATCACATGATACAGATCTTATTCAAAAGTCTCATTTCAGGGAACTCAGCTCTGACGAATGAGATTTTGCTTTATTGTGAGGCATTCTAGCGCAAAACAATGAAAATGCTTTCTTTGTCACAGTAAGGTAGGGCACTTTATTTTCGACTGGCAGACCATGCTTTCTTTGCCACAGTGAGGTTGGGCTTTCTATTTGGGGTTGGTATACCTTGCGTTTTTGTCTGAATAAGGTGGGGCTCTCTATTTATGACTGGCAGACCATGCTTTTTTTGTCTCAGTAAGGTGTGGCTCTCTATATGGGGTTGGCAGACCACGCTTTACTTGTCCAAGTAAGGTGGGCTTTCTATTTGGAGTTGGCAGACCAGGCTTTTTTTGTCTCAGCAACGTAGGGTTTTCTAGTTGTGTCGGCATACCTTGCTTTGTCTCAGTAAGGTGGGGCACTCTATTTGGGTTTGGCATACCTTGCTTTCTTTGTCTCAGTATAGTGGGGCTACCTATTTGGACTTGGCATACCTTACTTTGTCTCAGAAAGGTAAGGTCTCTTTTTGGGGGTGCCATACCATGTTTACTTTGTCTCAGTAAGGTAAGACTTTCTAGATTTGCATATCCAAGAGCTGTGTCAATGCTTTTGTCATTTACTAAATCTACACAAGCTCCTTTTCAAACATTTTGTACCTGCCTGGTCCAACCATAGAATGACCAACACTCAAAAATTGTTGGGCACAATTTTTAACAAATTCCATCATTTCTCACTTCCAATTTAAGTAATTACTGCAAGAACTCAGGAGAAGATATGTTATATTATAAAAGGGGAAAAGAACCCCAAAATATTTGAATCCATCTATTCCTGCATACACTGTGAATTAGTATCATACTGTCCTACTGCATTTTTGAAAACGGGGGAAGGGGGGATATGATAAATGCTTTGTTACCTGGACTATGTCTCTTTCAGCTAATTTCCCTCGGGATGAGAGCCTGACCTCATCTCCATCTAAGACCTCCATAGCTGGAATTGAGTGGAGAGAATACTTTAAAGAATGCAAGTATAATACAAAATATACTGATTTGTATACAATATTTGCAGACAAAAAAGTCTGCTTCGTTTGATTAGATACAGGACTCACTTTAGCTACCAGACTGAACTATTTTGCTCAAATATATATCTTCAATTCTTAATTACATTTTTGTTTTCATTCTTTTTTATTCAATTTTTGTTAACCCTGATAGGATGAAATTTTGTAGCACATGATCCTGCAGGATTAAATTCAAATAAAAAGAAAACGCCTTCTATTTTTAAATGGTCCGTATTTTAATTTGGCTTGGTATTCTACCTTTTCTACATTTGCTAACTGATTGTGGTTTGGTATTCTACCTTTTCTATCTTTGCTAATTGATTGCAGCTTGGTATTCTACCTTTTCTACATAAAATTTTGCTAACTGATTGTGGCTTGGTATTCTACCTTTTCTACATTTGCTAACTGATTGTGGCTTGGTATTCTACCTTTTCTACATTTGCTAACTGATTGTGGTTTGGTATTCTACCTTTTCTACATTTGCTAACTGATTGTGGTTTGGTATTCTACCTTTTCTACATTTGCTAACTGATTGTGGTTTGGTATTCTACCTTTTCTACATTTGCTAACTGATTGTGGTTTGGTATTCTACCTTTTCTACATTTGCTAATTGATTGCAGCTTGGTATTCTACCTTTTCTACATAAAATTTTGCTAACTGATTGTGGCTTGGTATTCTATCTTTCTGCATTTGCTGAATGGGTGATTGCCGGCATGCTACTTTTGTCCATCAAGCATGCACATCATATTCATATTTAACCCCATTTTCAGGCTCAAAATCATCCACTGGTATCATCATATACATCGTTTCTTAGGTCCAATATTTCTGATATACACGTACTTCAAAAACTGAAAAAAATTATTGTCATCATAACTATCACAAAGTATTTGCTGATTGAAATCATCATCTGATGATGAACCATGCTGGGAATCGGCCATTTTGGGTTTTCTAGGTAACTAGTATTTCAAAAATACTTTTTTTTTTTTACAACTTCCTTGCATGTTAAACTATGAAATAAAGCTTGGTGGAAGACACAATGTGCTAATTAAATTTAGTTTAACAACCATATGTATCATGCAACTAGCGATGCAAATGGTCTATTTTTGTGTGTGTGTGATTTGGATTTTTAACGTAGCTTTAAAAAAATTACAGTCATATTGCAACGTTTTGTCTGCAGTAAGGTAGTTTATAGTGATGTCTAGCACTGGTGCATGATGCCGCAGACATGTAACATGATGTCCCACCCAGTCATATAATCCTGACACCAGGCCGACCAGTCCTAACACAAACCTCTTGCTGAGCGTCAAGTGAGGCAGATGTAAATACCATTTTTATGTCTTTGATGTGATTTGGCCGTGGATCAAACCCATAACCTCCTGTATCTGAGGCAGACACTCTAACCACTAAGCCAAATGGTTAATGGTCAAATATCATCAATGATGTAGTATTTTCTCATCTATCAAGAGACTAAAGATATACTGAATGTTATAATACACAATTTCTGAGTACATAAATCATCTTCCAAATGATTTTATGCAGTTTTGGCCCAATGTAAGGTTGTTGAAGGTTGCTAGTCCAGCTTGTAAGTGGCTACTCAATGCTGACACTGCATGGTGCCAGCCAATTCTAAATTTGCGATAGACAATTGGGTTTGACCCAACAAACAAAACATAAATGTCCAAAAAGCAAACATGAGGTGCCAGGTGTCAGAGCAAGCTTGAACTACTTTATGCTGAACAAAATGTTGGGATAAAATAATTATCATGGAATGGGGAAGGGACCAATATTACAAACCAGGTCAACTGGTGTAATTTGTAGAATTTGTTTTAACTAAAAAAAATGAGTACCTGTGACTGCAAAAGCTGTTTAAGATGAATTCTTAATTTAAAGAATAGCAAGGCAAATGACTAATAATTATTAATGAATGCTGAAGATTAAAATAACTTGCATATGGTTTGCATTGTTTTGTATCGATTTTCCATCACTTGTATCGATATATGTATTGGTACAGCAAAACTATCAATGTATCAATATATCGATGAATCATTCCACCCCTAGCATCAAGTTTTATTGTTGTTGCATCCTCTATTTCTGCCGCATAACATTCATCTTAACTGTCTGATGTAGCATTTATATATTTTCTGTTCTTTCAATTATGTATGAGAAAGTAAGAAGAGTACAGTGTACCCATGAGAAACAAAGAATTATACAGTGTACCATGACTAACTAAGACAAGTACAGTGTACCCATGAGAAACTAAGAGTACAGTGTACCCATGAGAAACTGAGAAGAGTACATTGTACCCATGAGAAACTAAAGAGAGTTCAGTGTACCCCTGAGAAACTAAGAAGAGTACAGTGTACTGCTGAGAAACTAAGAAGAGTACAGTGTACCGCTGAGAAACTAAGAAGAGTACAGTGTACCACTGAGAAACTAAGAAGAGTACAGTGTACCACTGAGAAACTAAGAAGAGTACAGTGTACCGCTGAGATCATATAATTTGACGGTGATTACTTAAAAAGTCTAACAATTGAAGCTTTTCCCCATTAATTAAAGTAATTATGTCGCTTTTATTATGACTAAATGTATAAGTGTTTCTGGTGTTGTTCTGTATTGTTGAACACCATTAAAATCTCCACCATTTCTACTGACCTGTATAATTTTAAACAAGTTGCTCAATCCTACAGTCAGGCTTTATGTAATAGACATGATGTGTTGCTAGCAATGTTTAAGAGATTTCAATCGAATTTGGCAGTTTAAAAAATTTCTTACTTTGGTAACAAATTAATACCATAGCAACTAAAACCAAAACAGAAAATTAGAGGAAAGATACATTAATGTTTTTTAAACAATTATCTTAAACATGTGTAATTCAGTATGGATCAAGTGGAATGTAGCTTACTGCTTGCCTTAAGTTTAATGTAATGTTGTACATGTACAGAAGTAGGAGGAATGAGTCTGATAAAAGATACCCATGTTATGCATCAACAAAAAGCCTTATAAGTATTAAAACCAAACATGGAAAGCAAAAGATAATGATATATAAGAGAAAGGGTATTTTTTGTTGTACTGCATTTTGCAGTATGGGTAAACAGGACAAGAGGTTGATAATATATAAAAGTTTTACCTTGAAAGTCTGCATCCCCAACTCCTATGATAATTATTGACATGGGCAATGAAGCTGCCTGAAAAAATACAAATAATACTTATAAAAAGCTCAATAACATTCTAAAAGGTAAAATATTCAAGTGAATTTACTATGGTCAAATTAAAGACTGGAAATATTGTTACATATGGCAATTATTCCAATAGAAAGCTGTATTCTTTAGGCTTGTAATAATTTTAAATGACAAAAAGTCAACAATATGAAACAAAGACAAGGCCAATTATTCCAATAGAAAGCTGTATTCTTAAGGCCTGTAATAATTTTAAATGACAAAAAGTCAACAATATGAAACAAAGACAAGGCCAATTATTCCAATAGAAAGCTGTATTCTTTAGGCTTGTAATAATTTTAAATGACAAAAAGTCAACAATATGAAACAAAGACAAGGCCAATTATTCCAATAGAAAGCTGTATTCTTAAGGCCTGTAATAATTTTAAATGACAAAAAGTCAACAATATGAAACAAAGACAAGGCCAATTATTCCAATAGAAAGCTGTATTCTTTAGGCTTGTAATAATTTTAAATGACAAAAAGTCAACAATATGTAACAAAGACAAGGCCAATTATTCCAATAGAAAGCTGTATTCTTTAGGCCTGTAATAATTTTAAATGACAAAAAGTCAACAATATGAAACAAAGACAAGGCCAATTATTCCAATAGAAAGCTGTATTCTTTAGGCTTGTAATAATTTTAAATGACAAAAAGTCAACAATATGAAACAAAGACAAGGCCAATTATTCCAATAGAAAGCTGTATTCTTTAGGCCTGTAATAATTTTAAATGACAAAAAGTCAACAATATGAAACAAAGACAAGGCCAATTATTCCAATAGAAAGCTGTATTCTTAAGGCCTGTAATAATTTTAAATGACAAAAAGTCAACAATATGTAACAAAGACAAGGCCAATTATTCCAATAGAAAGCTGTATTCTTAAGGCCTGTACTAATTTTAAATGACAAAAAGTCAACAATATGAAACAAAGACAAGGCCAATTATTCCAATAGAAAGCTATATTCTTAAGGCCTGTAATAATTTTAAATGACAAAAAGTCAACAATATGAAACAAAGACAAGGCCAATTATTCCAATAGAAAGCTGTATTCTTAAGGCTTGTAATAATTTTAAATGACAAAAAGTCAACAATATGAAACAAAGACAAGGCCAATTATTCCAATAGAAAGCTGTATTCTTAAGGCTTGTAATAATTTTAAATGACAAAAAGTCAACAATATGTAACAAAGACAAGGCCAATTATTCCAATAGAAAGCTGTATTCTTAAGGCCTGTAATAATTTTAAATGACAAAAAGTCAACAATATGAAACAAAGACAAGGCCAATTATTCCAATAGAAAGCTGTATTCTTTAGGCTTGTAATAATTTTAAATGACAAAAAGTCAACAATATGTAACAAAGACAAGGCCAATTATTCCAATAGAAAGCTGTATTCTTAAGGCCTGTAATAATTTTAAATGACAAAAAGTCAACAATATGAAACAAAGACAAGGCCAATTATTCCAATAGAAAGCTGTATTCTTAAGGCCTGTAATAATTTTAAATGACAAAAAGTCAACAATATGAAACAAAGACAAGGCCAATTATTCCAATAGAAAGCTGTATTCTTAAGGCCTGTAATAATTTTAAATGACAAAAAGTCAACAATATGAAACAAAGACAAGGCCAATTATTCCAATAGAAAGCTGTATTCTTAAGGCCTGTAATAATTTTAAATGACAAAAAGTCAACAATATGAAACAAAGACAAGGCCAATTATTCCAATAGAAAGCTGTATTCTTAAGGCCTGTAATAATTTTAAATGACAAAAAGTCAACAATATGAAACAAAGACAAGGCCAATTATTCCAATAGAAAGCTGTATTCTTAAGGCCTGTAATAATTTTAAATGACAAAAAGTCAACAATATGAAACAAAGACAAGGCCAATTATTCCAATAGAAAGCTGTATTCTTAAGGCCTGTAATAATTTTAAATGACAAAAAGTCAACAATATGAAACAAAGACAAGGCCAATTATTCCAATAGAAAGCTGTATTCTTAAGGCCTGTAATAATTTTAAATGACAAAAAGTCAACAATATGAAACAAAGACAAGGCCAATTATTCCAATAGAAAGCTGTATTCTTTAGGCCTGTAATAATTTTAAATGACAAAAAGTCAACAATATGTAACAAAGACAAGGCCAATTATTCCAATAGAAAGCTGTATTCTTTAGGCTTGTAATAATTTTAAATGACAAAAAGTCAACAATATGTAACAAAGACAAGGCCAATTATTCCAATAGAAAGCTGTATTCTTAAGGCCTGTAATAATTTTAAATGACAAAAAGTCAACAATATGAAACAAAGACAAGGCCAATTATTCCAATAGAAAGCTGTATTCTTAAGGCCTGTAATAATTTTAAATGACAAAAAGTCAACAATATGTAACAAAGACAAGGCCAATTATTCCAATAGAAAGCTGTATTCTTAAGGCTTGTAATAATTTTAAATGACAAAAAGTCAACAATATGTAACAAAGACAAGGCCAATTATTCCAATAGAAAGCTGTATTCTTAAGGCTTGTAATAATTTTAAATGACAAAAAGTCAACAATATGTAACAAAGACAAGGCCAATTATTCCAATAGAAAGCTGTATTCTTAAGGCTTGTAATAATTTTAAATGACAAAAAGTCAACAATATGTAACAAAGACAAGGCCAATTATTTCAATAGAAAGCTGTATTCTTAAGGCCTGTAATAATTTTAAATGACAAAAAGTGAACAATATGTAACAAAGACAAGGCCAATTATTCCAATAGAAAGCTGTATTCTTAAGGCCTGTAATAATTTTAAATGACAAAAAGTCAACAATATGAAACAAAGACAAGGCCAATTATTCCAATAGAAAGCTGTATTCTTAAGGCCTGTAATAATTTTAAATGACAAAAAGTCAACAATATGAAACAAAGACAAGGCCAATTATTCCAATAGAAAGCTGTATTCTTAAGGCCTGTAATAATTTTAAATGACAAAAAGTCAACAATATGAAACAAAGACAAGGCCAATTATTCCAATAGAAAGCTGTATTCTTAAGGCCTGTAATAATTTTAAATGACAAAAAGTCAACAATATGAAACAAAGACAAGGCCAATTATTCCAATAGAAAGCTGTACTCTTTAGGCCTGTAATAATTTTAAATGACAAAAAGTCAACAATATGTAACAAAGACAAGGCCAATTATTCCAATAGAAAGCTGTATTCTTTAGGCCTGTAATAATTTTAAATGACAAAAAGTCAACAATATGTAACAAAGACAAGGCCAATTATTCCAATAGAAAGCTGTATTCTTAAGGCCTGTAATAATTTTAAATGACAAAAGGTCAACAATATGTAACAAAGACAAGGCCAATTATTCCAATAGAAAGCTGTATTCTTAAGGCTTGTAATAATTTTAAATGACAAAAAGTCAACAATATGTAACAAAGACAAGGCCAATTATTCCAATAGAAAGCTGTATTCTTAAGGCTTGTAATAATTTTAAATGACAAAAAGTCAACAATATGTAACAAAGACAAGGCCAATTATTCCAATAGAAAGCTGTATTCTTAAGGCTTGTAATAATTTTAAATGACAAAAAGTCAACAATATGAAACAAAGACAAGGCCAATTATTCCAATAGAAAGCTGTATTCTTAAGGCCTGTAATAATTTTAAATGACAAAAAGTCAACAATATGTAACAAAGACAAGGCCAATTATTCCAATAGAAAGCTGTATTCTTAAGGCCTGTAATAATTTTAAATGACAAAAAGTCAACAATATGTAACAAAGACAAGGCCAATTATTCCAATAGAAAGCTGTATTCTTAAGGCCTGTAATAATTTTAAATGACAAAAAGTCAACAATATGTAACAAAGACAAGGCCAATTATTCCAATAGAAAGCTGTATTCTTAAGGCCTGTAATAATTTTAAATGACAAAAAGTCAACAATATGAAACAAAGACAAGGCCAATTATTCCAATAGAAAGCTGTATTCTTAAGGCCTGTAATAATTTTAAATGACAAAAAGTCAACAATATGTAACAAAGACAAGGTCAATTATTCCAATAGAAGCTGTATTCTTAAGGCTTGTAATAACTTTAAATGACAAAAAGTCAACAATATGAAACAAAGACAAGGCCAATTATTCCAACAGAAAGCTGTATTCTTAAGGCCTGTAATAATTTTAAATGACAAAAAGTCAACAATATGAAACAAAGACAAGGCCAATTATTCCAATAGAAAGCTGTATTCTTAAGGCTTGTAATAATTTTAAATGACAAAAAGTCAACAATATGTAACAAAGACAAGGCCAATTATTCCAATAGAAAGCTGTATTCTTAAGGCTTGTAATAATTTTAAATGACAAAAAGTCAACAATATGAAACAAAGACAAGGCCAATTATTCCAATAGAAAGCTGTATTCTTAAGGCCTGTAATAATTTTAAATGACAAAAAGTCAACAATATGTAACAAAGACAAGGCCAATTATTCCAATAGAAAGCTGTATTCTTAAGGCCTGTAAAAAATTTAAATGACAAAAAGTCAACAATATGTAACAAAGACAAGGCCAATTATTCCAATAGAAAGC
Organism: Unio delphinus; assembly: GCA_029339505.1. Classification (NCBI taxonomy): domain Eukaryota; kingdom Metazoa; phylum Mollusca; class Bivalvia; order Unionida; family Unionidae; genus Unio; species Unio delphinus. The sequence goes on along the minus strand of JAQISU010000123.1, from coordinate 967,654 downwards.
TGTATTCTTTAGGCCTGTAATAATTTTAAATGACAAAAAGTCAACAATATGTAACAAAGACAAGGTCAATTATTCCAATAGAAAGCTGTATTCTTAAGGTTTGTAATAATTTTAAATGACAAAAAGTCAACAATATGTAACAAAGACAAGGCCAATTATTCCAATAGAAAGCTGTATTCTTAAGGCTTGTAATAATTTTAAATGACAAAAAGTCAACAATATGTAACAAAGACAAGGCCAATTATTTCAATAGAAAGCTGTATTCTTAAGGCTTGTAATAATTTTAAATGACAAAAAGTCAACAATATGTAACAAAGACAAGGCCAATTATTCCAATAGAAAGCTGTATTCTTAAGGCTTGTAATAATTTTAAATGACAAAAAGTCAACAATATGTAACAAAGACAAGGCCAATTATTCCAATAGAAAGCTGTATTCTTAAGGCCTGTAATAATTTTAAATGACAAAAAGTCAACAATATGTAACAAAGACAAGGCCAATTATTCCAATAGAAAGCTGTATTCTTAAGGCCTGTAATAATTTTAAATGACAAAAAGTCAACAATATGAAACAAAGACAAGGCCAATTATTCCAATAGAAAGCTGTATTCTTAAGGCCTGTAATAATTTTAAATGACAAAAAGTCAACAATATGTAACAAAGACAAGGCCAATTATTCCAATAGAAAGCTGTATTCTTAAGGCCTGTAATAATTTTAAATGACAAAAAGTCAACAATATGTAACAAAGACAAGGCCAATTATTCCAATAGAAAGCTGTATTCTTAAGGCCTGTAATAATTTTAAATGACAAAAAGTCAACAATATGTAACAAAGACAAGGCCAATTATTCCAATAGAAAGCTGTATTCTTAAGGCCTGTAATAATTTTAAATGACAAAAAGTCAACAATATGAAACAAAGACAAGGCCAATTATTCCAATAGAAAGCTGTATTCTTAAGGCCTGTAATAATTTTAAATGACAAAAAGTCAACAATATGTAACAAAGACAAGGTCAATTATTCCAATAGAAAGCTGTATTCTTAAGGCTTGTAATAATTTTAAATGACAAAAAGTCAACAATATGAAACAAAGACAAGGCCAATTATTCCAATAGAAAGCTGTATTCTTAAGGCCTGTAATAATTTTAAATGACAAAAAGTCAACAATATGAAACAAAGACAAGGCCAATTATTCCAATAGAAAGCTGTATTCTTAAGGCTTGTAATAATTTTAAATGACAAAAAGTCAACAATATGTAACAAAGACAAGGCCAATTATTCCAATAGAAAGCTGTATTCTTAAGGCTTGTAATAATTTTAAATGACAAAAAGTCAACAATATGAAACAAAGACAAGGCCAATTATTCCAATAGAAAGCTGTATTCTTAAGGCCTGTAATAATTTTAAATGACAAAAAGTCAACAATATGTAACAAAGACAAGGCCAATTATTCCAATAGAAAGCTGTATTCTTAAGGCCTGTAAAAATTTTAAATGACAAAAAGTCAACAATATGTAACAAAGACAAGGCCAAAAAATGATTATGTTTGTTTTTGGTTCAGAAAATAACATGAAAAAAATATGGATATAAACAAATAAACATATTGACAATTAACAATGAGGTGAGAAATTGTCAGGGGGGGGGGCACATTGGGGTGTGGTAACTATGCAGAATGGCAGCTGATGGGTGACCACATTATTATAAGGTGCAAAAACACCTAATTTAAAACAATCAATATATAAGGTATCTGCATAATTACTTGTTCCTAAGTTGCAACGTTGTTCTCTAGGAAAATGCAGGTGTTGTTTGCACATGTATCTAAATTAACAACACTTTTTTTTGTATTATAAATGCTAATTCATTCATTTAAAATATGTGACTTAAACAATAGTCTAATGATACTATTGGGGTGATATCAGAAATATACTTACATTAACAATAGCCTCACATGTTTGAGGCATATCTGTGATAATTCCATCTGTTATTATTAACAATATGAAATAATCTTCGCCACTTCTTCTTGCTCCAGCAAACCTAATAACACAAAATTAAAATACATAATAAACTTATTAACTTTTAAGAGAGTGACAGCAATAACCAAATTAAAACCATTTTTTAATTTTAAATTTTTTTAATTTAAATTTTTTTAATTTAAATCCTGCATGGAGTTGCTATTCATCCCAGGGTTCATTATGATCCCACAGGAAAAATCTGTAACTCTCAGAATTGTTTGAAATCCAGCTTGGGACACCCACAATTTTTGTTAAAAGTGTCATATAAATAGCATTAGAAACATGCTACATGCAATTCTGGGAGTATTTGATTAATGATAAAGGACCAAACTAGTTAGAATTTATAACACTTTTGTTATAGCCCAATTATTCAATTATTTAAACAATTTTAAAGTAACAAAAATATGCCCAACAGCTAAGTCACTGACTTGATTCAGATTCAATGCACTTGTTATTTTCTAGATAGTTTTGATAAATCAATGCTAAAGCTATGCAGGCACCATTTGATATATAATTATCGTTCTAGAAGGGTAAATACATTTAGAGTATAATTAAGTTATATTTAATTCAGTAATGTAAAGCTTACAGACAGACTATAATCGTTAGTTTACATACATTAAAATGAAAGTGAATGCTACATAAAACCATGGATCATTTTTAAAATAATGATCTTGCATGCATTTGCATAATACCCCCACAAAAAAACAACAGTCCCATATCTGTCTATATGTAATTCATAACACCAAATCTAAATCTATCTTTTTACATAATGCACTACAGGATTAGGACATTGGACAAGATCAAATACACAAGATCAAAATTTATGTTGTTACATATTGCACAATAACAAATCTTGTTATTACATAATGCACACCAGCAGATCAGGGCCTGTTATTACATAATGCACAATAGCAAATCTGGTTCTGTTATTACATGATGCACACCAGCAGATCAGGACCTGTTATTACATAATGCACAATAGCAAATCTGGTTCTGTTATTACATAATGCACACCAGCTGATCAGGACCTGTTATTACATATTGCATACCAGCAGATCAGGGTCTTTTATTACATAATGCATACCAGCTGATCAGGACCTGTTATTACATAATGCACACCAGCTGATCAGGACCTGTTATTACATAATGCATACCAGCAGATCAGGGTCTTTTATTACATAATACATACCAGCTGATCAGGACCTGTTATTATATAATGCACACCAGCTGATCAGGACCTGTTATTACATAATACACACCAGCTGATCAGGACCTGTTATTACATAATGCACACCAGCTTCTCAGGACCTGTTATTACATAATGTATACCAGCAGATTAGGGTCTTTTATTATATAATGTATACCAGAAGATCAGGGTATGTTATTATATAATGTATACCAGCAGATCAGGGTATGTTATTATATAATGTATACTAGCAGATCAGCTATGGCTTCATCCAATCCAAACACAGCTAGCGATCCATGCAATATAAACACAGCTATGGCTCCACGCAATCCAAACACAGCTATGTCTCCTTCAACCCAATTTATCTACGGCTCTGTGCAATCCAAACACAGCAATGAATCAATGTAATCCAAACACAGCTGTGACTCCATTCAATCCAAACACAGATATTGATCCATGCAATCCAAACACAGCTATGGCTCCATTCAATTCAAACACAGCTATGGCTCCACGCAATCCAAAGACAGCTATGTCTCCTTCAACCCAATTTATCTATGGCTCTGTGCAATCCGAACACATCAATGAGTCAATGTAATACAAACACAGCTGTGACTCCATTCAATCCAAACACAGATATTGATCCATGCAATCCAAACCCAGCTATGGCTCCATTCAATTCAAACACAGCTATAGCTCCATTCAATTCAAACACAGCTATGGCTCCCTGCAATCCATACACAGCTATGGCTCCATGCAATCCAAACACAGCTGTGATTCCATGCAGTCAGAAGAAAACTATTAATCCATACAATCCAAACACAGCTATGGCTCAATAAAATTCAAACACAGATTTGACTCCAAGGAATCCAAACATGTCTATGGCTCCTTTCAATCCAAACTCAGCTATGGCTCCATGCAATCCAAACATAGCTATGGCTCCATGCAATCCAACACAACTATGACTCCATTCAATCCAAATACAGCTATGGCTCAATTCAATGCAAATACAGCTATGGCTCCATTCAATTCAAATACAGCTATGGCTAAATGCAATCCAATATACGCGTATGGCTCCATTCAATCCAAACACAGGTATGACTCCATGCAGTCCAGACAAAACTATGGCTCCTTGCAATCCAAACAAGGCTTTGGCCCATACAATCTATACATAGCTATGGCTTCCTGCAATCCAACACAGCTATAGCTCTGTAAAATCGAACACAGCAATGGCTCTGTAAAATCTAACACTAACACAGCAATGGCTCCATGCAATCCAATACAGCTATTGCATCATTGCAATCCAAAACGCCAATGGCAATCCAAAATCCCTAAAACTGTATCGGCTGTTCTTTTGTGAGCCATTGTCATGAGTGAGCAAGTGAGTGATCAATAATGGTGCATGATTCCCGTGCTTCACAAGTATTAAAATCAATTCCCAACCAAACTAACAAAAAAGCTGGCATTCCTACTCTAGTTCTTGAGACAGACAACACCTTGAGCAGAATGAGTTGTGAAGATGAAGAGCAATTGACATTCATGCAAGTGAAAGACCAGGGATTTAATTTGGAAAAATTATGTCTGGTAAAGTGTCATTTATATTTTTCTGTGATAAAAGTATGTGGTGTGTGGTTGTGTACTGTGTATTGTATTTGTGTCGGTTATATTCTGTAATGTATCTGTCTTGTATTCTAAGTATACAGTTTGCATTGTTTTAGGTTTATTTCGTACCATTTCATCTCGCAATAAACTCCACAATTGACAAGCGTTATAATTACAGCTCGAAATGTGTGAGAGAGCTCACCCTTTGCTGAATATTTATCCCCAAAAAAGGGTCATTATTAAATGATATGTGAAAATGTACATTGTCATGAAGAGTTCGTAAAATTTCACAGGCTGAAAATCATAGATCCCTGTTATTCAATACAAAAATAACATTGGTATTTTGTTAATTTATTCAGCATTAAAACAGGACAGCTATTGTGATGGTTAAAACTGAATAAGAATGTTTTATTTTCATTATTTAACTAGAGACAGAAGTCACAATATTGTTTCACATCGTATGATATCAAAATGTAATGATCATATGTTATATCTGATATGTCAAAATGTGATAATTACATCATTTTACACTGTATGACGAGGTAAAAATGTAATGATCACTTCATTTTACATCTGCTATGGAACAATTACATTATTTTAAATCTGACATGACGACAAAATGTGATGATCATATGTTACATCTGATATGATGTCAAAATGTAATAATTACATCATTTTGCATCGTATGACAAGGTCAAAATATATTGATCACTTTATTTTACATCTGCTATGGAACAATGACATAATTTTAAATCTGACATGACGTCAAAATGTGATGAATACATCCTGAGTTGTACATATGTAGATGCATCAAAAGCAGACTATCTTAAAATGTATACATGAAAATGTTGTACAACTCAAAATGTTATATTTGAAGAAGTTCACAACTTACTTTGCAACATGATTAATACAGGGGGCAAAATTAGTGGGTCCATACAACTGCACAGAATAGAGGGCCTTGTTGTACGCATCAAGTACACCATCAATCCCATTACAATATGGATTCACAGGATTGCCATTCTGAAAACAAGTTTTCACTAATTATAAAACAAAGAACAATCTTAGTCAGTTACCATGCTTCATTACAATCATTATAAATATCACTTACTTTTGAATGAAAGGATATAACCTAATTATAATCAATAACTATAAACATCCTTATCAAAGGATGTTGCATTATCAGCACAAGACAATTACTTTTGCTAGCTGTACAAGTCTACTAAAAATGCTCTGACACATGAAGATTCTGAAAATATATAGCCTGTCAAATTCAAATGAAGCCATCTCCAAATACTGTGTACCGTTTGTGGATCAATCCTGTAAGGATCTTATTTTGTAAATCAATCCATATATCCATTTATTTGTGTGCATATAATGTATTTTACTATATCTTTTAGAGAAAAATGAAACTGTAATGTAAGTAAAAATTTATAGTCTTAACCCATTTTATCTTGTTTACCAATTTCAACTGCAATGCCTCATTCCCGAGAAGCAATTCTAAATACATTGTGCTAAAACAGAGCAGCATAAGCATAAATTGTGATGACCTTCACAGTGTTTACTAAAAATGTTGTAACATTTTTATTTCTCTTTTAAAGTATATAAAAAAGATAATAACATTTGCAACACAGTGATATATGTTTTATCATTTATCAATATACATGCTTATAACTATATTTTGAAATATGACTTGAAATAAGAAAGAATTACGTTTAATCTTTTATTCATGACAATGAATAAAATGCTCCTAATAGTATGTGAATAAAATAAAGATAATTCTGTTTCTAGCATTTTGTTCAAATTGAAGTTTTTAGCACTGTTAGTTCAAAAGTTATACTAATATTTTTACTAAAATTGGACAACAAAACACCTAGAATAATTTGTTTACTTCACACTCTAGAACACATACTTTTGTGTGCAGTTTCCCATAAAAACTTGTCACAAATTAGTTCAAAATCTATCAGTAAGGTAATTATCAGAAAAGTTTTTGTCCAAATTTTAGTCCACATCATCACTATGTCAGCAATAACATATTCTATCAATTTAAATCGTGGCTGCAATCAAGGTGAAAAATCATCCTGGACCCATTCCTTTTGTAGTTTTGAAAGCCTTCAAAGTCAGCTTCATGTTCCGTTGGAAAGTGCACTAAGCCATGCATCATTTCTTTCATCAACTTTATTCAATTCTAATCCATCATTAAAGTTAATATTATCATCAGAATCATCCAAATCTTCAACTTCAATGTCTCTACCCCTGTTGTCAACATCCATGTTTACATCTGAGTTGTTGTCCATTATCTCATCAATCGATTTTCAAGCCAACAATTTCTTTTCCCACCATGTTTTTGTAAATATTTCATTGTGCATGCATGCTTGTACCATTTTCTGTGTTGGTGAAGAAGTACACAACTATTTGTGATGTAGAACATGTGTTTCTAGATACACTACGCATATATGTAGTAAAGTATGACCATGGTCAAATTCAGGATAAAATGGGATACTACGACTACATGTGTAATCAGGATAGAATGGACTAATGCAATAAAGGAATTACACCATCCTAATACAAAATAGGTTATGGCATAAAACAATCAGACTTTAGTAGTGTAATTAGGTTTTTCTCAATAATAAACAACATATTTAATTTTCCCCATTGCTATTTTAGTAAAAAGACATTACAGAATACTCAGACATTGAATAAAATTCTTACCAAGGCAAACTCATGCGAAACGACCCCATCAGGAGGCAATCTAGCACCAAATCCTAAAGCTGGAAACAGCTTGTCTCTGGTAAAATGTAAGTAAAAAATGTTGAAAAACAATAAATACTAAGGCATTTTGCTAGAAAAGGACCATACAAAATGGTACAGGGGAAACACTTATCTATATAGTAATAATTATCAATGGACTAAAAAATGTAAAAGCAAAATATGCTCTAAATTTAGTAACTGTTGTTGCACCTTGTACCAATCAACATTCCTGTAACTTGAGCAGATGTTAAAGTTGCTATTAGCACTGTCTGTTTCTTTTTTGATTGGGGGGGGGGGGGGACGAATGTGACATTTCCCAACATGCTAATTATTTATGCCATCTTAGGGTTAATATTTAACATGTTATATGAGACTAAATATCTTTCTTCATCTATATAATTTATAGATAAAACAAAATTTTCATCTGTTTTCAAGTGGCTGGATTTGGGAGGTAGCAAGCTTATCATAGTATACCAACAACCTTGCAAAATAACATATCTGATTGACATAAATTTAGTCACCTTCCTTTATGGTAGTTTTGACGGGATTAAAATACAAGGAACACTAGTAAGAACTAATCATAGTCATAGCATATCAGTCTATGGTAACTATTAACTAAAGATTTGATGACCTAGGTAAAAAAAATAGTTATGGCAGTGATTATTTTCAGAGCGTGAGCTGGGGAGATGGTCTATTCTAGAACTGAGAATTCAGTTGGGGCAGGTGAAATTTTCCTATATTTGATAAAGGATAGAATGTTCTGAATAAAACAGTGATTAAATGAATTAAAAGTAGGTGCAAATTTGTTTTTACAGCATCACATCTAATCAATTATTGTGACTCCCGCAATTGTGTATACTAGAACAAACTCATAAGAAGCATGCATATTAACCATTAGTTTAATAAATATTCAACTATGAAAACAACGATCACATTACGATATGCTGTTAAAATCAGAGATTACAGACTTTGCCTGAAATCATAAAGTAGTAAAACAAATCAACAGACTCAAGCCCTCTAAATCTTTGAGCACTGCAAATTATATTATGCCAAGGCAAACAGAGGAAAGTTCCTTATCCAAGGATATATCATGGTAGCTGATCCAGGCTAATACAATGGTAGGAATCAAACCCATACCGATCTGGTCACGAGTCAAACACATTAATGAATGTACCACTAAAGCCTGCAGAACAAAAATTAAGATATACACAGATATAAGTGCACACAAAACTTACGAATCATAGTCCTGAATGATATTTCCAACAGCCCTGAGGGCAGTGGCATATGGGTTGGGGTTGTATGGATTCAGATAGTGAAGTGAGGAGGGTGACTTGGGGTCTCCATTTGAAGCAGTAAAATCGACAGCAAATGTACAGTGGAGCTGTGTCCTGAAAGAACAATAACCGTACAAGAATTCTATTAATCCCAACTTTAATTATATTCATTAACCAATATTATGAGCAGAAAGTAAGGATTTAATGATTGGCTTTTCTCATCTGAAGAAAAGATGGATCTTACAATTAACTGCAAATGCAATATATTAAACGTTTTGTGCAGGTCAATCAGTCAGTAAATGGCCATATTTAAGTTACAGGTATGTAATGTGCTTCCAGTATTACTTCTCAAAAACATGATAGGATTTAAATGGATATTTGCATAATATATGTGCCTTTACACCATCAAACAGCTGAATAAAAATCATAAATTATTGTTTCTTCCTTAACTAGATGCACTATGAATGTTCCATTATGTAGAATGTTACATCAAAAAATGCTTCTTAGTGGTTTCATTTAACAAGTATTCCTTAAACTATCAAACTGGAAGTTGGAATACTCCACATGGTGCATCTTGCTTCAAATGAGATATAGATAGAGCGAAAACGTGGAATATATATAATTAATCATTTTAATTATCTACATGACATGAAGAAGTTATATATTAAGTTTCATATATAAAATTCAACAGTTATGGAAGTTTGTATCAAGTACTGAAGTTATATTTATTGTTTTGCTTAAGTAAAATATTTGCTGATTTTGTAGTTGCTACAAATCATAAGTTTAAAAACATGTTTTCTAAACCATTTTCAATAACAAGGAACTTATTTTATATTACTGCATCAGAGAGGATAGACAGATAGATGATTTGGTGTGTTGGTTTTAACAGCTCTTTAACACCTTGCTGGCTACATCGTAGGAGGAAATGGGAGATAGGTGCTTTCCAAAAGGTACACTAATACAACTTGCCAGATATCAAACCCCTGACCATTAAATTACAAGTCCAACACACTACCAATAGAGCTACTGCATCTCCCCTTTAACAACAGAATCATGATTTTATTGGTGTAACTGTTAAATTGAGCTCATGAAGTAAACCCAATGAGAAAGGGAGGAAAATACATATAAACTCACCCTCCTCTGACATAATCTAAAAATGTAAATACTCTCTCTACTTTGCAGCTCATCAGTTCTACCTGTAAAAGATTAATGATTACACTGTATAAACAAAAAAGAACATTTAAACTCATGGCATTCACTATAGCAAGAAAATGAACACTCTTTTAAGGTCAAACAAAAAAAAAAGAGAAACATGGTGGCTGACCATCCCTGCTTTACATTGCTGATTCAAGATTTTTCACCCATGTTACCCCCCCCCCTTACTAAATATATATAATTATAATAAAAAGTTTTTTTTATATAAAAAAATACCTGTCTACTCTAATTTTGAAACTAGTAAAATAAGAAACACATATTTTTTCTTGGCCTAATACAAAATCTTGCACAAACTATTCTTCTATCCATAGAGTTGAGTGCAGATGATTTCTACACATGGGTTTCAAATAAAATAAAACATTTCTCAATAAAGACATTTTACCGAAAAGAATTTATTCTTAACTCTGCAGAAAATGACTCCTGTGTGATTCAAATTTTCATATTGTGTTTTGCTGAGGATCCTTAATCTGTGATACTGTTGGCACAATCTGTTAATGCAAATGAGAGCTATAGAATCTTAATATTTAATTCAAATGAAACAAGGAAAATAATTTGTTTCCTAAAAGAGTCAGCTCAGAGAATATCTTAGCCATTCTGCTACTTTAGTATATTTTATACTTACTGCACCAGAATTTTTGTATTTGTCTCCCTTCTTTGCTTTCTTTTTGGGATTTATACACTGGAAGTAAAAATATATTTCTCGTTAGAAATATCAAAGAACTAGAATTGCAACTAATCATTAAACTGTCTACCTGAACCATGTTAATGTTACTTGTTAATGTAGCAGGAGATTCTGGTAAAATATTCATCCTTGCCTGTTCAATCCTGATTGAACATTGCAGGATAGTGAAGATGACTTCACCTTGCCATCAGTCACTGCTTACCTCCCCCTCTTCAAGTTCAATAACTGAACCCATCTACATAAAACAGTGAATCTTCCATGCTTTGCAGTTATGAATATTGTGTTTGTGGTATAAAATAGTAGAAACATGGTTTAAAATCAACTTGCGCATTAACAGTTTCTGGTTTTCTGATGCTCTAAAAAAAGGGCAGTTAACAATTTGTCAGCAAACCATACCAAGCAGACAATGAAGAAAACACAAATCAAATTCAACTCCAAAATCAAATACTGTAAATTTAAGGGATTTTTGAAAGCAAAGAGGTTAATGGTTTTTTCTAATATTTTAACAGAGAACATTGTGGCATGAAGTGGTTTGTCTTTCCAGAGTTATGTCTCTTTACTTGGTAAGAGTTATCTATTTTTTAAGTTCCTGTCTAATGCTAGAAACAAATGCATGCAGGGGTTTTAAGATTCAGGATGCAAATTTTTTAATATTTTCATTGCATATGTTGATTATTTTATTTATTATAATTTAACTTGCACAGTCAGTAAAACATCAGTCAATATAGCAGAAAAAACACCTACCATCATGCATTCACTGAAATATTAGCAATCATACAGTCAGGGCCACGAGAGGCCGAATGGTCTAAAGTGCTTTCCAGTATGGATCACTGCCATCTCACCTGTCTGTGTGGGTTTGAGTCTCAGATTCGGCCAATGTGGGTATGTGAGAAAGCTTGCCAGCAGCTTCTCGTGGGTCAGTGGTTTTTTCCGGGAGGATTTCCCCCGGGTTCTTCCTCCACCATTAATAATACTGACCACCATGTATAACCTATCATGTGCTGAAAAGTGACGTTAAATCCCTACAACAACAACAATCATACAGCCAGTAAAATACCAGCCAGTAAAATACTAGCCATTAAACAGCTGCTAAAATAGTAGCCATCATAGAGCCAGTAAAATACTAGCCATTGTACAGCCAGAAAACACCAGTCGATATAGCAAGTAAAAATACCTGCCATTCTACAGACATTAAATTTCCAGCCATCATACAGTCAGTAGAATACTAGCCAATAAGGGGACCAGCGTAGCCATGTGCTCTTAAGCACTCACCATTACGGATCACTGTCATCTTACTTCTGTCTGCATGGGTTCGAGTCTCCGGCTCAGCCAATGTGGGTATGTGAGAAAGCTTCTTGTGGGTCGGTGGTTCTTTCTGGGGGGGTTCCTGGGTTCTTCCTCCACCATTAATACTGGCCGCCATGTATAGCCTATCTTGTGCTGAAAAATGGCATTAAACCCTATAACAACAACAACAATTAGCCATCGTAAAGCCAGTAAAAATACTAGCCATCACAGTAAAATACCAGCCACTGTTTAGCAAGTGAAAACAAATGTTTAGTAAATTATGTTTCTCCAAGAATATTTACCTCAGGATATTCACTTTAGGATATAAGCCTGCTACATCCCAAATCCAGCCCTACTTACTGATTTAAATTCGTCTTTTCTGTCTACATCATCCAAAGGGCAGCAGCTCTGGTCCTTTACCTACCCATATCACAACCAGGTGTCATCAGGTTTAAGCTTAGTGAACTCCTAATGAGGATGCTCACATTGCAATCAAGTAATATGAGCAGGTAAGTATTCTTGTGAGAAACAAAATTTACTAGAAAATTTGCATTCTCCTTTGAATAAATTCCCTGATTACATTAACTGAAGGATAGGTGAATGGATTGATATGCATCCTACTGATACTTTAGGTGTCCTTCCAAGGAACAAGCCTTTGGTCATCTGATCTGTAGCTGCTTGGTCAGATTAATATAATTGCTGGTGTGTTCTTGCTAGCAAAGATAAGAAGATATTGGTTTTTATTAGGTCTGATGGTCATCTGGGCTGCAGCCACAGGACTCCTCACACTCTTTTTGTATGTGCGAAACTAAATCATGAGACAAAAACTCAAGAAAGTTGACTCTACATGCCAGCAAACATCTATGAAGCCTTGAATCAAAACATTAGTGTCTGAAAGTGAGGCTCACAGTAATTGCTTTAATTTCATGAGCTAAAATCCTAATGTGGTTACTTTGATCTTTTGAGATCTCAGAGTATGCCAAGCACATTTACCCACTTAAGCCATGAAGATGAGGCATGAGAGATCTCAGAGTATGCCAAGCACATTTACCCACTTAAGCCATGAAGATGAGGCATGAGAGATCTCAGAGTATGCCAAGCACATTTACTCACTTAAGCCATGAAGATGAGGCATGAGAGATCTCAGAGTATGCCAAGCACATTTACTCACTTAAGCCATGAAGATGAGGCATCAGAGATCTCAGAGTATGCCAAGCACATTTACTCACTTAAGCCATGAAGATGAGGCATGAGAGGTGATATTCCACTTTCTTGCTTTTTGCAGGGAGAAGTCTTTTTGCATTTGCCATGACTTAAATCTGTGTACTTAAAAGTTGTGTACGAGGATGTGGACATGATCTTGAACAGCCACTCAACTTATTTGTAGACAAAATGACGACTCTGAAAGCCCACTGATGAGAATCATTTCTTGGCCATAAAGCCTGGCTGTATCATCTTGATCACAGCCTGATCTGAACTGAAGGCAGTATGGATCGAATGAAAGGACACAGTAAAAACTTACTCACCCTGCAAGCTGAAGCTCAAGCTATAAGGAAACAGGTTTTGTGTAATAACATCTTGAAAAAAGTATTTTGGTCTATTCATATCCAAACTGGCTAGTAGATCTGATGTATCTTTATCAAGTCTGTTATGATGCCTGAATGTCAGGTACCATGAAGCAGTAGCATTTGATAGTGATTGGTGCCAAATATATCTCCTTGTTGAGCCAGAAAAAAAGTTGGCTATTTAAGGGATTGAGATACTAAAAGGGACAATGGTATTGACTTTAAACCTGTCATTGAAAACATGTCAATTTTCCTCATAAGCTTCAGACAGCTTCATAAAATTCTCTCCACAATCAAAGGTCTGAATTCTTTCTCTTGCAAGGCTGTCTTGACTGAGCTAAACATGAGGGAGAAGACATTCCAAGCAGTGGTGAAACAGCTGTGACTCTGGTTTTCTTGTAATATTCTTAATCAGGTCAAAAGCTATATTAAATAGATCACTGATCCAAGACTTGTCCAATTTGAGAACTATTAAGCATATCTTGCAATACTGACCATCATGATTGGAAGTCTAACAGCTATTGTTGGCTATCTATGTGCCATACTGGTGTTAGGTCAGCATCAGAAAGCAGTGGTTTAGGTGGTAGAGAAAGCAAATTTTTTAGTAAATTATGTTTCTCCGAGAATACTTACCCAATCACATTACTTTAGGGATATTAGCCTGCTACCTCGCGAATCCAGCCCTACCAAAAGACGAAAATTCGTCTTTCCTGTCTATGTCATATAGACAAAGGGCAATAACTCTTGCCCATTACCTCCCCTTGCCGCCCGTTAGGTGTCGCTTCTTTAGTTTTTAAGCTGAGCGATATATAAAACACGAGGATGCTCGCATGGCGGGGTGGTTGGGAGGGTTTCTTAGTAATGTGATTGGGTAAGTATTCTCGGAGAAACATAATTTACTAAAAAATTTGCTTTCTCCTTTGAATACGTTCCCCAATCACATTACTTTAGGAGAATAAGTAATAGGAGGAGGGAATGCGGAGCATCCGACCTCCACCCCGGGTATCCTCTAGGGAATGATGGTTGGATTCCCCATGTGAATGATAACCCGGTCTCCTAATTTTCAATCAGCAACACAGCCCAGGGTCACGTGATATGTGACCCTTTTATGCGGTTAAGAAGATAGTTATTGAAATCTTCTTACCTACGAAAATTTATCTGGCGAATCCAGTGAAGCTAATAGGCTGTGCTGATTGTTGCACATGGGTCTGGTGGGCGTCTGGGCTGCCCAACACCGGACCTACTAGAATCAATGTTTGCCTCTGCGAGTACAAACTTGAAGATAAAACTGTAGAAGGTTGACTCTGCAACAGCTTCTATAAGGTGACTGATTTGCGAATTCTCAGAGTACGCCGAGCGTATAACCCACTACAGCCATGAAGCAAGGGCTTGAATGGTGATATCTCATATCCCAGCTATCACCAGAAGAAAGAGGTGTTAGTATGTGACCTGACTCACCTCTATGCATTGAAATGGTGCTAGAGTGCCCAAACAGGATCTTACATGGCTGTTGATCCTGACTTATCTATAAAGAAAGCGAGCTAATGACGACTCGTTGATCGTAATGTATGGTAATCTATTTTGGACTACGAAGCCTGGCTGCGTCAAGAGGACCATCAAACCCTCTGATCGAAACGAAAGAGAGTTCGGGTCACTAGAAAGGACATGTAACTCGCTCACCCTGCATGCTGAAGCTAAGGCTATCAAGAAACCCAATTTGTATGATAGTAGCTTTAACTAATCGTGGGTTAAAGACTCAATACTGTCTGAATTGAGTCATGTTAAAACCCAGGACAGATTCCATTTGAAAACAGGGTGAGGGATATAAGTCGATTAAATTTTTTTTTTTTTTTTTTTTTTAAATGTCTAAAGATCCGACAAATCTTTGTCATGGCTGATAGCACATGTACCAGAATGGCGGAATGTGTCTGATATCATGGAGCGGTAACATTTGAGAATAACTGGAGCCAGATGTTTCTCCTCGAAAAGCCAGAGAAAAGTTGGCCAGTTGAGGGATTGTGACACTCAGAGGAACAATGTGAATGATATGGTACCAGTCTCTGAAAACATGCCACTTGCCCTCGTAAACCTTCAGAGTAGAGGGCTTTCTTGCTCTCGAGATTCTCTCCGCAATCAAAGATTTAAATTGTTTGTCTTGCAAGGCTGTCTGGACAAGAGCCAAGCTTGAACATAAAGACGGTCCGGACAGGGGTGGAACACCCCTGGCCGCGGTTGCTTGTGAATACTTGTGCTGACTGTAATCTTCCTGGGTAGATCTATCGCCTAGATTGAGTAGATCGGAGACCCAGGAGTTGTTCCATCTGAGAGGGGTAATCAGAACCATCTGACAATTCTGACCCCTTAACTTCTGGATTAATTCCAGTACCAAGACCGTGGGAGGGTAGGAGAATGCCCACAACCCTTCCCAGGTGATTGATCGAGCATCCACGACCCAAGCTTCTGGGTCTGGAACCTGTGAGATGAATGGTGGAGAACTTGCGATTCCATCTTGTTGCAAAAGATCAATCATCGGACGTCTCCAAAGTGTGTCAATTGGAAGAAAGTCCGATTGATGGAGTGACCATTCTGTGTGAATGACTAGATAGAGTGTCAGCCAAGACATTGAGTCTGCCAAGAATGTGTCTGAATTGTACATTGAGGTGGAGATTGTCGAACCAATGTAGAAATTGCCAGTTCAGATTGCACAGGTCTGGTGATTGGTGTCCCCTTGTTTTGAGGCAAGGCACCACCACAATGTTGTCTGACATAATGAGGGCAGTTTGTAATAAGAGTTGATCCTGCCCGAAATGAAAGGCATTGATGACAGCCGTTATTTCTGAAAGGTTGATGTGGAAAGGGCTCGCCCCTGGCACCCACGTGCCGCTGACAGTATCGAAGTTCGGCAACAGGTGGGCACCCCAACGGTAGGTATTAGTGGTGGAACATACCGTTATCTCCTTGGGGTATCTCCAGAGTAATCCCTGTGGACAGCCTACAGGGGTTGTGCCATTGACTCAAGAATGACTGTATCTCTGGCGTGAGCATGACTGTTTTCTGGGATCGAAGGGACTTGAAAAGAGCGCAATTACGCTAGCAACGTCCTTTGTAAAGGGCGCATAAAAGGACGGCTGATCGGGATCAAGTCTGCTGCCGCATTGAATAATCCGAGGATCTGCAACTCTCTCGCTAAAATGCGCATCCTGTCGGAAACGGACTCTACGAGTGCAATTATCTGGATAATCGCAAACTCGAGGAAGCCTTACCAGATTCAGATCGGGAGAAACTCCACACCCAGATGGACCAAAATCCGGATTGGACAGAGATCAAACTTTATCCAGTTCACGAGAAAGCCTATATGACGTAAAGTGATATAAGATCGTTTCTGCCTTTGAGCAGAATAGAACTTGACAGATGTTTCTGGAGGATGTCATCCAAATATACTGCAGACGCAATAGATGAAGTCGAGCGGAACAGGGTGACGACGTAACCCATAACCTTGGTACTAGCCCAAGTGCTTAAATTTAGGCCAAAAGGTATGACATGGAACTGATAAGCCTAGTCCCGACAAGCACAACGGAGAATGTCCGCTACTCGTGGGATAGGGACGTGAAATGTGCGTCGGTCATATCTAGCCAGCTTATGATGGGGTTTAAGCGACGTGCCCTTCAGACATGCGTCACGACGTATCAGGTCTAGGTTGGCAGAAGCAGTCAGCGCATTGGCCATGGAATGGTGAGCTGCCCTGTTAAGAACCCTAGCTAACCGGGCCGTCGAATCCCAAGCATGTTTATTGCCAGATTTTTCAGCGATCCTGAAAATGGCTAGGGAGGCTAGGTCTAACAGTGAAGACGTAGCGACTACATTCGAACCAGCTTGGACGTGGCATTGAACACAGTTTTGTCCACTTTATAAGACAATGCCGCAGACATATGGACTGCTGCCCTATTTTATCCCGAGCCAGGACCTCAGTATTGAACGCATCGGAGTGAGTTTTGTACCATCGACCTGAAAACGACGCTGGTACTTGGCTTTCAGAAAAGAACGCCTTAGCATTTCCTGGATCCCCTATACGTGTCGACAGACGGTCATTAATTTCCTTAATTTTGTCGACCGGGGAAGGAGGCGGAAGGATAGAATCTCTTCCCCTTCATCCAGATTGACCGACGCACTAACCCTATAGTCGGTAATTGCAGCAGGAGGTGGAGGGCATTCTGAAGGGGCCTTAACACCCTAAAAATTTCCTCCACTGCGGCTTTGAAGCTGAACTCAGTCCGTTCCATAGTTGGATCTGCATACAGCTGATTTGCCTGTGATTCATCGCACTCACTATGTGCATAATCTTGCTCTGGTAAAGCATCCATATCGGGGTAATGCATACCAGGTGGCATAGATGACTCGATTCCGTCATCTCTAAAAAAGGCATTCACTCTCCCTTGTGGATGAGTTGATAGCCTATGGACGGCCGGCAATGCCGAATGAATTGATTGTTATATGTTTGGCCTGAACGCCTGCGACGGGCCGGCTATGACCGGCACCGACCGCTCGAATGGTCGGGTTGGATCGAGAGATTCATCGCCAACATCAGAGTCATGGTAGTGATATGTAACCGGTAGTACGGATTGACAGACGGAAACATCACTAGAATCTTCGTCAATCCGATTTGTGCGGATTGCGGTATGATAAAAGTCCCCGTGCTGGTACAGCGGTACAGTCGGACGGACTGGTATATGACTAAAATCTCCATACGGTTGGACGACCGGTGCCTGTTGGGCTGGACGGCCGGAGCCGGATGGACTGTCAGTGCCGGCAAGTGTCGGCTGGAAGCTTGGCTGGACAACCGGTGCCATTTGCGTTGAACGGTCATTGCCGGATCGACGCCCGGTGCCGGTTGGTGCCGGCTAGAAGGTAATAATAATTACATAATGCTTATGTAGTGCGGCCAGCACTGTGCACCCATCTACCATTCGCTCAGAGGGAATGTTGGTTCTGGTATAGCTTGCATATCTGTACAGCATACCAGGTGACCTAGATGACGCAATTCTGTCATAATTGACACTTTCACTAAATCTCCCTTGTGGAGAAGCCGTGAACATATGGACGGCCGGCACTAACAGCTGATTGAACTGACGAATGGTCGGCCTGAAAGTCCTGTTCTGGTAAAGCTGCCATATCTGGGTAGCGCATACCAAGTGGCATAGATAACTCAATTCCGTCATCTCTGATAATGTCACTAATTCTCCCTTGTTTTAAAATCACACCGACACGTATTTGACGTGACGGGAGGTGTACACCGGCGATACCGACTGATTTGTCTGGTATATGGTCGGCCGGAATGTCGGCGAAGGTCCGGCTATGACCGGCACCTGCCTCTCGAATGGTCTGATTGGACGGAGATACATCTATAACATCTCTCTCATGGTAGTGATATGTAACCAGTAGTACAGATTGACTGACGGGTACATCACTATAATCTCCGTAAATCAAATGTACAGCCGGTGCAGGTTGATGTCGGCTGGAAGACCGGTGCCATTTGGGCTGAACGGTCGTTGCCGGATGGACGGCCGGTGTAGGTTGATGCCGGCTGGAAGGTCGGTTGCACGATCGGTACCATTTGGGCTGAACGGTCGTTGCCGGATGGACGGCCGGTGCAGGTTGATGCCGGCTGGAAGGTCGGTTGCACGACCGGTACCATTTGGGCTGAACGGTCGTTGCCGGATGGACGGCCGGTGCAGGTTGATGCCGGCTGGAAGGTCGGCTGGACGACCGGTGCCATTTGGGCTGAACGGTCGTTGCCGGATGGACGGCCTGCATAGGTTGATGCCGGCTGGAAGGTCGGCTGGACGACCGGTGCCATTTGGGCTGAACGGTCGCTGCCGGATGGACGGCCGGTGCCGGTTGATGCCGGCTGGAAGGTCGACTGGACGACCGGTACCATTTGGTCTGAACGGTCGTTGCCGGGTGGACGGCCGGTGCCTGTTGATGCAGGCTGGAAGGTCGGCTGGACGACCGGTGCCATTTGGGCTGAACGGTCGTTGTCGGATGGACAGCCGGTGCCGGTTGATGCCGGCTGGAAGGTCGGCTGGACGACCGGTGCCATTTGGGCTGAACGGTCGTTGCCGGGTGGACGGCCGGTGCCTGTTGATGCAGGCTGGAAGGTCGGCTGGCCGGCCGGTGCCATTTGGGCTGAACGGCCGGTGCCTGTTGATGCCAGCTGGAAGGTCGGCTGGCCGTCCGGTGCCATTTGGGCTGAACGGACGGTGCCGGATGTATGGCTAGTGCCGGTTGGTGCCTGCTGAAGTGCCGGCTGAACTGACGGTGTCAGCTGGACGGACGGCTGGACGGCCGGCGAAAGTGCATAATAAAATGGATCCAATTGATCCAGCCTAGACTCCATGCGTCCGGACTTACAGGCCCGAAAGCCATGCACGGACCTGCGGTGAAATTTACATCCACTGGGCAGCCTAAACCATGTCAACATAATTTCCTCCATTTCCACATTGCCAACACCCATTTTGCCATTCATGCCTTCGTTGTTGACTTTGCTACTGAAACGACAAAAGAAGAGAACAAAGCACAGATTAAAAAAAATTCAGCATATTATTAATTCGATAATACTATAACCGTTATTAACGGAGTAGTCAAATTATTCCGTGCCATGTTAACTCTTAATGACCACACTAGTTATCACCGTGAGCATGTTGCAATAGGTCGTTCAAGACGAAGTCTACTGAAACGAAAAGATGATAAACAAAGCACAAATTAACAAATCAGTACGCTATTAAGTCGCTATTCCATAACCGTAACTAACGAAGGAAGCGAAATGATTAAGTGTCGCGTGAATTCGTGACTACAACACGAAATTCCGCCATTAAATAGTCGCAACTGGTCGTTCAGAGACGAAGTCTACTGAAACGGAAAGAAGATAAACAAAGCACAAATTAACAATCAGTACGCTATTAAGTCGCCATTCCATAACCGTAACTAACGGAGGAAGCGAAATGATTAAGTGTCGTGTGAATTCGTGACTACAACACGAAATTCCGCCATTAAATAGTCGCAACTGGTCGTTCAGAGACGAAGTCTACTGAAACGGAAAGAAGATAAACAAAGCACAAATTAACAATTCAGTACGCTATTAAGTCGCTATTCCATAACCGTAACTAACGGAGGAAGCGAAATGATTAAGTGTCGCGTGAATTCGTGACTACAACACGAAATTCCGCCATTAAATAGTCGCAACTGGTCGTTCAGAGACGAAGTCTACTGAAACGGAAAGAAGATAAACAAAGCACAAATTAACAATCAGTACGCTATTAAGTCGCCATTCCATAACCGTAACTAACGGAGGAAGCGAAATGATTAAGTGTCGTGTGAATTCGTGACTACAACACGAAATTCCGCCATTAAATAGTCGCAACTGGTCGTTCAGAGACGAAGTCTACTGAAACGGAAAGAAGATAAACAAAGCACAAATTAACAATTCAGTACGCTATTAAGTCGCTATTCCATAACCGTAACTAACGGAGGAAGCGAAATGATTAAGTGTCGCGTGAATTCGTGACTACAACACGAAGTCCGCCATTAAATAGTCGCAATTGGTCGTTCAAAGACTTTTTTTGAAGTCTACTGAAACGTCAAAGAAGATAAATACAGCACACATTATCAATGCAGCACGTTATTAGTCGCTAATATCGTAAACGTTACATACGGAATAAGCGAAATTATTGAGTGCTACATGTATTACATGCTTTGACCACGTTGCAACCTGGTCCGAAGTCTAGAAAAGGTGACAAAGTCACTCAAATTGGAAAATATTGTAAAATAATGTATACGACCTGTAGAGGAATGATTATCCAACACAGTAATTCCAAATTTAACTTCGGATGGTCAGAATTTACACTAAGATGGCTTGGATTCATTGGAGGTCTAATTGTACGTGTTTTCGCGTAAGCGAAGCTAAAAAACTAAAGAAGCGACACCTAACGGGCGGCAAGGGGAGGTAATGGGCAAGAGTTATTGCCCTTTGTCTATATGACATAGACAGGAAAGACGAATTTTCGTCTTTTGGTAGGGCTGGATTCGCGAGGTAGCAGGCTAATATCCCTAAAGTAATGTGATTGGGGAACGTATTCAAAGGAGAAACATGGTTTCTTGCATACGCTGTAAGATTGCCTCCTAGACTAATTCAGCTGTTGTCTGCTGGCATGAGGTTAGGATCTGAATAACCCTTTGTGCATAAAGGAAACCCCACATACTTAGTGACTTTATAAAATGGTGGCACATATGTTAACTGCAATTATGTTCTTATTCAATGCCAGACGTTCAGCATGATATGCAGTTGTATGTGTCCTGTACATGCACAATGAGAACTTGGCTGGTATTTCCCAGGTCAAACATACAATCAAATGAACATAACTGAAAACCTCCAAGATTTGTTTTAATTGTACCATATTTGAGATGGGTCAGCCACAGAAGAAAAATTGTTTTCCATCCTGTCAGATTATATATACCAACTGTGTGGCAATATTTCAGAATAAGGTCCAACAAAAATCATTTCACTTGGTTATTATGGATTTGAAAAGTGGCATTTAGTTACTCAGTTGGGTTTAAGATAATGTACAAATATTTGTAGTTGTCTCTTAGTCCTACAAATATACCAATCAGTTCTAATATAACCATGAAAGCAAATTCTGGAACTACACCATTTTATTGTACTAGGTTTTCTACACCTAGATTCTGCATTTTTCCCTCCAAAGTAGGAAACCATACACACCTCATACAAATTACTGGAACCTGGACCTCTTGTTAGTTCTCTCACTGTGGTGGTAAATTCTCCAATAAACTCATGCCTGCAATAAAAAACAGAGGGCTATGGTAAAAAGAGAATGACAATGAGACTGTATCTTTTTGGTTGCAAAAATAAATCTCACTCCCTGGGGAACCTGACCATGAAACATTCAGCTTGTAAGCATCTAGACAGTTTCCATAACATGATAAACTTACAAGATGTCTGCAGATTTTAAAGCATTTTTTTTTTCGGGGGGGGGGGGGGGGAGCAGGGGTAACTTTCTTTTTATGGGTTGTGGAGAAGCAGGTGTAGCTTTCTGGAGCACTCATGTGGTGATAAATGTAGTAACCTCTTTTATAACCGAAAATAAAAAATAAATAAAAATTATACTGGATATATAATATCAAGGAAAACATGGCCATCTGACAACACAATAGCAGCCCTGGTGAAAGTTTGATACACGTACAACAGGCTGACCCTAGGTAAAATAAGAAATACTAAAGATAGTAATTACATTGTTTTATATAATATCAAATATCAAACACAATCTCTAATATCTTAATAACTACTGTCTACAATATATATATATATATATATATATATATATATATATATATATATATATATATATATATATATATATATATATATATGACACAACCCTACTGTTGTTTACAATAACTCAAATATCACAGAATTGTATGAATCCTTTCATATATTAAATACATGTACTCATGTTTTATTTTTGCGTACAACAATACCCAAGGGTGATTTATGTATATTGTACAATATTTTGAAACAGTGAATTTGGTTTATCGTATGCCCCATGTGCTAAGTGCTTTCGATGGAAAGAACCATATATTTCCAGAGCAAAGACGATGTATGGCAGCATCGTCTGTGTATAAATGTTTCACTGTAAGACTAAATCTATATATTATGGAACAAGTTGTTAGTGAGTGGTCTACTTTAAGGACTTGCACATATTGAGCTGTAGAGATACAAGTTATTTATTAATTTTTTGTGTACAAGTTATAAATATTGTACTATTTCTATCTTAGTATATTTTCTATGTAGCCTCAGCTCATGTAGCATAAAGCAAATATTTTCTATTCTTGTTTGTGACTTAGCATTAGATTTATATTAGTAATATAAAATTGCATGAAACTTTTAGTATCATGGAATTCTTATCGGCATGGAGATGTTCACTGAACCACAGTTAAGTGAATAGCGGTGCTGGTGGAGTAGCTGGTGATCTGGTATTGCTGACCAATTGGTGGGTCAGGTAAGCTTGATTGACCAAGGAATCAATGGTGGTTGTTGACTACCTGGAAAACTGACTGCTTGATTGACTAGTGTGACAGGTAGCCAAGTGTGCTCTTGAGGGAATGTGTAACTCCATACATGTAATCTTTTTGCCATGGACTAATTTTGGGGTTTGTAATACCCAGTGGTTTGCAATTGTAAAGATATTTTGTATCCCTGTCCCTCCATTTTATCATTTTACTATTTGGGTAAAATACCTCATTTTTCACTATCACTTTTTTTACTATATTTTTCATATATATATTATTAATTTTATACAACCTAAAATAAAGTAAATAGTAAATCAATTTTACTATACGAGTAAAGTACCACATTTTTTACTATTTGAGTAAAACACATCATTCTTATTGTCATGTGAAATTTCTGTGAATATTTCACCCATGTCTTTGTACTGTATAAAGTCATTTGTATTTTCATATGTTGCATTATTAGGTTGACAATGTGTAGATTATTTTAATTTGTTCAATATTTGGATCTTATACATGCACATATTACTTATAACTCTTTTCTCCTTCAAGCCATTCATCATTAAACATTTTATTTGTATCATCATCAAATGTGTTCTGTTATACATCTGAAATCCAACCCAGTTATCTTGTTACATAATATACATATGACACAACCCTACTGTTGTATACAATAGCTAATATGTATGACACAACCCTACTACTTAATACAATTATATATATATATATATATATATATATATATATATATATATATATATATATATATATGACACAAACCTAATACTACGAAAACTATAGTAATTTGTTTTATACAATACCTAATACATATGACACAATCTTACTGTTGTAGAAAATGCATGATATATTTGAAAATCCCAATTCTACAAAACAAAGTAGAGAGTAAATTATACGTTTTATAAATACATAATATAGGACACAAACTTAACACTACAAAACAACAATGAGAGTAATTATTATGTCTTATAAATACTTAATATATGACAAAACATAACACTACAAAACAACATTTAGAGTAATGAATGCTTTATAAATACATAATATATGACATAAACCTAACACTGCAAAACAAAAAAGTAATTATATGTTTTATAAATACTTAATATATGACAAAAACCTAATCCTACAAAATAAAATAAAGGGAAAGAAGCAAAATTTTGAATTACAAAATGTCATGTTGTGCAGTAAAACTCATTTTTAAAAACTTGATGAAACTTGGGGCATGAATGCCCCACCAATTCTGCTTTTTCCCATAAAATAATTACCTATTAGAAATTATTCCCAAGCCAGACTGGATGAACATATGTAGATAATAACAGATCAGGGTAATAATATCTATCTTTGTCAATCTTGATACACAAGATTTTTCTACATATGGCATTAGGGACTCAAACACAGTACATAGTTATCCTCCCATCTGTAATAGTACTTAAATGTATTAAATTATCATGCCCAACTGTAATAGTACTAAAATGTATTCAATTACCATGCCCATCTGTAATAGTACTAAAATGTATTAAATTATCATGACCATCTGTAATAGTACTAAAATGTATTCAATTATTATACCCATCTGTAATAGTACTAAAATGTATTCAATTATCATGCTCATCTGTAACAGTGCTTAAATGTATTCAATTATCATGCCCATCTGTAATAGTACTTAAATGTATTCAATTATCATGCCCATCTGTAATAGTGCTTAAAAGTATACAGTTATTATACCCATCTGTAATAGTACTTAAATGTATTCAATATGCCCATCTGTAATGGTGCTTAAATGTATTCAATTATCATGCCCATCTGTAATAATACTTAAATGTATTCAATATCATGCCCATCTGTAATGGTGCTTAAATGTATTCAGTTATCATGCCCATCTGTAATAGTACTTAAATGTATTCAATATGCCAGTCTGTAATGGTGCTTAAATGTATTCAATTATCATGCCCATCTGTAATAGTACTTACTTACATGTATTATATTATTCTGCTCATATACTTCATACCCACTTCCAAATCTGTGCATGCATGGAGTGTTGGATGCTATTATGATCACAGCAATATTCACAATGAAACTTCTTGAGCTTCAGTTTTCAGTATCTATATATCTCATATCAACCAATATCTGCTCTTAGAACTACACAACCCAACAAGTCTATTCTCTGAGACATATCTCACAAGCAATTAACTCAGCTACTGCAAAATGCTGTTATGAGATTTTCCACTATTTTGCCAAAGATCATTTTATATTTCCAATAAACTTTTAATTGATCTGGTGTATTATGTATTGTTTAAACAGATGACTACTACAGCACACTGTAAAGTATTTAAGTTTAACAGAACAATTTGCTTACCCTCCATCTGCATTCCAGTCATAACATTCAATCTTCAGTGCTCTTGAAAAAACAGACAAAAAATAACAAATAGTCAGTGGAAAATTACATGTCAATAATCATGTCTAGCTTTACACAGTTACTTTACTTTTCAGATTCTTTTGTTTGGGACTACAACACTTCATGCATGTCTTCTTGACAACTATAACTTAAATTGACTCGGGGAATCCAGTTAAAACTTTCAAGAGCTCCTACTACTGCTTTCAATAATTAATAAAGAAGTTATAAATTAAAATGCATAAAATATTTTGGAATTACAAATGGATACAGTGACATCAATTTCTAGTAACTAATGCTAATCTGTTCATATATAAGAAAATGCTGTACATTTTATCAGTGAAAAATGAGTTATTTTTTATCAGTGAAAAATGAGTTCTATTTTATCAGTGAAAATTGAGTTCTATTTTACCAACATACCTGTCATAATCCCCATTACAAAGACTTCTCAAGGGTATTGTAAATGGCCTCCATACTGGATTTAATGTCTTCTTTATCACCTCTGTTCTATGTACAACTGTAAAGCTGTTTACAAGGATGTCAAAATATTAAACTCAACACATGCATTACATAAAACAACAGCCTAATAATTTAACAATGCTAATTATCCTGATCATACAAATTTACAAAGATCTACAATTCTGTACTTAGATCAAGATCAAGGTCTCAATAACAGGCTGAATGATTATCCCACAAAATTCTTATGTCGCAATAAATCAAGGAATATCTAAGAACTTATAATACAAAGACAACTTACGTTCAAGTTAGAAATTCAATGATAATTTACTCCTGTAAAAAAATCAATTTTTTTTTCAAAATGCCCATATATTATTTGAGAAACAAAACTGTTGCCTTTGTTAAAGATTCTATATCCTGTAGCGGCTATAAAATATTTAGAAGAAAAAACTCCCATGATAACAAATTATAAATTTATATTATATAGTTGCATGTGTTACTTAAATTCATATGGTGGTTGAGAAAATCAGAAAAGCCTTGAACTAAATTTTGTCAATGAAGATACTGTATTTGACTACCATTCCAGCAAAATGTAAATGTTTCTGTGCTTTTTTAAAACATGCAAACTTCCCAATAACACTTGATGAAGGAAGAAAAGAAAAAGGGAAAAACCCCTAATGACTACTATATATGTCAACTTTATATAGCAATGATAGAGTACCAGTGGAGATATTATTCAATGATGAGCATACAGTACAGCTTTCACCCATAACAGCAACTATGAACTGAAGGACCCAACTTTTTACAACCAATCAGTATAGCCTGGATTGAGCTAATGAACCTTTAAACTCCATCCATCTAGATGTTCATCCAGATGTATCATTGAACCCCGTCAATCTGGATGTACAGTGGGGCCTTGACTTACGAGTTTAATTTCTTCCGTGACGGAGCTCGTAACTCAAATTACTCGTATGTCAAATCAATTTTCCCCATTGAAATGAATTGAAATGGAATTAATCTGTTCTGGACCTCCAAAACCACCGCAATATTGATAATTCTGAAGCATATCCTGATGTTATAGTGGTCCTTCCAGAACTCTCTAAGATTGAGGTTTGTGCTCTCCGTCACCTCAAATCCACGTCGGAACAGGTGCTTGGTAAAGAGCTTCTTGAAATTAGAAATCACCTGCTGGTCCATGGGCTGCAGGATAGGGGTGATGTTGGGTGGAAGGTAGAGAACCTGCAGCAAATCAGCGTAAATAGCTCGTGCCTTCTCGCAGATTAAAGCCTCCGTCACAGTATCTCCGGCGAGCTGCTTCTCCGTCAACCCACCATCAGCAGTTTCTCCATATTTTCATGGAGATATGTCTGCTGTTTATTAATTATTTTAACGCCCTTGGCTAGCGTGATAGCCTTTATTGACTACTTCTGCTTCAGTATGGTGCAGATCATGGAAGTGCTACGATCATACTGCTTCATCAAGTCGACTACACGCAAACCTTGGTCATGTTTTTCCATAATTTCTTTCTTTAATTCAATGCATATCATCTGCTTCTTTCCAAAATAACTGCAAGCACAAATGCGAGCACAACACAAATGCTTCCACTGCGAGCTGACCGCTTAAAGTTAACGAGTGAGACACGGGATGCTTGGCGGATGTTCATGCGTTCACTGTGACTTTCGCTGCGCCAACTAGCGGTGGGGTATCTGAAGCTGGCTCGTAACCCGAATTTTAGCTTGCAACTCAAAGCAAAAAATCAGCCGAGAGACGACTCGTATCTCAAAAAACACGTTAGTTGGGACACTCGTAAGTCAAGGCCCCACTGTACCTTACACCACATCCATCCATATGTACCTTTAAATCCCATCCATCCATATGTACCTTTAAATCCCATCCATCCAGATGTACCTTTAAATCCCATCCATCCCGATGTACTTTTAAATCCCATCCATCCAGATGTCCATCCTGAGTACCTTAAACCATTTCAATTCAGATGTCCATCCTGATGTATCTCAAACCATTTCAATTCAGATGTCCATCCTGATGTACCTCAAACCATATCAATTTAGATGTCCATCCATATGTATCTTAAATCCCATCCATCCAGATGCACATATAAACCTATCCATCCAGATCTACCTTTAAACCCCATCCATTCAGATGTACATTAACCACATCCATCCTGATGTACCTTAAACCACATCAATCCCAATGTACCTTTAAATCCCATCCATCTAGATGTACCTCTTAACCCCATCCATTCTGATGTACCTTTAAACCACATCCATCCAGATGTACCTTTTAACCCCATCAATCCAGATGTAAATTACACTACATCCATCCATATGTACCTCTTAACCCCTTCCATCCTGATGTACCTTTAAACCACATCCATCCAGATGTACCTCTTAACCCCATCATTCCAGATGTAAATTACACTACATCCATCCAGATATACCTCTTAACCCCATCCATCCTGATGTACCTTTAAACCACATCCATCCAGATGTACCCTTTAACCCCATCAATCCAGATGTAAATTACACTACATCCATCCATATGTACCTCTTAACCCCATCCATCCTGATGTACCTTTAAACCACATTCATCCAGATGTACCTCTTAACCCCATCAATCCAGATGTAAATTACACTACATCCATCCAGATGTACCTCTTAACCCCATCCATCCTGATGTACCTTTAAACCACATCCATCCATATGTACCTCTTAACCCCATCAATCCAGATGTAAATTACACTACATCCATCCAGATGTACCTCTTAACCCCATCCATCCTGATGTACCTTTAAACCACATCCATCCATATGTACCTCTTAACCCCATCAATCCAGATGTAAATTACACTACATCCATCCAGATGTACCTCTTAACCCCATCCATCCTGATGTACCTTTAAACCACATCCATCCATATGTACCTCTTAACCCCATCAATCCAGATGTAAATTACACTACATCCATCCAGATGTACCTCTTAACCCCATCCATCCTGATGTACCTTTAAACCACATCCATCCATATGTACCTCTTAACCCCATCAATCCAGATGTAAATTACACTACATCCGTCCATATGTACCTCTTAACCCCATCAATCCAGATGTACCTTTAAACCACATCCAGCCATACAAATGTGCACATGAACAATGATTGTTCTCTGGAAGAAAACAGCCCCAGTCCAAATCAATAAATTAAAGTACCCCAAAAATGTATATATAATTTTTTAAACCACAAAAATTAATAAAAATGATAATAAGTTCATATGATTATTTAAAATACTGTGGTTTCACATGACATATTTTAAAGTCTGTGGTTTCGCTAATTTTCGTGGATTCTATATGTTGCTCTGATTTAAAAGCCAGCAAGAAAAAAACACATCTGGTGGAGAAGACAACTCCTTCCACTCTGCTGTGTCTTGCCAATACTATCAATCACTCAAGCACAGCTATTTGGTAATTCAACTTTGTTACATTAAGCAAATACTATCTTTTATATATATCTGTTTTATCAAAACTCATTCTGAAATGAATTAGTTAAAAAGCAACCGATACTGTTTCAGTGTAAACTTTCCTGTTAAAAATCAGTATCTGGCAGCTGTCTTTTCTACTCACTGCCTTGACATATGAATGCATATGTACTTATAATTTTACAGGTAGCAAACTTTCCTGTTAAAATTGAAAACCTCCTGAAAGTATATCAAATTTTATTCATGCATTTAAAGCCAAAGGTACAAAAGAACGATGACCACTGATATACACAAATTAGTCCCATAAATAATCCTAATAATTGCAAAAGTATTCTTCAAGTCCAGCTTTCAAACAACCACACATTTCATCTTGTGTGGCTTTCCTCCACTAAATGTCAAAGATTGCCACACCCTCATTGTATTAAACAAGCTGCAGTTGCTGACATGTATGATGCAGATAGGGAATGGTGACATTATCCAAATAGCACTGATAACACAAATATGTATTGTTGGTGGAACTTTATGCACAATAATAATAATGTTTTCAATTAATGCTTGACTTGGTAATGTTTGTGTGTGGTGGCTTGATTGAATGTTGAGCAATCAGATGAAAACATGGCATTAGGGACTAAACTTGACAGGTGTCAGACCTGTGCACTTACCAGCAGTATTCTTGTTAAATCACTCATGCCACCACTGTTTGTTGTTAGCATTTTTTTGTTCTTTTGTATTCTTTATTTTAGGTTGCTGAATAAAATTAACCACAAAATAAAATACTTATAAATATGCATACTTTGACTGGCAAATTGACAAATCTGAGTAACCACATATTTTATTACATGACCACAAAAACAGATATAAACAAAAATAAAATAAACTATAACATATACTAAAAGTGTCATCCCACAAAGATGTCTCCCTTAGCCTCGCTACCAGGTTCCCATGTGTAAGGCTGGGTAGTGACCCATTTGCTAACATATGCTTGTAGTAATGGCTATATCGCAAACATCAATACAACTGAACAACATTTTTCTAAACTGAGGATACATTCACATATAAAATATTCTAAGATGGCAATAGAATCTCCTAGACAGTCAAATAAATTTGCCCTGATAAAAATCCTGATGTATTCCATTATCTAGTACGTCACATTATCTAGTACGTCACAAAAGGTCTTCCCTATCGAATTTAGTATTCAGAATCAAGCTTCTATTCAACATGTTTATATCCATTATTTACTAGTGTTTTCTTTAGTAACTCTTCTCAGTCTCTAACTGTTTCCTGCCATCTGCTGCCAAATTGTGTGTTTCTGCAAAGTCCTTTTCCCAAAATTGTCCTCTAAAAAAATCATTTAAACAATATGTCAATACGTAACATAAGTGTACATCATTTTAAAAACGAAAATTGACGAACAATCTCCTACATGTGTTTTGGTCAAATATGTTGTTTTCACTGAAATGATTTGTAATCTGAAAATTCTGATAGCTTTCAATGATTTTACAAATCATCAGAGCTAACAGATATTTGACTGTATTAATTTTGTATTTATTAACTTCTGTATTGAAAAACTTCCTACCTGTTATCTTCATTTGCTCTCAAAAATGTCAGAAATGGATCAGACTTTCCGAAGAAGTCTTTTTTATCCAGCTTGTGAGCACAAAACTGCATTATCAATTGCTCCTGCAAATAAATTAGAAACAAAAATTGTCAAAACTACTTGTGTTAATAACACTGAAAGCAATACAAATATCAATGACTTATATTTCTTTAAGGTAACATTATCACTTCAACTGCATGAAAGTAATATCTACAATTATAGTCTGTTGCATGTCTATTATAAATCATACCAAACCTACCATTTTACAAAGTATTTACCTGGCACAATCTTGCTCAGGATTATTCAATTCCTTCATACCATAAAATTTTAAACCAAGGCTTATTTCATCAGCACAAACTTGTGTAATAACACTGAAAGCTATACAAATATCACCGACTTGTATTTCTTTATGGTAACACTATCACTTCAGCTGCATGAAAGTAATATCTACAACTATAATCTGTTGCATGTCTATTATAAATCATACCACACTAGAGCTGTACCGATGTCACTTTTTGCTGATTATGCCGATACCGCATATGGCCGATTATTAAAATTGCCGATACGGATTATTTCATTATCACAGTATATATACTCGCGTATAAGCTTAATAATGTAGGGATAAAAAAGGCCTGGAAGAGGGGGGGGGGGTCTGCTTATCTGCGGGCTAATGTCTAAACTGTACCGTTTTTAGGTCTTTTTGTTGACTACTGTAATGGCTATAAATCTTGGAATATGAAACAATATTTTTTCTGTGTCTTAAGACATAGGCATATTAAAAAAGTAAGTTTTGGTGACCCGACAATTATTAAACTGTTATAAAATACTATGACTGATCTTGTTATTATTTTGCATTAGCATATTTTCTGATTTCTCCAACACGAAATGAAATAAAGGTAAATACAGACTTCATAATTTGTGGGCCGGGGAGACCATGTACTATAATGTACAGCTCTTACACAATGCAAAGCGTGCATAGCATCACTTAAATCCATATTTATTCCCAAACATATTGGATGCAGATTTTGCTTTATGCGTTGTTTCGACCAAATTGCATTCTTCTAGATAACATTTCAGATAGTCCTTAATAGCTGTTTCATTTACAATTAATCACCTCTCACGAGTTACTCATTTTCAATGATAAAAGCGATCCTACAAATTGAGGAAATATGTTTAAAAAGGTATGCACGTTTGATTGTACAAGGCACATAACCATCATAAGAGGGGTAATAATAAAAGTTAAAATTCTCATATAGATTGACTAAGATCAAGATCAATAAATTTTAGTTTTGTCGTTTGGCTGAACAAACATCATTAACTTTCCACACAATGGAAAGCTTGATGTTTCGGCATCTCCTTTGATGATAGTCGGTGAATTTCTCTATAGTACAGGCCAGTTAATCATTAAAACGCCTGAAACTGGCTTGTGACAAGAGGAATTTTGAACGCTAACTATACCAGTGCATTGATGCAGAGGCGTAGCTTGAGTGTTTGGAGCCCGGGGACAAGATTCGGTTTTACGTTCCCGGGTTCTTCCTCCACCAATAATACTGGCTGCCATGTATAGCCTATCGTGTACTGAAAAATGCAGTTAAACTCTACAACAACAGCTACAACAACAACATTTAACGATGGTAATTGGAGTTAAGCATTCGTAGTGATCATTCTTGGGATTTAAATTAATTGTGGATGATTTTACTGTTATGGCTTATGTTTTTTTCTGGTTTATTTTTTATTGTTGCATAGGTAAAAAAAATCTGAAAATTACATGCATAATGTTTAAACTTAACATTCTTTTTAGTGAAGATGAGAATTCTTTATAGAAAAGTAGTTATTTTGTAACAACAATAATTCACAGGTGATGCAACAGAACATGTAGAACTATCTTGTTTAGAAGAAAATGAAAATCGAGAACATAATGTAATAATTGGGAGTTCTCAGCAAAAATCAG
Organism: Unio delphinus; assembly: GCA_029339505.1. Lineage (NCBI taxonomy): Eukaryota > Metazoa > Mollusca > Bivalvia > Unionida > Unionidae > Unio > Unio delphinus. The sequence continues at coordinate 934,107 of JAQISU010000123.1, read as the reverse complement.
CAGTAGTTTACAGCAAGTGTGTTAAAACAGTAGTTACTTTTAAGAATATATTGTCTTTCAATTATTCCCCAAATCAAATGTTTATTCCTTAGTTTCCACTATTTAATTCTGTTTTAAAATTCAAGCCATGTCAAGATGAATGTTATAATTGAAATTATATTTTGGAAATTTATTTGCATCAGCACCGATTATTTCTGCCGATACTGATTATACCTATTGTTCTAATAATCGGCCCAATTATGAGTACAGGCGATTAATCGGTACAGCTCTATACCACACCTCTCATCTTTCAAAGTATTTACCTGGCACAATCTTGCTGAGGATTATTCAATTCCTTCATACCATAAAATATTAAACCAAACCTTGTTTCATCAGCACAAACTTGTAATAATTTAGAGAAAACAGTCAAGATCAGAAGTTCAGTGTTAAAATAAATTTTATCTTTAGAAGATAGCAGTCTAATGTACATAGTAAGATGCATGATTGTAATACGAATCCTTGTGCAGGTAACAAGAAAAGTCTGTGCATCTATTAAAATAATACTAATTTGATTATGTACTCACATGTAAATGATTCTTTCTGACTTTTTAAAAATAATAATTTTAAAAAAATAATGTGTACATATCTTGCTTTTTTACAGGTACTTAAACCAATCGCAACTTGAATGCTATTTAAATATGAATTCTACAAAAATATAACTTTTCTTTCCAACTGCATTGTTTTCCAATGTGCAGCATGAAATACAGTTTTTTATGAAGTCTGTATTCTATGTACATGAAATTTGTATGATTCAGTGAATGCTGTCAATTAGTTCTGTCCTATTTAGTTTAATTTTACAGTATAGATGTACTGACTTTTATTTCTTTTGCACAAGCACCATTGTTACAACCAAGCATCTTGCTATGCAAAATATTCTGTGCCTTCAGATTCAAATAGCAATCTCAGCTTTGTGATATAAATGTGGCCTCTCATGAGGCATTTATGATATAACATTAACGTTAGTGGTAAATGTACTTTAGCCAACACTTCTTTCAGTAATGAAAACCTAACATTGGGAAACAAACATCAGAATATTTAACACACCTTTTGAATTAAATAATGGTTCTGGATACATATTAAAATAAAATGCAGCCATTTGTGGTGAGATACATTTTATATTTTTGCACTAATATGCTGGCTGCTGGTCATGTTAGAGGGGTAGCCGTACTTGAGGAGTACTTTTGAACACAAACTTGTCAGTGCCATGGGATTTTGGCTGTAACTAAAGGAAGCCATTCAAGAGGGGACCACTATACATTCTCAGCTTATTAGGAGAATGGATAATAAATGAAATATGCCTAAGCATCGTGATCTTAATTTAAATCAATTACAGTGGAACCCCGCTATAACGCGAATTGGGATACCACACGGTCGCGGTGTGGCTCCCGAAATTTAGTATATTTATTCGAACATGATATTTTTTATTCTTGAAGTGTTATGCCAAAATAAACATGATGTGTGGTTGTCTTCAAATAATTCTGTATACAATCGTTGCTCTAACAATAGCCGATGTGTGTTTCTTCTTTAACTGCACACACAACCAAGCAACAGACAATGCAGTGGTTGATAAAAGCTTCTCACAGTTTAATAAACATCAAAAAACGAAAGCCGCCAACATGTTTTCTGGGCTTGGCAGTGTTATTAGACGCAATCAATTGACCAGTAAATAATGCTTGCTTCACTAGCTGGAAATCGAGAGGGTATAAAATTAACATGTGTTCAGCTTAAAAACAATTATAAAAGTGACTTGTGACCATTGCATGCCTACTGCACTTAGTTCTCAGGTTTTACATGTGTATGGGGTTTGCTTATGAAATGGTTATTAAATCGACCCCTCTTTTTTAATTTAAATATTTTAGCATTACGAAAAAGCAAATTCACAAATCAAGTTTACAATTTGTATAGACATCGTTCATAGACCCTGGAACGTAATGAACGTACACTTGCTTTGTCTTTCTTAACCTAATTTTCTGTAAATTTTTCTCATGGAATTCAGACATAATGATTTGTGAAAAAAATATTGAATAGTTTAAATACGTTTGCAATTTTTGCAATGGAATTAGGTACAGGTATTATGGATTAGTTGCATGCCATGACGGTACTATATCCGAAGGTAAGTAAATGGTGTTCAGACAATGATCTTGAACAAAATTATTGAATATTTTAAATCTGTGCAATTTTTCAATGGCATTACATGCATTATGGATGAACTGCAATCCACGACAACACAATAGTAAACGATGTTAATACCCTATTCATTATATAACGTCAGTCAGAGTATTATCGATCAACGTGTATTTTCGGGGAAAAAACAATAAAAATTAATAAAACTATCTAATGCAAAGTAATAACCTATAAATATATTATCCGTCCACTTTTTTTTAATAAGTCATATTACTGCATTCCATTTAATATTCATCTGATAATACTCCAATTTTTTACATTAGACATGAGTACACGTATATACGCCAATATGGTGTTTGCTGAAGAAAAAAAAAATACTGTAAAATCCCGCATAAATGCGACCCCGCTTTTAATGTGATCCAATTTCTTCGACCCCGATTATCGCATTATAGCGGGATTCCACTATATATACATGGATATAAGTTTCATTTATGACTTTTATAACGTAAAGTTTTATTTGATTCTTTTTTGTAGTCATGCTGACATGATTCCATACTAGATACACAGATGGGCAGACAAATGGATGGATACATGCATGGGAAAAAGTAAAATTCTTTTATTATCTTGACAAATTTGGGAGATTTCACAAATATACATACTTTGCAGCTGCTAAGTTCCTCTACTCCGACTGAAAAACAAAGACCATTTTTATCAATCATGTACAGTGTTACAAAGGAACTGCAATTATTTAACTTTTCTATGTAAAAAGAATCAAAACAGTGTGTATGTGCTTAAAGATTCCAAAACTTCAATGGCACTTGCTAAATGTTCTTCTTTCACAAAAGTAACTGTGGCTGCTGGAAAATTTGCAGTTTTTCATTACTGCAGCTACAGTTTCAGTAGGGGGCCCTGAGTGGTCTAAAGCGCTTTCCGTTATGGATCACTGCCATCTCACCTCTGCATGGGTTCTAGTCCAAGATTCACTAATGTAGTTATGTGAGAAAGCTTGCCAGTAGCTTCTCATGGGTAGGTGGTTCTTTCCAGGGTTTTTCCCGGGTTCTTCTTCCATCAATAATACTGGCCGCCATGTATAGCCTATCATGTGCTGAAAAATGGCCTTAAACCCTACAATAACAGTTTCAGTATTATTCTTTCATTATCCACAATTTTACTTTTTAATATATCAAAAATTATATTTTACTTTTGGATAGAATTTTAGCCAAACACATTTTTTATGCTTTTCTAATAATATGATGTTTTTAGAAATCCTTATCTGTAAATGTTATGCTTATCTATATTTTCTGTAACTTCAGGTATATCATTTTATTTAATTTTTATAATTTGTATTCGTGGTCATAAACTATAGAAATTTTTTGGGATATAAATTGTGTGTAATTTGGCTCTGTTGAAAACAAAAATCATGTAGGATCCATAATACTTGTTTACAAGAATTCTGTGGCTTCCCTATTTGTTGTGTGAAGTCACGTGAATATAGTACATCGTGACTAAGTATGTCATAAATCAACAGTGTAGGTTGTCATATGGGGTCCACTGCGAAATACAGTCGCAAAATTTATGGTGTATATAATGAGAAACTTAAGCTTTAGGTTTCATTCTGATTTTTGTAGTCATTCACACTTTCTGTGTTCTTGATACAAGTCTGCAGATGTATTTTATATTGTACATAGATATTTTTTGAGAGGAAAAACATTTGTTTTTACTGTTAAGTGGTGATAGAAATTGGTAATTATTTTGAACAATAATATTCATTCTGGAACTGTTATAAATTTTCAAAAGAATTCTGAACAATGCCATCTTGAAAACATCATGGTACATGGAGGACCAGTACATTTCCATTATTTAAATTATATGGGGCTTTACATTCATTTAGAACTTTCAAAGACTTTTATAAGGACAAATTTGGGTTCATTTAGGACTTTCAAAAACTTTTTTAAGGACTTATTTGGGTTCATTTAGGACTTTCAAAGACTTTTATAAGGACAAATTTGGGTTCATTTCATTATATTGTATGTTCCTCTCAAATTTTTCATTTATCACTTTAATAGTTAAATTGTTTGTTTAGTTTGATAAAACTTGGTTTTGCTTCTTTTCTGTAACTTAAGTTTGTAAACATTGAGTCGTAACAGTAAGCAGACGCAAGCCTAAAAAACACATAATACTTATTTGACAGACATATGCAGTTAAGTCTGATGGTGAACTAGATTCCTAATGCAGGTTTAGGGTAATAATAAAGGCCAATTGTGATGCTTAAATCTTTTTCCTTGTTTCTAATCAAAGGTTAGACTACTTGTGTGCTTTTCTAAGGCTTTGTATGCACTGAAAAACTGCCACACATAAGATAACATGTGACGGTAATCTTGCACCAGCATTGTGAAAGTAACAAGCTTGGGGGTGGGGGTGGGGCATTTCAAATGCACATCTGCAATTTTGTTTGTTCTGGGACCTCAGAGTGTCTAAATAATCAGGAATACATAATCACCACATAATTATATGGAATATGTACAGGTGCCCCATGTAAATGTCCAAACTGCTGAGTTAGTAACAAATGTCAATCACTCTGATAAAAGAAAACAACTTGTATGGCATTTAAAACTGAATTTTGAATTAATTTATATTCTGAACAGACTAAAACACCATAGTTAATTTTTAATACCATCCCATTTGCATATTCAATTCCTTTTTTTTTTATTTTGTGTAATGCATCTGTGAATATTACCAGTTATGCAGTTATAACAAGTGTTCCACATTACTCAATGTCTTCAATATCTCTGTTCTAAATTCTAACACATGTGCATTTTTTGTGAATATTGAGTTCATTGTTATATATGATAATCAGGTGCTTAATGTACAGTATTTTATAAATATTCATCAAAATTTTTAGCTTCTAGATTACATCCCTTTGTTCTATCAATTAAAAAGATGTACCAGAAAATGTTCTAGTGTTTCAAATAAAATGCTGGTAACTCAAATATCAATGTACCTATGGCTGAAATAAGATCTAGCATGTTTTAAAAAAAGATGAATAGTGTACAATAAAAATTTTTTTCTAAAGTCTTACTTATAATATTTCCACTATTAGCCTTGGGACCTCTGAAAAAGAAAACAAATATTGTAAATCAACAGGTAAGCATCACAAAATATAATTCAGTGACATACAATATTTGGCAAATTAATAAGGGGCGAAAATTTTAATATTTGGTGCAATTAAAAAAAATAATTATACTATCATGCGTAGCTATCTCACCGGATGTGTTCCTTTTTTTCTACGTTGATGGATTAATAAACCAATTATAACAAGAAATGATGCCAACAATTAAGGATGCAATAATAAACTTAATCACAGTATCTACAAAGCAATATTTGTTGTATAGTTCTTCAAAAATTGGTAGTACATCATTAGAAATCATTATTACATAACTGTTCAAAAACTGGTATTATACCATTAGCAATATTTATTGTATAACTGTTCAAAAATTGGTATTACATTATGAGAAATATTACATAACTGTTCAATAATTGGTATTACATCATTAGCAATATTTGTGGTATAACTCAATCATTCATATTACACCACTACAATATTTATTTTATAACTTTTCAATAACTGTTATTACAGCATTAGCAATATTTTTTGTATAATTGTTCAACAACTGATATCACATCATTAGCAAAATCTATTGTATGACTGTTCAGCAAATGGTATAATTACATCATTAGCAATATATGTTGTCCATCTGTTCAGTAACTGGTATTACAGCATTAGCAATATTTTTTCTATAATTTGTTCAGTAACTGGTATTACATCATAAGCAATATTATTTGTATAACTGTTCAATAATTGATATTACATCAACAGCAATATCTGTTGTACTTTGTTCACTAACTGGTATTATAAAATTTGCAATATCTTTTGAACATCTGTTCACTTGCTGGTATTGCACCATTAGCAATATCTGTTATACATATGTTCACTAATTGGTATTGCATCATTAGCAATATATGATGTACATATATTCACTAACAATACTGCATCATTAGCAATATTTATTGTATAACTGTTCAGCAAATGGTATTGCATCATTAGCAATATATGTTGAACATGTGTCCAGTAACTGGTATTGCATCAATAGCAATATGTTGTACATCTGTCCAGTAACTGGTATTGTATCAATAGCAATATGTTGTACATCTGTCCAGTAACTGGTATTGCATGAATAGCAATATGTTGTACAACTGTTCAATGACTGGTATTGTATCAATAGCAATAACTGCTGTACATGTTACTAACCGTTATTACATCATTAGCAATGTATGTTTTACATCTGTTTACTAACTGGTATTGCATCAATAGCAATATCTGTTGAACATATAGCAATATCTGTTGTAGTCTGTTCACTTACTGGTATTACATAATTATCAATATGTTGTCCATCTGTTCATTTATTGGTATTACTTCTTTAAAACAATATATATAGTGAATCTGCCCATTTATTGGTATTACATTAGAATAACATTACTAATTATATAAATATAATGCAGACCTGCCAACCATAGCAAGATCTTCTCAGTAAGGCAGTGGACATTTTTTCCATCAGTTACACCAATTTTCAGTAAGGATAAACACAATTTCATATACTGTTATTGATGATGTGGAATAGATCATATTTATCTCCAGTACAGTTTCAAACCCCATAGAGAAGAAAAGTTTCTTGCAAAATCTCTTTACTTGACATAATCATTTTGTTTGTTTTGTTTCATTGTGGAGGCTCATAATTACAAAATAAATCAGCTCTCACAGCACAATACATTATCATATTAAAAAAACACCATGCCCAATAAATTCTTGACTTTCCTGCTTTTTCCCTAGAAGAATTTGAGTTAAGTCTTTCTATACTTCAATGCTGACTTCAAATCATATACATGGCTTATTGTCTGTTTTGTCTTGATAGTGTTTAATTTCATGGACACCATTAACTACATGCATCAGGTTGACCATACAAGTGCTTTGGTGGTGCTCTACAGTTTCATATTTTGCATAGGGCAAGAGTTTTAAAGAAAATGAATTTCACAGAGTTTCTTCACTGGTTATACTGCCTATTTAAAAAGGTCTTTGTATATCTTAGGTATTATTCAACGAACCATTAATTCCCTTAATTTTGGTGTATGATTGATGGGTGTAATATGGTTATACAGCTTGGTTTTACTCTAGATTTTCAACTTTCAAAAAAGTACAAGCTTCACTTAGTTATTTTCTCATCCTGAACTTCAGAGATAAGTTATAAAGAAAAAGAGCTGATAACTTTTTTTACACTTTATATATTTGGTAATTTATTCATTACACTTTCAGAAGCTGGTATTGTTCAGCCACATCCAAAATTTTGTTCATACAAGCATATATTCCAATTTTGATGAAAGTCTGATAATACGGCCTCTACAGTAGAGTGGTAAGAAGCTCAGCCAATCAGATTCAAGATCACATCATTAATATATTGAATAACTCTGCTTAATCTTCATTTAAATCAGATTAAAAATACTGACGGAATGTTGACAGACAGCTCATAAGCAGTATTGATGCATGGCATTACAGCTATGTGGACAAAATATAATATCATAACTTACATTAGCTTTTTCATAAATCTGGTTCCAGATGAGACTACTTCTCCCAGAGTGCACTCCATCCTTCCCAGAAAATCCTGCAAGTGTCAACATTTTAACTTTAGCTTCTCAAGATAACAGTTTATTTGAATTTGATGTGCAAATTTCCATTCCCGTTCCTTTTCCCAATTTGCTATGTGTATTTTATTCAATAAAAACATCCATTTCAAAGTTGGGTTTACACTTTCAATACCTGAATTTGGTTCCTGAATGGAACAACTACTGGAGCAGTTACAGTATCTGGTCAAATGTGAATTTCATGTTTTAAATATCACATAATATTAAATGGCACATGACTATTCATCTGACCAAAAATTTATAGATTTAATGACACCACTGTTTATAATACATAAACAAATTTGACTTTTGTAAAAGTAGTAGCCTTACAAAAGTACACATAGCCATGATTGCAAACATTATTTTGTGGCATCATATGGATCATATGTGGATTTGCAAGGACACTTTAGTAGTATACTTTGATCACAAATAATGAATCTAGTGTTTTAAATATTTTAAGACATTTTCAGCTTATATCAGATGAATAAATATTGGGTTTAAAGTAGCTGAGAAATGTAACAGTCAACACTGAACAAAATTATTTAAACTGCATCTTTTGTAATTTTTCAGTCTTATACACAAACACACACTCTCTCTCTCACTCACTTCCATCCCTTGACTGGGTGAAATAAATTCCATGAATTTATGATAAGACCATTTCTTTCTTTTAACTGCTGAATGTTTAAACCATCTCCAATATTCTTCAGCAAAAACAAGATTGTCAAATTAGCTGACATGGTGCATAATCTCCATGTCATAATAATTGGCCAATCAGGTGGAGTAGTGACAAAAAGATTTTTAAGACATTTATCATGGCAACTATTGGATGTACAGTGCTTCCTTTTACCCTCATTTTGTGCATAGGATAATGCCAATTTTTTTTATTTCACCCTGCTCAATTCCTTTTTTTGTCACCACGCTCCCCCATTCCAACAAAAATGTTCTTTATTTACTCAATCTGAACCCCATTTTTGACACCAAGGGGATTTTTGACTCTCAATCATGCACTCTTAGAGGAGACAGTGATATATGATAAACAACTTTTGGATTAGCTAAGCATGGTACGAAGTCTACTGGTGAAAAGCCATTGTTCATAGAGTCATCCATCTGGGAGGAGTAGAGATAGCAACGATAGTGGCCATATTGAGGCCATTTTCTTTAGGAATCAATTAGAAACCACAAGAACTCTTCTGGTGAAAACCATGTCAAAATGACTTTTACATTTATGAGGTGTCACAAAACTGGATTTTCAAAATGGCTACATATTGGAATTCAGATCAGCAACAATTGAATTTAGTATCAACAAAACATTTTAAGAATTCTTTTAGCAAAGCCCCATGCTAATAAAAGCATTAATCTGGTAGAAAAAGTGATAACAATTTTCAAACTGGACCTCATGGAAGATTTATTAGACACCAGATGAGCACCATTTCATTCAGGATTAGATAGACATGATAAGAAGTCTTATGCCAAAAATCATGACAGTATGAATTTCTGTCCAGGATGAGTAGTGATAACAAGATTTGCATTATTGCTTAAATGAAACTGATACTGCTTTTTGGTCTGGTATGTCTGCTATAGTGGCAGTCTTACCAGACCTCACAATGACACCAGTTTCATTTGGGATCAATTTGACATCAAAAGAAATCTTTTGGTGACAACCATATGTCAATATGACATTCAATCAGAAGTAGCAATAACAAATTTGTCATGGTGGCCATACAGAGAATTAGAATAGCAACATTCTCATTAAGAACTAATTAAACAACATAAGCAGTTGTTTGGTGAAAACCTCATGTTTATCTAACAATTCAGAAGGCATTGTGAAAACAAGATTTTCAAGATGACTGCTGTGTCAGCCATATTGACTGTCAGATCTGCATCATTTTCATATAACACCAACTGGTCATCATAAAAAGTCATTATTGGATGTCAGATTAGCATCATTTTTATTTAGGACCAGGTAGACATCAAAAGAAGTCTTTTAGTGGAAACTATATATTGATCAGACATCCATCTAGGTTTAGTAGCTATAAAAAGATTTTCAAAATGGCCAGTGATGGCCATAGTGGATATCAGATTGGTACAATGAATATATAGGACCAAACAATACATCATAATAAATCTTTTAGTGAGACCCAATGTTGATACGACTATGCATTCTGGATGTGTAGCAATAACAAGACTTTCAAGGTGGCTATCATAGTGCTATATTTTTAAGAATGGCCAGTATGATAACCAGCATGATCTCATAGAGGACCAACTATATACAATAAGAAGTCTAGTGAAAACCCCTAATAAGAAGTCTAGTGAAAACCCCAATAAGAAGTCTAGTGAAAAGCCCTATAAGAAGTCTAGTGAAAAGCCCTATAAGAAGTCTAGTGAAAAGCCCTATAAGAAGTCTAGTGAAAACCCCCAAAAGTCTAGTGAAAAACCCCAAAAGAAGTCTAGTGAAACCCCATGCTGATACGACAATCCATTCAGAAGGATTAGTAATAGCAAGAATTTCAAGATGGCTGCTAGGTCAGCCATTGGCACCATTTTCATTTAGGACCAATCAGACATCATAAAAAGTCTATTTGTAAAAACCAGAGATATAACCATGCATTCAGAAGATGTAATGATAACATGACTTTCAAGATTACCAATGTGGTAACAAACTTGCATGGCTGAGTAGCACCATTTTCATTTAGGACCAGACCATGGCATGAATATGTGTGTAATGTTCCACAGAAATCTTCCATGCAGTAGTACGAGTGGCGATAACAAACTTGTGATATTGGATGGATTGACGACAGTTGACAGATGGTGGATGGACGATAGATGAAAGACCATTCAATAAGCTCTTTTGCTCTCTACAGCTATAAATGATGTAACAGAAATCAAATGCTGTGTCTGCTGATAATAAATAGATTACATATGCTTGTTACATAAATGAGAGATAAATATTTGTCAATTTGTTTGTTAAATTGTAGAAGCCATTTTCACATGTTTAAAATTAATTCATTTACATTTAAATATAATATCCATTTACTTACATGTTTTGCAAGATCTGCACTCTTGGAATCAACATCATAACTGAAACAGGTATTATTACATATGTAATGACATGAAAGGTAAATAAAAAAAATTGATACACACAAAAATCAAATTTCAAAATTTGAATTTGTCTGCTATGTCAAGACTAGTAAATTTACTATTTAGGACTAATACTTTCATGACTTCTGTAGTCTCCTAGCAACTAAAATATTTGGTAGCCATCTTAATTTCATACACTGTTGTGAATATTTGGATTAAGAAAATTTATTCAAATTCCACAATGTAACTAAATGCTATTCGTAAAGGTGTCAGTTGGTACCCACCTGAATATTATTACTGGTATTACTGAGGTAATAAAATCAGTTACAGGGTACCTACTCATGTAAAATAAAGCTAGAAAAACCCACAACAAAATGTTTTCAAGAATACATCTTGTGACATCAATAATAGGGTACAGTTCAGGCTCATGTTGCATGACTTTTGGCTGCTGCATATTTATCCATCGTAGACCTCTGTCTACTGATCATATATTTTCAAAGTGTGTGAAAATTTGGCTATGAACTTTAAACAGTTTCATTATTTTCTATTTATAGTAACTGTACATGACACATTTCCAAGAAAACAAATGGGTTTCTTGAATTTGAAAGCAGATATAAATGTACCTTTCTGTAATTATCTCATGTAATTTATAGATTACTCTTTTTATGCTCAGGTTACACTTTTCTGTCACATATTGGTATTAATTATGCATAAACCTCTTGGGATGTTGGCATCTATGGATTTAAAGCAAAGCAGTTCGGTATACATTTAATATAATTTTCCTTTGACCTGGTACCTGGTTAACTGATCAGTATGATTGGTACCCAGTTGCATTTTCCAAATATTTTTACATTATAGGTTATACATGGTAGCCAGTAATGGTGGAATAATGATCAAGGAAAATCCACATAAGAAACACCAACCCATGGGATGCTACAAGCATGTTTTCTCACACCTGAATTGGCTGAGCTCGAGTGATCATACTGAACTGAAAAGTAATGAGCAATCAAATTATAAACAAGACAAAATATTCTAAATGTATTTTCGTTAATCATATAGTACCAAGTGATGAGAGGTAAAATTAAATCCCAGTTAAAGTTTTCAACAGAACTTTAAGTGATCATTTTGAGGACACTTTTAGGCCAGTTATTATGTTTTTAAAAAAAAACGAATAATTGCCATTCTTTAAATTTATGTCACTGTGAATCTGACAGCCAGATGTAAAATTGGCCCAAAAACATGGCTGAAAGCCAGGACATGGCATGGATGAAAGTATAATTTTGTTCTTGGCAAAGAAATGAAGCAGTGATCTTACATTTCATAGGAAAGATCTGCCTAAGTGACAGACTGATGGAATGAGTAAATAAGTGATAGAATGCACATAAACATATCATTTACTATTTACCGCAAAGGCAAAGTTGCAAAGTGCCACACATTAAGTCAGATAAACTAGGCTGGTCTAAAAAGGATTTAAATGCAAGCAGCCCAATAAGTCTGGCATGCTTTAAAACACCGAACCATTGTGGTTTCCTGCAGGCTTAGACAAGTCTGGCATGCTTTAAAAAACTGAATCAATGTGGCTCTCTCCAACCTCAAGAAATCTGGCATGCTTAAAACATAAAACACTGTGAAAACAACTGTGGCTTCCTCAATCCTTACCAAATCTGGAAAACCTTAAAAGATGTAGTAACAATAGCTCATACTTACACTTCAAATTTAATCTTCTGAGATTCCTCAAAAAGATAATTCATCACAAACTTCTTGACAAAATCTGGATTCAAGTTATTCCAAATGATCTCAGTTCTTCCAAACTGCAATAAAGCAAATATATTAAGGAAATTACATTAAGAAAACTTTCAAAAAATGTCTGTCTATATTTTATATAGGCAAATTGAGACAACACTTACAAGTTAATTCTCCTTTCTATCCCCAAATTGGCCACCATTATACCTGGATGTGTGAGCATTTTATCTGAGTGAAACTTGAAAGGATGCTCATAATGTGTGTGTTTGTGTGGCATCATTTGTAAGTGACCAGAAAAATATTATCAGCAAAAAATAACTAAAAATCATACAAGTATTATCAAAGAAACCTTGTATATACATGCATTGGAGATTCCTGTGGGATTCCCTTCTCAATTTTTATCTCAACATCAAAAGTTTACCAGGCAAGTCAAGCAAAAGTGGCAAGTTAATGTCTGGGTTAAATGTAGTGCTTTATGAATGGTAAGTGGTCAATTGTCTGTGTAGAAATCACTATCACATTAAGATTTAGTATTCTCCCCATAGTACATTTCACACCAATGAAAGCCAGAGGGCATGCGAGTCTGCGAAGTCCGCAATGTCCTGAACTGAGACATTACAATCAAGGCTAGGATTATTGATTACATGCTAAACAGTGTACCTGATCCTTTGAGAGTTACATTGATTTAACAACTGTCTTCAGCCATGTGGCCAAAGCATTGAAGGGTTATAATCTTGCATTCCTACCTTCAGTGGTAGGAATTTTGCTGTGTCTGTAGTGGACTTCTAAACTTGAAGCAAAGATTAGATTGGGGCCATGTAAATCAGTACATGGAAGTAGACATCAGTCATGTCAAGACTGGTCCCTACTCATTGCAAAAATCGATGGTAGCTCTCAATTGCTGTAAGACTTCATAACCAGAAATGTTCTGGAGTGGAAGCCCTGATCCTGTTTATGCAGTGTTTCCTCTAGGGGTGCAAGTCAAAAATCTCCTTGGGGTAAAAATGGTTGTCAAACTGAGCAAAAAAACAAACTTTGGTATCAAATCTGGGGTTAAATTAAAAATGTGGGTCTCTCTGAAGCGTGAATAAGGGTAAAGAGAAACACTGTTGTGTGGCTTTCGGTACTTGCTACTATGTACTTTAGAAGCTGAAAAACTAGATTTTCTTGTTTGCACACATCCCAATTCAGCGTTTGGGAGATTCTTCATGATGATAGGACGATGTGAAAAGAGGGATTTGGAGAATGAAATTCAGAAATTCTCTGACATTGCTTGGATCACATATAATTTTAATAAAACACTGGTCCATATTTGATGAAAAGGTTGTAGTTGCCTCAGGTATGTCACTAGAGGGTGTGGGTGATGGTATATACAGAATGATGGAAGGTCTAGGAAAGTAGAAATGCATTAGTCTCTTACATCCATGCTTGCCTGCAAAAAACGACCATATGACCTGTCATGCTGACAACTTAATTCTCCAGTATTATTTAGATCGCCCATTCTCAAGTACATTCCCTAAGTTAAATGGCAACAACTCTTGTGCCTCTTGCTTTCTCACCTACTCAATTCAATGCCCTAACAGAAGTAGAGAACTGAAATGGAGTGAGCACACAGAAAAACTGCAATGATCATTTATGACCTTTATTGTTTGGTGAAAAAATTGTCCGATGCAAAAAGTAAAATGCTGATGAAATCAACACATGTTCTTGACTAACTCTGATATGGCATTAAAGACTTACCTGTGCACTTTATCAAGATCTAGTTAAGTGTGGAGAAAAAAATCTCTGTATGTGACTATCTACTAGCAGGATGTTGTTGCTGTAGGGTTTAACACCATTTTCTAGCACACAATAGGATATACATGGCGACTTGTATTAATGGTGGAGGAAGAACCAGGGAAAAGCCCAGAAAGAACCACCGACCCATGACAAGCTACTTGCAGACTTTCTCTCATAACCACATTGGCTGAATCTTTGACTCAAACCCACGCAGGGGTGAGATGTCAGTATTCCATAACGGAGAGCGCTTTAGACCACTCAGCCACTTGGGACTCCCACCAGCAGGATGAAAAAACTTAATCAAATTAATTACCTCAGTATAAAAAAGCTCTTGTATTACTGGGATTCTGAAAACTCAAAAAGATGTCCAGTAAACATTTGCAATCTTTAATGACAGTGGCAAGATTCTGAAGGATAAAATGTTTACCATGGCCTTGTAGAATGGATTGCAGGTGGAAGATGGCAATGTAAGCTGTATAGTTAGTAACAGACTCCTGACTGTTATATTCATATGTTCATGTGACTGGATAGGATGGTTGGCATTTAGATTGCTCTAGCAAAGATGATATATATATATATATATATATATATATATATATATATATATATATATATATATATATATATATATATATATATATATATATATTGTGGTAAGGCTGGCTGGTCTGGTATGGTTGGTGTGGACCATTGGTCCAGCATGTATTGGTCAAATAGAAACTTTTCGCATTCTGCATGTTTTCTTAATAAATTCATGCAAACAGGATAGAAGATTGCAAGCCCTCAGACTCATGGGTGTGGTTATATTTTTGTGTGAGCCTTCATGCCCATCCGCAGGGTTATTCTAAGCTTATTCCCAGGGTGATTACAATATATACACAATATTTTTACTTTCTGACATATTGACAACAATGCCATTTAAGTAATATTGATCACATGGATTCAAAGGCTTGATTAGAATTGCCTCTTCTTTCAACCGTTTTTATGAATCAATATTTATAAACAGAAAAAAGCAAAACCAACAAGTCTTGTAAAATTCGACAAATAATGTAGTCCCCATTAATACAAGTGAACATTTAAAAAGAACTTGTAAATATAATCCTGAATAGTCCAAAAATATTGATTATTTAAAACGCATTCTAATTGTGTACTGAATGAATTCCAATTTTGAATTTGCTAATGGCCTTGAACATTGTTGATGTGGTAACTGTCTTGACGTATCAGACAATTTATGTAATCCAAAATATCTTTAAATGAATTCACCATAATCCAAAAATAGTGATTTAGTCTGAATATATAAATAAGTGATATATAATATAATATGTATTGTTTATTTGGGTTTCCTTCATGATTATATGTTATGTTTATCTGTATTTTGTAACTGATTTTGTCCAAATCAAGTTAAGGGTCTACCTGACTAGTGACATTTATTTTACAAATAGCATAATGATTATTATGCATCCACGATTTTAGATTAAATATCCAGATCATTTGTAATGGAGGTAAACATATTTATTTGTATCTGTGCTTAGAACATTTGTTTTTCACATGGAAATTCCTGATTTTGTCGACAACTTAGAAAGTTTTAGAATGGAACTGACCATCATCCTGGCTCAATTATTGTATCTTGGCTTTTTACATTAATGTTGTTTACTCCAAATTATACATTCCTACCTTAACAACCAATGCCAACTCAGTCTTCTTGTTGTGTACAGTTTTTTTTATTAGAGATGATTTATTTATTTAGATTATTTATCACTGGAATTACAAAGACAAAGTATTCAATAATATTTTTCGACCAAATCATTATTTTAGAATTATTGTGAATTCATTCATGGACCATCTGGATTATATTATTGTGTTACATTAAGACTGTTAACACATCACCACATGCCAGACAATTGGCATATTAAAGACTACAGACACATCAGCAAATTCAATATTTGAATTTATTTGTACTGTATGAACCAACATTCTGATTTACTGAAAATAGAATGGGGATGATTTAAGTTCAAACTTTTATAGAACTGTCTAAAAGATATCTTTGCAAATGAAGCAAAATTGATAACTGGCACATCCAGGTATAATGGTAACCAACTTGCATGTAGAATGTGAGTTAACATGTCAGTGTTGCTTTCCTTGATCTATATTATCTACAAAGGTTTTCTGGAAAGGCTAGATTAGGAGAAAAGTTAACCATAATGTGATCAGATCTGATGGAGAACTTTCAGACAAGAATTAGAGTTTATAATCCAGCATAAGATAGATTATTGATACTTGTACATACAACAATACATGAAATTACTAAATGCATGATGTAAATTAAACTTAAATAATGTAAGATGTAGATATTAATACAATATAAAGAAGAAATCTTCCCTTGCCTTCTTTTAGAAGAAGACAGCAAAATAAAAATACCTTTGCATTAATTAGAGCATTACCTCACTATAAGACCATTCATTATAAAAGTTCTTTTTATAAGATGGTTGTGATTGTTGATCCCATTTTATTAATATAAGCCTCTTCACAGAATTATGTGCACTTCATTAATAATTGAGGTGCTCTCACTATAAGGTGGTTTACCCTATGACTTCCATGGGCAGTGTTGTAATGAGGGAGTGATGAAAATTTGATTTTACTATACAATAATGCAGCTGGCAGATAATCTGTAGGGCATGCCTGTAGTTTCAGTAAAACTTCAAAACCTAAAAGTGATCCACTCCCTAAGGTTTTCTTTTTAGTAACCAGGGTCACAGGAAAGATAATGCTCCATGCTTGCACCGACCTAGTCCTTGAATTGTTATGCTAGGTATTCTAACGACTGATGTTCAAGTAACTCAGGCTGTAACATATATAATTACTTGCTAGTGGTCTTTCAAAAAGAATGCCAAGAGAACACCTTTAAAGATAGGTACAATTATTTATGGAGATGCATTTTATTAAGAACAAATGATAATTTTTGGCAACAAAGGACTTCATGTCAATGATGACACATGTATTTATATTATCTTTTTTTTAAACAAAAATGATCAAAAGCATGTTTCTGTATTCTTCCTTCCATTACATCAGCTGAAAAACAAGTTAATATATAACATAACAGTTTCACACATGTTTTGGTAGTATGGAGCAAGATGGTAGGTCTTTAGAAAAGCAGAAACTTAAAATACAAAAATCCATCGAGAGCACTGAGGAAGGCTTACCCTTCTATTTTGATCTAGCTGGATATGTATATTGATACAGAAAAAGTACCAATGCATCAATGAATCAATTTACCCCCTAGCATATATACATGAGTAATGTCCATAATTTCACCTAATCCATTTACAATATATATCTTCTATCAACACATTAAAAACAAATATGTGTACAGTGTATTGGCAACTGATTTTGACATACACCAACACATACTTTGCGCGTGGGTCATAACATGGAACTTTTCACTCAATTATCTCATAATCATACAATTAAACATTTGCTGAACTGGAAGGACAAATATCTTGATACTGTTAATATTGACCTGGTTGTACTACTTATTCCCTGAACTTAGCCCTTAACTCATAACACAGACAATACAGAGATCAATACCTTATAATCATATGTGTGGCATAGGAGACCCATCAAAGAGGCTTTCAATTCATCATTTTACCATATTTTTGCTCATATAACGTGGACATTATACGTGTTTTTTTTACAATCAGCACAATCCCCCGGCACAGTATATGCGCAAGCGCGTTATCCCAGGGTTTTTTTCAACAGCCAAAAGTGCATTGATGAATTTTGAAAAACCATCTTAATAAACTGATGACAGTTAATAAAAGGTTTCTTTCATACACATACAGTATAAATGCGGTTTATTCAAATCTTTAAGTAAAAATTAAACAATCCGAAGTTGACACCGTGTTACACTGCTTGCGCATCTGTACATTATGGTATGTAATGAATATCTTTTATTCACACGAGGCATACACTAACTTGCATTATAAGAATATATTTCTTGTAATTTCTATATAGGATAAAAACCGATAATCGGTTTAAAATCTATTTTCTACAAATGATAATTGGTTTTTGGAAAAAAAACAACGATATTAACATCCCTATACCGTAGTGTTGTTCCAATTATCGATTATAATCGATCATCAGGTGGTTGAGCAGATAATCGATTGTAAACTCCATAATCACTTGTGTGTAAAGGGAGACTGCTTTTTAGGTGTATGCAAAGCACAAAGGTTAGTAAAACTCCCAGCCACTAAAGCTGACCTGAAATTTATTAATTCCCTTCACAACTACAAATATAAAACCTTATGATAGTCATTATTATATGGTCAAGTTGTTAAATTGTTGAGTTAATACATTTAAACACATTCTGTTGATTTGTTTCAGTCAAATTGCAACATCTTTTGTAGTATTTATAAACAATGACAAACAAGAAAAACATGTCCTTCTATACTTGAAATTATAGACACATCACATGTGAATGAAAGAATTTCGGGGGATTGTAGCAGTATTTCAGTTATATCTGACAGATCAGCCATAAAAAAAATGAGTTCATTTAACAAAGTTGTAGAACAAAAGTAACACGTAATGTAATATTATTGTCAGGTTAAAGTATGCATGTCATTAAAAGAGATTACTCCTGTACATTTATAAACATATTGAACTCTTGATCAAAGATATAACTGTTTAACAAAAATTTAAATTGGCTCTCAGTAACTGATTATAATCGATGATCAGTTGGTTAAGGGGAACCGATTATCAATTATGAATTTCTAACCGATTCCTATCACTAGTATACCGGCATGCGTGCATTCCAGCCGGAAATTAGCGGAAACCAGTAAATACGCATAGTTTTATAGCAGTTGGTATTTTGCCACTGTTTACGTGAAAAATATTACGTGGCATTTATGACTGTACCATTAAGACTGGTATTTATTACGAGCATAAAGGGATAAACGCACCGGCGTTAAATTGCTGGATGGTGAGCGAGAGAGATAAACAGCCTCGTAACGCGTATCAGATGAGGCACCTCTGGCAGTCCTGTGTTGGTGACCGCGTGGTATATGCATGGGTGCGCAATCCAAGTTATTTTTTTTTAACACAAAGACGGAATTTCTGCGCGTTATCCATGTGTGCGTGTTATACACGTAGGCGTGTTATATGCGCAAAAATACGGTAGTTAAAATGGAGAAGCATGGGTATATGTTTGGCAAACACAGAATTCTACATTTTTTCTCTTTTGATCTTTAAAATATTCACGAGCTTTCAAAATTCACTGATGTTCAATTAACAATGTTTTCGCATTTTTAATACTGAAAATGAATATCTAATCCACCAAACAGGCAGAGGAAACTACATACAGAGTATTACTATTCAATACAAACAACATAGATGTAAAAACAGGCACCAACCTCCCTCCAACCTTGATGTCCATCTCCTATGAACAGCACCACCACTGAAAAAAAAAATTCAAAAACAAATGTGAATGCAGTATGAGATTGCAGCTGTTCTGAATTCTTTGAAGGCAAATGGCACCAGAAAAAGTGTATTTGTATGTATAATATTTGCCAAAATGAACACAGTACACCCAGCCCTGATGGCATATCATGTATACAAAGCTAATTGTAAAATATCACCAAACTGTAAATAGCACACACCCATACCAGCTGGTACACCATCTGCACTTAAGGAAATGGATAATGGGCATATGACTGGGATTGTTTTCCTTGACTTCAAGAAAGCTTTTGATCTTGTTGATCATGAAATTCTGCTGCAAAAGTTGAACTGTTACAGGTTTGACGATCCTTCTTTAAACTGGTTTAGATCATACCTAAACCAAAGGTCTCAACAAGTAACCATTGGCAATATTAGCTCTCAAACTCGCACTATTCATTCAGGAGTCCCTCAAGGTTCAGTTTTAGGCCCTCTCCTCTTCCTTATCTATGTCAATGATCTACCATTAAATAATGAATCCACCAATACAGAATTGTTTGCAGATGATGCAACCTTGTATACATCTAGTTCTGATACTGAAGTTATCCAAACAAGATTAAACTCAGATCTTATTAGAGTCCAAAATTGGCACAACAAAATAGGATGGTAATTAATGAAGGTAAAACAAAATGTATGATTCTGGGGAAAAGCTACACATGTCAGGGAACCCAAAACTATCTCTTGCAATAAATAATCATCCATTAGAAAATGTCAATTATGAAAGGCTTGTAGGTGTGTCCATAGATAATAATTTATTATGGAATGACCATATTGATAAGCTTTGTAAAACACTGTCATCCAAAATTGCCCTTCTCAGTAGAATCAACAAATATTTACCTATGGAAACTCGCAGTCTATACTACAAGACGTATATTCTTCCAACAATGGATTACTTTCTAATGTATGGGAAAACTGTGCTAAATCTGAGCTTGACAGGATTTATAAAATCCAGAAACGAGCAGCACGTGTAATTTTAGATACATCTGTTGACCATCCCTCAAAAGCATTATTTACAGAACTCAAATGGTTCACAATATATGACAGGATAGATTTTCACAAGGCAGTTCTTTTATATAAATGTCTACATGGAACTGCACCAGAGTATCTTCAGGACTTATTCAGGCCTTTTTCAACACAATACCAGTTGAGATCAATCTCACATGGAAACCTTCTTGTACCAAAACCAAGAACTGAGCAATTCAAAATGAGTTTTCAATACTCTGGTACAGTTCTGTGGAATAAGCTTCCACTACATGTAAAATCGGCTGAAAATATTAGAGTATTTAAGAAGAGATATCAGGAGCATGCATGTGTTTCTAACAGATAATGGAATTTAGTATTTTAATACGAAACATGCTAATATAAGCACTAATAATTGCTTCTTCACACAATGTGCATTTGTTATACTTTCATTAAGAGGGCCTCAAGGGAGAATAGTCCTTGACTAATGAGTCACCCTCTATAAATAAAGCATTATTATTATTATTATTATTATTATTATTACTTAAATCATTGTAAAGTATTTACCAAACTGTAAACAGCACACACCCATACCAACTGGTATACCATCTGCACTTAAATCATTGTAAAGTATTTACCAAACTGTAAACAGCACACACCCATACCAACTGGTACACCATCTGCACTTAAATCATTGTAAAGTATTTACCAAACTGTAAACAGCACACACCCTGATCTGCAAAGCACATCACATGCGCTTAAATCAGTGTATAGTGTTCACAAAACCACAAACAAGATATACCCATAACTGCTGGCAGTTTCAATGTCCACCTGAAAGCTCTGCCTTGTAACTTTCAGACATTTTACAAAACTTTTACAAGCATTTTATCCAGCCACTTACTTCTAGAGTTGCAAGTATATTTGTCAGTAGGGGCCCCAGGTGGGGGTCAAGTAGTTGAACATGTTCGTAACAATCACTGTCATCTCACCTCTTGTCTTTGTTTTGTTCAAGTTTTGTGCTTAGCAAACGTGTGTATGTGTGAAGTTTGCTGGTACTGTGGTAGCATCCTGAGGGTTGATGGTTCTATCTGGGTTCTTCCTCCACCATCTATACTGGCCACTATATTTAGCCTATTCTGTGCTGAAAACGGCATTAAACCCAGAACAACAACAGCATACTTTTAATGCATTGTTTACCATACCATGAGTAGTAAATGAGCATTAAGTATATTGCCAAAGGAACAGAAGGAAAACAATAGAAATGCAGATAATGCTTGCATAAATAGAATGTTAACAATCAATAAGGAAAATATATAAACAACTATTCTTCCTTATGTGTGTTCTCTTTAATAAGAGTAATACATTGATGTAACTACCTCCAACACATTATAGAGGCTACCTTGAAGAGTGCTCTCAAGACTCACCTGTTTCGATTTCAGGGACAAACTTAGAGACCTAATAATGTTTTGTATCTTGTATATTTTCAGCATGTTTTTATGTTTTCCAATTTCATTGTTTTTGTCATTTGTTGTTCTGTAGTGTAGTCATATCATTATTGATGGTGTAAAGCGTTTAGAGCTTTTAAAGATTAGGCGCTATACAAAGTCCTTATTATTATTAGTATTGTGTACTAGGAAAGCCTATTTATCCTACTAAGAATATAGGATGCTTTCACTCTATTATGCTTACACTGTGACTCTATATCACCCCTAGAGAGGTAGAAGTGCAAGTTCTGCTAATATAAGTAGCATAAAAGTATAATATAATCATAAAAAGTGTAATCTATATATTACTAGTAGTAATATTAGTAATCAATATATCACAAGTAGTAATATTAGTAATCTGAATATCACTAGTACTAATATTAGTAATATATATATATATATATATATATATATATATATATATATATATATATATATATATATATATATATATATATATCACTAGTACTAATATTAGCAATATATATATATATATATATATATATATATATATATATATATATATATATATATTATATATATCACTAGTAATAATATTAGTAATCTATATATCACTAGTACAAATGTTAGTAATCTATATATCACTAGTACTAATATTAGTAATCTATATATCACTAGTACTAATATTAGTAATCTATATATCACTAGTACTAATATTAGTAATATATATATATATCACTAGTAATAATATTAGTAATCTATATATCACTAGTAATAATATATATATATATATATATATATATATATATATATATATATATATATATATATATATATATATATATATATATATATATAGATTACTAATGTTAGTACTAGTGATATATAGATTACTAATATTAGTACTAGTGATATATATATATATATATATATATATATATCACTAGTACTAATATTAGTAATCTATATATCACTAGTACAAATATTAGTAATCTATATATCACTAGTACTAATATTAGTAATCTATATATCACTAGTACTAATATTAGTAATATATATATCACTAGTACTAATATTAGTAATCTATATATCACTAGCACTAATATCAGTAATCTGTATATCACTAGTACAAATATTAGTAATCTATATATAACACTAGTACTAATATTAATAATCCAACTTTGCTATGACATCCTATATAATACATTATGTACCATGATTACAGTATACTGTTGGAAAAATATAGATTTATTTTTACTACTAACCTGGATCTGCAGGTCAAAATACTTGGCAAACATGGGCAAAATCCATGTATTAGATCAGAATAAAAATAGACAATACAATAGAACCTGTCTTGAAAGACCACCCCTTCTGCCAGAAAAGGTCTCTCAAGACAGGTGGCCTTTCATAACAGGTCATAACACTATATAATGAATAAATGGATATTCTGGTCTCTCAAGTCAGGTGGTCTCTCAAGACAGGTTTCCTCTTGTAACAGGTCATAACTATATAATGAATACATGGATATTCTGGTTTCTCAAAACAGGTGGTCTATCATAGCAGTGGTCTCTCATGACAGGTTTTACTTTATACTGAAAAATTATTTATATTCAACACTTACTTTAACTACAGTATTGTCACACCATCCCATTTGTACCTTCCAAATAATTTTAAAAACAGAATGGATCAAGGATATAAAATAAATGCATATTTACTGATATCGTGACTGTCTTCAATAGGTCCCAAACACTGTCAACTGGTCAACAATTTAAATCAAAAGGAAGTTTCTTTAGTAACATGGTTCCCATATTTCCTTGGACCAGTCCATTTTTAAGCAACAGATGTGATGTAACTCACTGTCTTTGAAAATCTCAATAATTCTGTCAAGTCTGGATTTACATCTATTTGAACACATGCATAAAAGTGTTCGTTCTATTAGTTTAATTTGTTTTTAAAATATGAAAACTAGACATTGCAAATAATGGAAGCAGACAAGAGTATTACTGAAATAAACTATTCGGAAATGGACAGCTAGTAGTCTGTTTGTTTGTTTACATTAGAAACTTCTGCTTGCGTTGAAATGCCAATAAATCAACTGTGTTAGGGATCCCATCGTGACAATCAGATTTGAAATTATAAATCATTTAATGTAATGTCTAAGTTTTGTGCATTTTTTATATCCTTGATGCTTTTCATTTTTAAAATTGATAGGAGGGTACAAATATATGGGAGAGTGTGTGAATAATATAGTCTACATTTTTTAACTTTTGAAAAATGATCGTTAAGTCCACAAATGCTGCAGTGAGCATTATACTTTACAAATTTGTAAAGGTGTGTAGATTTGTCCCTTTTTCTCATCTGATAGGATATTCTTGTTACTTTTTGTAAGAGCCTAAACATGCAACAAAACTAACCTAATTGCACACCTGAACAAAAACAGACATAAGACAGATACAAGTACCACTTTATAATTTACCACCGTCATAATGTTGACATAAGTACTGTAAATATACTACTTTGTCAGTTAACTCTGTGCCTTGGGTAATTCTGCACAATGATATGACATTCCTGTAAACAGTGGATCATGTGTTGTTTTGGGTTGTATTTCCAATTTTTATCAAGAAAGAAAATTCATTCTTTAATTAAGGAAGTGATATTGATAAAGTGACAAAAATTATTCCATAATTACACACTAAATGCATATGAAAATGTGATTTCTAAATGTTAACATGTAACTGAGCAACTCCTATTTACTATGTATCTTTAAAAATCATACAAATAAATTTACTATATAAAATATGGAAGTTTATATCTTAAAATAATACTGCATTTTAATCCAAGTTTCCAATTTTGCAAGAAGTTGTCCCACAGATACAAAACTGTCTGCTATCCAAAATGTCAATTTCCTGCTAGAATGGGCTCAAAAAGTTCCTCAATGTATAGTCCGTTTCTAATTTTTTTTAGTAATTCGCCCCCCCCCCCATAAACGAGCTGTTGCAAACACATTACATCCTATTCATTGTTGCTTCTTTTCAAAACAAAATAGCTTCTTTTTCTATATTTTACAAAATGTTGAACTTTACTATGAAAAAAAATTACAGAATTAGTTAGTTGGCTTAATACCTCTTGTCTTTTATTGGTATTGTTAAGTTGAAATATTTAAAACCTACTATAAACCTGACTTTCATGCTGACAGAAACAGTCCAAAGTAAGGTATTTCATTTCCATGGCCTGATGGATAAACATTTCATCTTTTTCAACCTATATGCAGACTAGACAGATCTATCACAAGTTGTGAAAACACAGGGGTGGTATCCCTTGTGTCCAAAATTAATATTATATTGAACAGAATATTTTGGTGACAATCCCCTCTTTTCAAATGTTAAGCATTGCTGTATTTTATTTTTGTCAATCAGTCAAATTTGGTATGTGTTTTGCTTCAGTATTGGTGATGGAAATCACAGAAATGCCCTTTGTAGATCTGTTAGCACTCTTAAGAATTTTCCACATAAGTGGAGAAAAAAACATGACACACATGGAAATAAAAAAAAAGACACTTACTTGGATCTGACTTGGAAAATACATCTGCATCTATTAAGTTCCTGCAAAAGAAAGGTATATTTCACAGTAAAAAACATAATTTAAAAAATTGTTTTTGGATGATGGCATTTCACATGTGCAGGGCATTCTGATTATGTAACGTGCAGATAAGGCAGGATCTCCTACCACATCAGAGTAAAATCTTGAAGGCTGCAGTTGTGGAAAATAGTTACTTGAGCATGAGAAAATCAAATTCTTTTCCGGAAGGATTATAATGGGGGTTGGGCACTATTACTAATAATAGATAATAATAGGTGCTTGGGTTGTGGAGTTATTAATTTTTGTAAGTTATTTTTTTTTAAATTTTCACTTTGTAATCAAGGGAAATACATTTTTTCTTGAATTTTACTAAATGGGCTGGCTTTCTCTTTTTTTTTCTATTAGTTAATTAAAGAGTAGTACAAACTGCAATAATTAAAAAAATCCATGTCTTGACTCCAAGAGTCTTGAAGACCTGTTGAACATGCTGACATGGTTTGGCAGTAGGTTGCAATCTGCATGTTCAATATGAAGAAAGATTCCACAGATTTGCCAAAGAAAAGTGTCCTCAATATTACATTGATTGTGTTTTAGCATAGAAAAGTGTCCTCAATATGACCCCGATTGTCTTCTAACATAGAAAAGTGTCCTCAATATTTCCCTGGCTGTGTTCTGACATAGAAAAGTATCCTCAATATTATCCTGATTGTGTTCTAACATAGAAAAGTGTCTTCAATATTACCCTGATCATTTAATCTAACATAGAAAGTGTCCTCAGTTTTACTCTGTGTGTTCTAACATTGAATAGGGTCCTCAATTTTACCCTGGTTGTACACGTATATTATTCTGAAGGACATCAACAGGGAAGTCATTCTGTACTATCAATTGTCAAACCACAAAATCGGAACATCTCCAACGATTTTGCTACAGGTTACCTGGCTGTGGCAATTACAAATGTGGCTGCTGCCTTGTCATGCAAGTAATCTGAAGTAACATTTTGTACCATCAATTGTCAAACCATAAAATCTGAACATCTCCAACATTTTTACTACAGGTTGCCCGATTATTGGCTATGGCTATTACAAATGTGGCTGCTGCCTTGTCATGCAAGTAATCTGAACCAACTTACAGTCCTTTAGCTTGGTCTAAGCAACATATGGTTCTATAGAGGTTACAGCTCTGATGACATATGGCTAGGATATGTGCAGTTTTCTAAAGTTTATACCCATTTGTCAAATACATGTACTGCCTGATTTTTACCTTGTACAGATTTGACAAAAATTGATAGATTTTGGATATGTTTTGCTTCTGATTGATTTTGGACAGTAGTTTTTGTTTGCATCAGCATATTTTGTTTATTTCTTTACATATTTACTGGCCCAGCTTGGCAATGAATTTTTGCTGTTCCAAGCAAAAAAAACGACATTGACCTCTGGTTTCACAATGGCACCTTCTTCAAAGACTGACATCTGTTTATGAGTAGTTGCTTTACCAACATAGCTACCATATTAGCCATGATAGAAGTCCAAGGAACATTGGTTTAATTTGGGACCAGCTATACCTAAGGATGAATGCAGGGTTAATAATATGTACTACTCTTTCCAGGAGTTTAGGAGTATCCATAACAAACTTGTAAACAGAAGTCACAAGAAAGCCATCATAAAAGGTGACCACTAGATCTAAAGTATACGAGCTTTATATTTAATAAGGAAATTAAATTAGCATCTACACTGTAGTCATGAATGTAAGTGATTATTTCATGATTTCTGCTTTTTAAATCATTTGCAGATGCAATCAGAAGATTGTCACCATATATTTGCTTCCTGTCCCAGAACTTAAATTTAGTGGTAGTCTGATGGCTAGTAAATTTTCAGTCTGACAGGAATTTTTCATAATTTTCAGACTTCTGGTTGTCATTTTTATATTGTGGCCAGTCTGCATTTTGCAGGAAAGGCTATTAAAAATTCACCAGAACTTGTCAATTTCTCAATACACTAGTACTTCTAGCTGTACAATATTATGTATGATGTACATGTATTGTACATAAATTTAAACTATTCTTTTCTTATTGTGCATTGTCTGATGAACTGTTACATACTCCATATCAATTGCTGGCATAATCATATTTCTTGCCATGTTTTTATTAACTGCAGTGGTAAAATCCAGTTTAAATCAATCAGACGACTTTTTCAAGTTATTGCAAAATCAATGGAATACTTTTTCATTGGCACATCACTCTGTAACATAAAGCACATCATCAACACCAAAATAATTTTCTAGCCAATCTTTTGAATCTGAAATACATGTGTAAAATCATATCTTAATGTTTTTTGTCTCATTCATAGCCTTTTTCACACACAATTCTCATTTTCAAATGATGTTTCAACTGTGTCTTGAACAGATGTTTTATCTGAACTTGAGCACCTTAAATACAGATCACTGGAGAAATGAAATTCATTCTGTCATGTTATTACTTTTGTCAAACCGTTCGTTTCATCCTCTTTTACCAAAGAGTTAATTTCATCTGCCCACACTTTTCTTCAGGATTTAACATAAGAGCTCCAAAATCATAATGATGTTTGCAAGCTGAAGCAAATCACATCAGCAGGCTCTAGAAACCCTCTGTTTGTTAATTTTATGTTCTTTGGGTCCAAAATTAAGTATTATTTTGTTAACAAAAAGGGCCAAACATAAGACAGCAAAAACAGTATAGCATGACTAAATGGAAAGTAGAAAACTGGTAGCCACTTGTTTCTGCTAGGAATATAGAATTTACCTGTAAAAACATGAATCACGACACAATTATGTCATTATTATTGCAATAATACACCATCGGTTTCACATCACTTAAATTGGGTCTGAGACTTGTCATTATTTTAATCAAAAAGTAAAAAAGTAAAGGTACATTTTGAAAGTGAAAATGAAAACTACCTCTGCTATTTATCCATCTCCTCATGAAAAGATGACGTCCTTATGTGCAGTGCTCGACTACACGTTAAACACACAAAGCATGTACTTGGAGCACAAGCACAACTGGAGCACCATGAAAAAATTCAAATTAATTGTCGATAATAAAACTGAATCAATTACACATGATAATTTCAATCTGTATGAAGGAGTATTCTGATTTAAAATGGTGGCTGTGAGTGGCTGGGTGGTCTACAGCACGCACCGTTACGGATCACTGCCATCTCACCTCTGTCTAAATGGGTTCGAGTCTCTGGCTCGGTCAAAGTGGGTATGTGAGAAAGCTTGCCAGCAGCTTCTCATGGGTCGGTGGTTCTTCCATGGATTTTCCCAGGTTCTTCCTCCAAAATTTATATTGGCAGCCTATCTTGTGCTAAAAAATGCAACAACTGGTATTTTCCCACCTTTTTAGTTTTTAATATTTGTTTTTGGGAATTTAACATTTAACAATTTGTAGGGGGGGGGGGGGCACTATATACAGTATTTCATTGCTTGGGGCCTTTATCCGGTACTGCTTATGTAGTTTGAAAGTTGTTACATATTCCAAGCAGTCAACAGTTGTGACAGGTGAAATTACTACGTTGTTGTGTAAGGTGTGTTCTTTACATGTGCGTAGTTAGCTTCAATAAAGATTACAGAGACATACCGACAAGAGATGGATAATTCAACTAAGATCTGTGGCGCTACACCAGTTCCTGGTCTGAAATCACCGACTGTTGCCATTTCAATCGCAGTAAAATATTCTAGTGCCAAATACCACAGTTTTTTCACATTTCAGTTACGCTTCCTGCTTCTAGCAATGCTCGAGTACATCTGACAATCCCTTCTACACGTATGTTTACTGGAGTCCTAGGATAATACATTCTAAAGGTGCCGAATGTGAAGCGTTCCCTATGATACGCAAATATGGAATCCAGTTTACTGGCATAATTAGGCACTAAAGGAACGAAACGAACCCCAAAGCATTAGCTATGGACGATAGTGTTAATACTAGGGTAAAGTCTATATATAATTCTAGCACCCAGGCAACAATTTAGGAACCGATCATTTCATTCCCGGGGGGTGAAGGGCTGGAATAAAATAAACACAAAACAATTTACAACTGTTATTCTTCTTAAGTTCTTCTATTCTACGTTTTCGGAGTCATTGCGCGACAGACAAGACCAGTTAACTTAGTCTCTAAGCCTTTTCTGGTCTAGCGACAGACATGAGCAATTAGGCCTAATTATGTCTGACTATTAAATGTTACAACTTTTCTCCGGGTGGCAAACGAAAATGTAGACAAAGATGTAGACATATTTTTTAATTGTGTCAGATTTTGCATTACAACTCCTACACGTAGTAGAAACATGAACTCGTTACCGCTATTTTGTCGATAATGTATTATAGCAACCTCAAATTTACAAACAATTTAAAACCGTCAAGTAAAGATGTTTAGCTTTATTTCAAGTGAAAATATTAATTTATCGAAATTTGAGAAATCCATTTCACAGGGGCTCCATCATCCATTTTGGACAACTTGGAAATACGCAACGATTTGGAATCCTGAGTTGTCGCGCTCTTACAGAGAGATGGCGAGATTACAAAGAGGAACAAAGCTGACAGAATTCAATACATTTTTTTCTGTATATAAAACTACCAATAAATAGGTCACTCTGTTTTACCTGAATAGTGTATTTAATATCCTTCATTGAACACTTAAATGGTTTTAATTGTATATAACACATTGAAGCATTATTAAAACTTAAAGCACACACACACACACACACACACGCACACACCTGCATAAATGGCAATGAAAACAAAAACAAAATACTGATTATGGTACACTTATTAATACATGTAATATTTCTTCTAGTTCTTACTTTTCTAAGAACAAGTTATTATTTTTTTAAAACAAATATCACTTTTAGATAAGTAAGTACTCTAATAAGAATGCATTTGGATTACTTTTACAAACACATAATATGAATAGAACCAAAAGGGTTGAAACTGGCTAATATGATATAAAATTTACTGGCACCTACAATATCAATCCTTTTTCAATCAGGTCTGTGAATGTATACAGTCATGTGTTCTTGACCCAAACATTTTATAATGTGGTCAAAACTCTTGTCAAAATTGTGGATTTGTCAAGTCATTTAATACCCTACCATATTACAGATCAAGTACAAAACTGCAACAAATTTATTAACATATCACTGTTCTAAATGCATACAACATAGATTATAGTAATTATCTTTATTTTTTTTTGAAAGTAGCCTTTCATACAGATGGTCATAATAATTAAGTGTAAAACACAGGAAATGGCATCGAAGATAAAACAAATCATGGGCTCAAATCTAGAATTTTCAATTTTTTGTACTCACACTAATTTTTCACACCTGTTTCAAATACACCACTAAATATGCAAAAACTAAATTCCTACCTCTAGCCAAAACAACAATGATTTGTCAAAAATAAACTACCCAACCACACAAGACAAAACAATTTCTTTAACAAGAGTCCCTTTAATGGAAAGAGACTCTACTAGCTCAAAATAATTTTTAGGAATTGGAAGACCATTTCTTAATTTTAACTGCAGTGTTGAAGCCATCTTTGATATTCTTCAGCAATAACAAGAATGTCAAATTAACTGCTATGGTGGACATATTGGAGATCAACTTGGCACGATTATCATTTAGGACCTAAAAATGTATCATAACAACTTAAGGAAACTGCATGTTGATATGACTAAATCTTTTGGAGAAGCCACAATATCAGGAGTGTCAAGATGCCATGATGGTCATATATTTGATACCAGATTAGCATACTTTTAGTATCAACAGGACATCATTAAGTTATTTGGTAACAACAGTACTTCTTGATATGGCCTGCCATCTAGTTCAAGAAGAAGTGGATTTTCAACATAGACATTATGTACCGGTAGTCAGATTGTAGAATTTAAATAAAAACTTGAACAAGAAAACAAAAGTCTCTTTTAAAGAGACTGGGGCTCTGCTGGGCAAAAACAATTTCCTATGATAAGATCATTTCTTTCAATTGTTACGTGCTTAGGCTCGAATAAACAGTAACATGTTACGTGCTTAGGCTCGAATAAACAGTAACATAGAAAGAGTGAAAATAACAAGCTTGTAAAAACTTAATAAACAATTTATTGAGCACAAATATTTTCCAGAAAAGAAAAATAAATTTACGGTTTTAAGAATCAATTCCAAAATTAATCCAAAAATAATTCAAAATATAATCCACTAGTGAAACTGCAAAAGTCCTGGTAATAAAATGTCCTAATAATTCCCAGTTCGAATCTTAGTGAAGCATCCAGGATGGAAGACGATGTCATGTGATGAAGTCAGTTCTGGTCTTATGAAATTCAATGAGTACAAATGTTTTCCAGATAAATAACAAAATAAATCCTCTTGATCCAAACGAATTGAAATAATTTCCAGTACAAGGTAATTTAAAATAACTCAAAACAACACAACTTAATATTCTAACAGCCCAACTTCTACTAAATAATTTGCTCCAAAACATCATTTATATACCTGTTTTTACGTAAACAAGGAAGGGGTCACATGATCTTCTAGAATCTTTAGAACAAATTTACGTTCAAAAAATCTCAAACACACCGTATGACCCAGATGAGAATCAGTTATTTTTACTCAAGAACTAAAAATAGAAAGATGTTTACAACAAAGCTCCGTAATGTCCTTGGAATCAACCAATCATTTTAAAAGCTTGTTTACAACTCTGAAGCCAGGTCAAAAATGAGGTCAACATCTGGTGTTTATTTGTAGAGTACAGGCCATCCCACTTTTTAAAAAAAAAATATCTCCCAATGAATGAATCTTAAACTTAAAATGTCAAATTTGAATCTGACAAACCAACAATTACAACAAAAATAAATGACTTAAATCAAATATACGTAACAACTTCCCCCATAAAATAATAAGAAAGGTTTATATGATAAAACTTTCTTTTTACCACAAACCAATTTACACCTGATGTTAAAAGAACTCGTCTAAATTACACAGTATATATGATATAATATATTGTTATACACGGGAAAGAGCATCTGCTATTAAATTATCTTTCCCCTGATGTGCCGGATGTCAAGATTATATTCCTGCAATAACAAACTCCACCTTAGTAATCTTTGAATTTTATTTTTCATCTTGCCGATGAAAGTAAGGGGGTTGTGGTCACTAAAAACTATAATCGAAGAAGGAGCTGAACTAAGATAAACTTCAAAATGTTGTATAGCCAAAATCAATGCCAAACATTTCTTCTCGATAGTTGAATAATTTCTCTGGTGCTTATTTAATTTCTTTGAAAAATGGAACACTGGATGTTCAATACCATTTTTGTTTTCTTGAATTAAAACTGCTCCAACACCAACATCATTTGCATCGACAGATAATTTGAAAGACTGACTGAAATTTAGAGCTGCAAAAACTGCTGCTGTTTCAAGTATGGCTTTTAACTTGTCAAAAGCCTCCTGACATTTTTCAGTCCAAAAGAACCTGTTCTTCTTCTTCAAAAAATTTGTCAGAGATTCTGCAATTATAGAAAAGTTGGAACAAAATTTCCGATAGTATCCAGCCATGCCTAAAAATTGCATCAGTTGCTTTCTATTTTCAGGCACTGGGAATTTAGAAATAGCCTCAACCTTAGCATCTATTGGTTTAACTTGTACATGTCCCACAATATGTCCTAAGAAAGTCACACTAGCACGGAAGAACTCACTTTTAGATAAATTAACTGTCAAACATGCATCAGTAAGTCTGTCAAAGAATTTTCGAATTGTTGCTAGATGTTCTATCCAGGTGTAGTTGTAGATGATGACGTCATCTATATAGGCATCACAATTTTCTAGACCAGAGGTGATCATATTCATGAGATGTTGAAATGTACTTGGTGAATAATAATAATAATAATAATGCTTTATTTATAGTGTGACTCATTAGTCAAGGACTATTCTCCCTTGAGGCCCTCTTAATGAGAGTAAAACAAATGCACATTGTGTGAAGAAGCAATAATTAGTGCTTATAGTAGTATGTTTCGTATTAAAATACTAAATTCCATTATCTATTAGAAACACATGCATGCTCATGATATCTCTTCTTAAATACTCTAATATTTTCAGCCGATTTTACATGTAGTGGAAGCTTATTCCACAGAACTGTACCAGAGTATTGAAAACTCTTTTTGAATTGCTTTGTTCTTGGTTTTGGTACAAGAAGGTTTCCATGTGAGATTGATCTCAACTGGTATTGTGTTGAAAAAGGCCTGAAGAAATCCTGAAGATACTCTGGTGCAGTTCCATGTAGACATTTAAATAAAAGAACTGCCTTGTGAAAATCTATCCTGTCATATATTGTAAACCATTTGAGGTCTGTAAATAATGCTTTTGAGGGATGGTCAACAGATGTGTCTAAAATTACAAGTGCTGCTCGTTTCTGGAGTTTATAAATCCTGTCAAGCTCAGATTTAGCTCAGTTTCTCCATACATTAGAACAGTAATCCATTATTGGAAGAATATATGACTTGTAGTATAGATTGCGAGTTTCCATAGGTAAATATTTCTTGATTCTGCTGAGAAGGGCAATTTTGGATGACAGTGTTTTACAAAGCTTATTAATATGGTCATTCCATAATAAATTATTATCTATGGACACACCTACAAGCCTTTCATGATTGACATTTTCTAATGGATGATTATTTATTGCAAGAGATAGTTTTGGGTTCCCTGACTTGTGTAGTTTTTGTGTCGTCCCAAGAATCATACATTTTGATTTACCTTCATTAATTACCATCCTATTTTGTTGTGCCCAGTTTTGGACTCTAATAAGGTCAGAGTTTAATCTTGTTTGGATAACTTCAGTATCAGAACATCATCTGCAAACAAATCTGTATTGGTGGATTCATTATATAATGGTAGATCATTGATATAGATAAGGAAGAGGAGAGGGCCCAAAACTGAGCCTTGAGGGACTCCTGAATGAATAGTACGAGCTTGAGAGCTAATATTGCCAATGCTTACTTGTTGAGACCTTTGGTTTAGGTATGATCTAAACCAGTGTAAAGAAGGATTGTCAATCCTGTAACAGTTCAACGTTTGCAGTAGAATTTCATGATCAACAAGATCAAAAGCTTTCTTGAAGTCAAGGAAAACAATCCCAGTCATATGCCCAAAATCCATTTCCTTCAGCCAAAGATCAATTAATTTGGTAAGTTCTGTTTGGCACGAGTGGTATTTTCTAAATCCTGATTGCGCTTTATGAAATAGAGAGTTTGTTTAAAAAAATTTATAGACCTGAATGGCTACATGCTTTTCAAACAGTTTTGACAATACAGGTAGAATTGATATTGGTCTGTAATTTCCTGGATCCTCCTTTCTTAAAGATAGGTGTAACCTTTGCACATTTCAGTTTTTCTGGAAAATTACCACTCATTATATTTAAATTTATGATATGTGTTAGTGACTTTGTTATTACTGGTGCAGCAATTTTTAGAATTCGTGGACTAATACCATCCAATCCAGAGGATTTATTAATATTCAACTTAATTAGCATATCAAAAGCGTCTGCTTCACTGACATTAGCTATTGAAAAATAATTATCTTCAGGAATTTTAGCTCTTATAAATAACTGTAGAGCATCAAGTTCAATTGGAATGTTAGTCTGGTTCTGAATACTGTTACTGGAGATGGTTATGAAGAAATTGTTGAACATATCCACTATGTCTTGTACAAATGTTGCTATATCATCATTTTGCTTAAGTCTAGGGGGAAGACAACTGTTCTTGGGTGGGTTCAGCTCTTTAAGATGTTTCCACAATGTTTTGGTGACCCTTCTACCTGAATGGCATTATTTTATATTGGTAAAGTCCATCTGGAGTCACAAGTGCCGTGATTTCCTTTGCTCTTTCCGTTAGGGGAATCTGCCAAAATCCTTTCAGAAGGTCAAATTTGGTGACATACTTGGCATCCCCGATTTTATCAATACAATCGTCAATTCTTGGTAATGCTAATGAATCTATTTTTGTCACACGGTTCACCTCCTATAATCAGTGCACAAATGGAAAGTTTTATCTGGTTTTGGAACAAGTATGCATGGTAAACTCCAATCACTTTTACTAGGCTCGATAAAATCATTCTCCAGCAAATACTGAATTTCCTTTTTTAAGTATTCCTGTTTGAGTGGATTCATCCTGTATGGATGTTGTTTGACAGGTATGGAATTTACAATTTCAATGTCATGAAAACTTTTGTTTGTCCTTGTAGGAACATCTGGAAATAAGTGTTCATATTCAAATAATAACTGTTTCAGTTCATTTCTTTCTTGCATTTGTAAATGTGAACGTTTCTGGTCTAGATCTTTCATAATTCTGAATTACAAAGATTCGTCATTTCAATATCTGTAGAATCTGATGATATTCCTTCACTGAGTGGAACAGGTACAACATGGCTTATCTCTTTTAATATACTCTTTTAGCATGTTTATATGGCAGAGTTGTTTTTGTTTGTGCCTCCCAGGAGTATTTATGATGTAATTTAAGTCATTAATTTTCCTATCAACTGAGTAGGGACCATAATATTTGGCCTGAAGAGGATTTTGTAGCATTGGCAAGAGAGCCAGGACTCTATCACCAGGCTGAAAACTCCTTTCCTTCGATTTTTTTTTATCATATCTTGATTTCATTTTAGATTGAGCAGAGTGCAGATTTGCTCTTGTGACCTCACAAGCCTTTGACAACTTGTATCTAAAATCGGAAACATAATCAAGAAGATTGATCTCTGTATCTTCATTAGAGAGAAGTTTCTCTTTCAATAACTTCAGTGGTTCACGCACAGTGTGTCCAAAACCAAGTTCAAAGGGACTGAAGCCTAAAGATTCTTTAACTGATTCTCTAACAGCAAACAATAGTAAATGAATGCCTTCATCCCAATCTTTATCCGTATCAAAACAATATGATCGGATCATATTTTTCAAAGTCTGATGGAATCTTTCTAATGCCCCTTGGCTCTCAGGGTGATAGGCAGATTTGAATTGCTGAATGCCGAATTCATATATAACTTCTTGGAAAATTCCAGACATGAAGTTTGAACCTTGACCATACTGAACAGATTTGGGAAAGCCATAATGAGTAAAAAAAAACTTTATCAAAGCTTTTACTATTGTTTTAGATTTTATATTCCTCAGCGGAATTGCCTCTGGAAACCTTGTTGACGCACACATAATGGTCAACAGGTATTGGTTACCTGACTTGGTCTTGGGTAAGGGACCTACACAATCTACCATAATTCTACTAATTGGTTCATCAAAAGCATGAATAGGTTGAAGATGAGCCTTAGGTATCTTCTGATTGGGTTTTCCTACCATTTGACAAGTATGACAAGATCTACAGTATTTGGCAACATCACTTTTGATTTTTGGCCAATAGAAGTGAGTGATAAATTTTATTAATCCCTAAATGTCCAGCCAAAGGAGTTTCATGGGCCTGATTAAGTATTTCCTGTCTGTAAGGTTTTGGAACTACTATTTGATAGTTCACAGACCACTCATCAACAGCAGGTACCTAGGGAGGTCTCCATTTTCTCATAAGAATTCCATTTTAATGAAATAACAGACAGGAACTTCAGTGACTTTAGTCTCAATTATGGCCCTTTGAAACAAACAGGAGATCTCAGGATCTTTTTCCTGTTCGACGACAAGTGACTGTTGTTTATCATCCTGATTACAATAAAGAGAACGAGTTGTTAAAAGAGGATCACTATGATCAATAATACCTTCTGATTGATCCAAACAAGGAGTAAAAGTGACCTCATCAAAAGCCTGACCTATACACATGTCAGCTAAAGGAATGTTGTCTTCATCAAATCATTCTCAAGAGCTTTCTTCGCCATAGCTCTGGTAACTGCACAAGCTTGAAATATATCTGGGAATTCTTTTCAATTGGATCAACTTTCTGCTCCAAATCGGGCTTGTCAGTTACAAGTGGATTAACCACAACCTTGTCTCCAGCAAAGTCGTTGCCTAGCAATAAATGAATGCCCTCAACGGGTAAAACCGAGACTGTTCCGACTGTCACAGGTTCTGACACTAAGTCTGATGACAAATTTACATAATGGAGAGGAACATTAAGAAAGCTGCACTCTACTCCCTGAATAAGAACAATTTCATTAGAAGACGACTTCTCAGAAAAAGGCAAAGTACCTGACAATAAAAAACTCTGAGAAGCTCCTGTGTCCCTTAAAATTTTAATAGGGGTGGGATTGGCTCAATCACCCAAGAGTGATATAGAACCCTTCGATATGAATGGTTCATAATTCTCCATAATAAAGTCAGACTGGGATTTATTAAACCCAACAAATGTATTGCTTTAAATACATGACCGTGACCTCGACCTCTTAGAAATAAGAGCATTTGGAATAGGTCTGTCTTGCTTCTGATGCCTATTTTTCAATTTGTAGCAATCAGAAATAACGTCTTTTTTTCTTGCAATAGGTACACATCGGAATAGACAAGGATCTAGAATCAAGCTTCTCTAAAGGTTGATTTTTTAAAATTGTGCTAGTTTGAGTTTTAAAAGGGCTGGTATTAAGCTGAAATACTTTTCTGCCAGAAGACTGTTGAGTAGAAGTCTTGTTAACAAAAGAATATTCGTCAGCAGCTTGAGCAGCATTCTCCAAGGTTTCAATCCTATGCTCATTGAGATAAGACTTAACTTCACTATGGACACAGTTTTTAAACTCTTCAATTAATATAATTTGCTTGAGATTTTGATAATCTTGTTCGATGTTCTTGGCTAAGCACCATCTATCAAACAACTGCTCTTTTTCTCTAGCGAATTCGACATGAGTTTGTCCAGCTTCTTTTCTGTAATTTCTGAATGTTTGCTGACAAGCTTCATGGACTAACTCATAACCCTTTAGAATGCATTCTTTAACCACATCATAGTCACCACTTTGGTGAAGAGACAGTGAAGTGTAAATCTCACTAGCCTTACCAGTGAGTACACATTGCAATAACTGAGTCCAATGCTCCCTTGGCCACTTTAAATTTTCTGCAACTTTTTCAAAAATAATGAAGTATCGGTCTACTGGTACTTCTTTTTCTCTGAAAGGTGGCACTAATCTAATATTCCTTGCTAAATCAAAACTTAAATTTGGATTTGAAGTATGAAGGTGTTTTTCACTTGCCAGCTCTATTTCTTTCATTTTACATTGATATTCCCTTTCTTCCTTCTCTCTCTTTATCAATTTGTTTTTCTTGTAACCGAATGTGCATCTGCTCTTTTTGTAATTCAAATTGTCTTTCTTTCTTTCTCCTCTTTGTCATATTGTAACTGTTTTTCTTTCTCCCTTTCCTGTCTCTGTCTCTCTCCTCTTTTTCATATTGTAATTGTCTTTCTTTCTCCTCTTTGTCATATTGTAATTGTTTTTCTTTCTCCCTTTCCTGAAATTCCAGCTTCTTCAACTGTAATTCCATCTTGAATTTTAATTCTAATTTCTTTATTTTGATGTCAGAGTCTGATGCAGACTTACTGACCGAAATCAAAGCACCTTTTTCCAAAATATTCTTTTCTACCAAATATTGGACCAAAATCTTTTTGATATCTTGTTTTGTTAAAGAAGCCTTGGCTTCAGAAAAATCGTATTTTCTGGCAAGTTGAATCAACTCATCCTTTTTGAAAAGATCTAATTGCTCCTGAGTAGGATTAGAAAGAAATATTTCTACTTTAGATGTCATTTTAATACAAGCCTGTCAATCTCAGTAAAGATTTTTAAAAATTTAAAAAACTAGGGGAATTCAAATTTAAAACAAAAGTTTTCTGAAAAAATTTCTAGCCGAATTCCAATTGATCCCAATCCTGGATAAGGCCACCAATTTCTATGTTACGTGCTTAGGCTCGAATAAACAGTAACATAGAAAGAGTGAAAATAACAAGCTTGTAAAAAC
Source organism: Unio delphinus (assembly GCA_029339505.1). Taxonomy (NCBI): domain Eukaryota; kingdom Metazoa; phylum Mollusca; class Bivalvia; order Unionida; family Unionidae; genus Unio; species Unio delphinus. The sequence goes on along the minus strand of JAQISU010000123.1, from coordinate 894,209 downwards.
TTAATAAACAATTTATTGAGCATAAATATTTTCCAGAAAAAAAAAATAAACTTACGGTTTTAAGAATCAATTCCAAAATTAATCCAAAAATAATTCAAAATATAATCCACTAGTGAAATTGCAAAAGTCCTGGTAATAAAATGTCCTAATAATTCCCAGTTCGAATCTTAGTGAAGCATCCAAAATGGAAGATGATGTCATGTGATGAAGTCAGTTCTGGTCTTATGAAATTCAATGAGCACAAATGTTTTCCAGATAAATAACAAAATAAATCCTCTTAATAATTTCCAGTACAAGGTAATTTAAAATAACTCAAAACAACACAACTTAATATTCTAACAGCCCAACTTCTAAATAATTCAATCCGAAACATCATTTATATTCCTGTTTTTAGGTAAACAAGGAAAGGGTCACATGATCTTCTAGAATCTTTAGAACAAATTTACGTTCAAAAAATCTCGTGCACACTGTATGACCCAGATGAGAATCAGTTATTTTTACTCTCAAGAACTAAAAATAGAAAGATGTTTACAACAAAGCTCCATAATTGTCCTTGGAATCAACCAATCATTTTAAAAGCTTGTTTACAACTCTGAAGCCAGGTCAGAAATGAGGTCAACATCTTGTGTTTATTTGAAGAGTACAGGTCATCCCGCTTTTTAAAACAAAATATCTCGCAATGAATGAATCTTAAACTTAATATGTCAAATTTGAATCTGACAAACAAAGAATTAAAACAAAAATAAATGACTTAAATCAAATATACGTAATACAATTAACTAACAAGATTTAAACCATCTCTGATATTTGTTAGTGATATGGTTTTCAAATTATCTGGTATGGTGGACATAATGAAATGATTTGCACCATTTTCATTTAGGATAAAGAAGACATTTTGATTGGTTGTGACAGGTTTAACACCATTTTTCAAAACAGGATGTTCTACATGATCCGCAGTATATTTGATTGAGAAAAAACTTGGGAAAACAATGGGGAAGAACCACCAACCCAGAGGAAGTTAGTGGTAAGCTTTCTCACATACCCACAGGGGCTGAGCCTGAGACTTGTGCCCACATAAACAGAGTTGAGCTATCAGTGATCCGTACAGGTGAACACCTTAGACCATCGGCCACCTGGGACCCATTTAGAAGTCAAGCTTAGTTTTGAAAGGAAAGATGTAGATCTATCAATATGCCACTCTGACAAAAACATTTAACGTAATAAATTTACTTAAAATAAACGTTTGTAAAGAAACTTGAAAAATTTATATTCTTAAAGTCAAGAAAAATACTGGAATGTCACTTTGATAATAAAATTTCCAATACAAATCCTCAACTTCTGTCAAATAAGTTTTTGTTTTATTGTATAAACTTAGAAGAAAAAATTTTGAAACTTAAAACTGCAAATTTACTTTACTTGAACCTGTCAACAGCAGTCACTCATGGAAAAAGGTAAAACTGGCCATTGCACACAGGTGACCACTGTTCAAGGCACACATTAAAAATTGAGTTTTAAAAAATATCATGAACTGAATGTCTTGTTATTTTTATATTTTTTATTCTTATAATTATTTACATTATCAAGCTTGATTTATGTGCACCATACAACAAAATCAAACTTACAGGTAAATGTTGATCTCTCCCAAATCTCTGTTCTACAAAAGAATATTGTATCCTACTCACTTTCACCTGTCCTATAATTATATTGAGGATCTCAAATAGGTAATAATTTAAAATTTATGATACAAGTGAAATAATGTCCAGCTTTTGCGAGCCTTAGCAAGCAAAAGCTGGACATTATTTAATGTCATAAATTCAATATTAAATCACTACCCATTTGAGATTCTTTTTATCACATAGTTTTATTTCAGCAGAGTTCATTTATTCTGACAGATGTTGTACCTTTCCCAGTTTAAATAATACAATTATATTATACATTTCTGCTAACTATAAATTAAAGAATAAGCGTTCATCCAAATAAATTGAACATTTTACAAAAGACAAAACATTTGTCAACACAAAATGTCAAATACACATGATGTTACATTGTTTGATACAGTGGACAGTACTGGTTTGAGCTGGCTTATACATGTACAATACAGTGCCAGGGTTTATGTTGAAATCCACATCACAAGTAAATGTTACATTGTTGGGACTTATGCTTGTGAAAAGAAGATTACTGGATGCCAAAATACATATTATCTTGTATCTTTGACTAGATATTTGCAGTATTTATTTTGGCACATTAGATTTTATAGAAGATGTAAACAAATCTCTTTTTCAGTTGGACTTGCATGTACATATATTTACCATGTAAATTTGTTGTGTTTGAAAAAACTCCTAGATTACATTTATGTTTTCATCCATAACCAGTCAGTTAACCAACCCACCCATAAACATGGTCACATTTTAGACTGGATTTTTCACAGACCTGATGATAATATTCTATTGTCCACCCTTATATCCCACGAACTTGCATCAGATCACTTTTGCTTTATATGCCATCTGGATGTATCAGTCCTTAACCCTCCACCTTTATTTGCTACTAAAAGAAACCTTTGTATGATAAATAGAACCAAACTAATGCGTGACATCCAAGCAAACCTAACAACATGCTTACCTCCTACAACAGAACTACTAGATAATTGTTGTCTGCATTCATTGCTTGAAAAACTTGCCCCAGCCACCAAGTGCAGAGTATCAATTCAAAAGTGTTCTCCATGGTATAGCAGTGTTAAGGACATGCTTCGCACTTCTAAAAGAGACCGCCGTAAAGCGGAGAGGCTTTTGCTTTACATCAGACTCACTATTCATAAGTAAATCTATAAAGCCGCTAAGAACATCACAAACATAGTACATGCAGCAAAATTATCCCACTACAGAACTAAGATCACGGAATGTACCAGCTGCAAAGAGCTCTTTGAGATTATATAGAGTTAATGTTAAGGAACAAAATGTACATCACTTCAACCAACCTTCTCTCCTGTCGACCTTCCTGACCTGTTTGCAAATTTCTTCCGTGACAAGTGACAAACCATTAAATATAAGCTTGACAACACAATTTCAATTGACTCGTCACCATATAGTTGCGATAAAGAATTTCAGTGACAACCGTTAGCAGTATTTGAACTTGTCTCTATGGATTTAGTATGGGCAATCGTGATGAAAAGTGCACCAAAGTCGTGTAAACTTGATCCAATTCCAAAATCACTGCTGCTTGAGTGCTTAGATCCAATATTGCCTTCACTAACTGATGTTATTAATACCTCTCTCTCATCCGGGGAATTCCCATAATGTTTTAAAACTGCCAGTGTAAAGCTGCTGCTGAAGAAACCAACTTGACTTTAACAGTTTAAACAACTACTGCCCAATTTCTAATATCCCTTTTATATAAAAAATCTTAGAAAAAGATATTCTAACCTAACTTGTATCTTATCTGAATTCAAAGTCTTTTTAGCAATGTACAGTCTGCATATCACCATTGCCACAGTACTGAAACTACTCTTCTGAAAGTCTCTGCTTTGGATAGTGGAAAGATTACAGCCCTCACCTTGATTTGTCTACAGCATTTGACAATAGACCATGATATATTACTTCACTGTCTCCAGCATGTATTGGCGTTCACAATGTAGCCTTACTAAGATTCAAGTCCTACTTAGTCAACAGGACACAAATTGTATCTGCAAAAGGAGTCTTACTCCAGCCCAGTTGATATATGTAGTGGTGTTCCACAAGGGTCTGTTCATGGACCTGGTTTCTTCATTCTATACACTCTGCCACTCTCAAAAATGTTATAAATCATCCAGTTTCTCACCAATTGTACACTGATGACACCCAAATATTATAATCTAGCCACTCAACTGAAGTTTATGCTACCATCCAAGTAGTAGAGAGTTGCATTTCTGATGTGAAACTCTGGATGGCATGTACCAGGCTGTAGATGAATAATGATAAAACTGAGGCCTGATTCTGATTAAAACACAAAGACTTTCTCATTCACATCCTTTACCTCAAACAATAAATATCAGCAACTCCATTAAATTCACACAGTCAGTAAGAAATCTAGGTGATACTCTGGACAGTATTTTCACAATGCACCTATTTGTCATGAAGAAATGCAAGGCTGCATATCTTGAGCTGAGACACATCAGCTCCATTTGCAGATATATTTCAGTTGATGCCATAAAAATACTCGTGTGTTGATTAGAATGTTCAAGACTGGACTATTGTAACTCAATTCTTTCTGGTTCATCTCAATATCTACTTTAGAAATTTCAAAATACAGCCGCTCGGTTATCTCAACTATACCTAGGAGACTTCCATTTCTGTTGTCACCATCTAGGACATTCAGTCCTATTTACAAAACCACATGATCCATATAGATGTAATTCATCCCAATGCGAAGGTAATGAATATAACGATGCCCAGTGCCATTCAGAATACAAATACAGTTGTTTTTACTGTAATTGAAATGCATTCATTAATCATCTTTGCTGGTATTAATATACATGTATACTCATGTTTGTCCTCCTCTCTCCACACATACATACACAAGATTTTTTAAAATTTAGAATGCAGAAAGATAGATCTTTGGTATGTGCTATGTTTGGGGGGATTTGGATAAATAATAACTAATGTTATTTATTTAAAAAATTTAAAATTGTTCCAAAAAAATAGCTAATCATTATAGTATTAATATTTTAATATATAGCCAAAATTTCAACTTTCATTGTATAAGATACAAATTTAAATAGCTATTTTATATCAGTTATGGAGGTTTCCCAACACAGTAGTTTGCTTGTCACGTTTATAAAATTATTTTTAAATTGATTCATGCTGAATCACGACAAGTCATAGATAGCCCAGGGAATTCCGAATTGCCAGAAGTAATAGACAACCAGAGAATTTGGAGAAATGTTTTGGCATGTTTGAGTCATAAAAGGATTTTGAAAGCAGAGATACATCTTTGGCATTTACTATTTTTGGAAAGCAAATTTTTAAAAAAAATAATACTGACTGAAATTGTATTAAAACATTCAATTAAGCCTCAAGGTAGATTAGTTCTGTAACTAAATGAGTTACCTTCTCTAAACAAAGTCTTTAATATTATTAATTATTAGTATTAGTATTATTATTATTATTATTATTATTATTATTATTATTAAGAACTTATTATTTTCATAATATTTGAATACCTACCCCTGAATTTTCAACTTTTCCAATTATTAACTATCAACATGTGGAAGTTTTTCCCTACATTTAATCCTTTTTTCGAAGCCTAACTGCTGTAACACATAGCCAAGCATATTTCCAGAAAGTACCAATATATTTAGACTTTTAACATTGACTAAAAATAAGTAGGAAGAAAAAAGCTGATGCATGTCCTACCCAGTAGTGTCTAAATACATGTAGCGGTTGTGTACTATCCTCTTGCATTGTCACCTCATCCATCCATTATGGTAACAAAGATTTACATGTATGTGTATCTGATGTGACAAGGCCTTGCGTTGGGGGGGTTCAAGGTTTTTATCTAGATCAGTAACCAACTAGCCAAATAATAAAATGTGTGTGTTCTGGTTAGATTGACAAAATAGGTAGGATAGGTTGTTGGTATGGGTTTAACTGAAACATAAACTAGAAAATAAGTTATTTGTATCCTGAATTTAACTTGGATGTATTTAAATCAATTTTTTAAAATTCTTTTTTCTTCCAATTTTTTGCTGACCTTGTGAAAATACTCTCACTCGGTTTATTTAATTTTCAAGCATCACATGATCATCATACACAAGATTATCCTCAAAGTCATCAATGGTATGTGCTTCATCGACTGTGAATATATATATATATATATATATATATATACCTACACATACATACACACACACACACATACATACACACAAACACATAAATTACATATAGCACAGTTGATCATCTGCTGGTAGAACATTATGAACAAGTGATCCCACAGTAACTATCTTTGAATCATATTCAATACCACATGGGTTTTTCCCAATCCAGCCAAACCAATGTTCAATGCATAAACTGAATCTGGAAACATATCACTTTGGGTACTTAGTGCAGAAAAGTAAATGATGGTAAAAGCAGTGTGATTCCTCTTTGTGATGCTTTGTTCAATATCAATTGCTATATCATGTCTTGGTTTTGTTTTCATTGCCATATTAAATACAAAAATTGTATCATGTCTTCGTATTGTGTATGATGACATGAATAAAAAAACATACTGTATTCAATGCAGGTTCAAACATATAATGGTAGAGATGTAACCACTCTTTGATGTCAAGCAAAGAAATTCACTCTTATGACAACCTTCTGTTACAGGTTCACTGGTCAACATAATTGTAGGTTTTATTGCTTCTATATTAACAAAATCTTCCAGGAACACCTTGGAGTTAATACTCTGGTGAAAAAACTCTTTCTGCACATAATATCTGTGGCAGTAGTGCATGACCAGATAGATAACTTGATTCTCACAACCAACCAAACCATGGAGAAGCTACTATAAATCATGCCAAAGCTGCATGTTATCAACACCATCTTGCATACCAAACATTGCATCAAGAAGCTGATTTAGATCTCTTCTACAAATTAATTGCTACTTATCCATTGTGAATGAATTACTAGCTGGCTCCTCAAAAGAGGTATGAAAGCTATTTTCTTCTTCGGTGGGCAAGTTCAGTCACTCATTGGTGGGCAAAGCACATTGATAAAATAGACCTATATAAGACATTCTATGTGGTTTTTGGAGGGGTGAAGCTGCTTGCTGTTGGAAAGTTTGAAAAGTTTGCAAGTGCAGCAAAGTTATCTATCTGCACCAAAAAGACAGATTTCCATTGATTGGAATGTGGTGGGTACACCCAACAAAAAGTTCAGGCTAATCATTGGTTCCACCCACATGATCAGGTAGGTGGATACACATACAAGTATTAATTATTGTAGATGCTGACATAAGATAGAAAAAAACTGACCTATTCATTGCTAAAGATACAGTGAATGACAAAGATACAATGTATTTCTATGCATGTTCAGTTACGATCGCCATGGCTGTTGCAAGTGGATCCAGCTAAAGAATTTCATTGAGCAGTTGCTGTGTTGTTAACATAAGGTGCTTGTTGTCATACAATATAACTGAACACTTGCAGAATATTTATTTGGTTATCTGTAGGCGTAAAAATTGTTAGGAGTCTTCAACCCATAATTGTTCGACCTGGCAAGTGAGTAACAAATCTTCAGTCAGTTGTTGTTGTTGTAGGGTTTAACGCCATTTTTCAGCACACAACAGGCTATACATGGTAGTCAGTATTAATGGTGGAGAAAGAACCTTGAAAAAAAAAAACGAAAAGAACCACCAACCCACGAGAAGCTACTGGCAAGCTTTCCCACATACCGACAATGGCCGAATTCGAGTTATATTTGTTCTGAATAATAAAACAACATATACTATTGGATTTAAACTCGCTGAGGCTATTGAACAAAAGATTGGCATTATTAAATACAAAATGATTTCACAATCATTAGACCCACAGTGAAACAACTTTGTTTAGTGTATTTATGTACCAAATATGACCCAAGAAGAACCATTGATGTATTAACATTCTTGGACCAGGTTAATGTTCTGATGCAACTTATACAACTACTAAAAATCTACTGTTCCTCGATCAATGATGTATCCAGTGTCGCAGTTTATAGTAATGTCTAGCACTGGGCCATCATGCTGTAGATATGTAGCATGATGTCCCACCCAGCCACATTATCCTAACACCAGGCCAACCAGTCCTAACACTAACCTATTTATGCTGAGGGCTTAGACAGGCATATGTAAGTACCATTTTTGTCTTTGATATTACCCTGCCATGGTTCAGACCCACAACCTCCTGCTTTTGAGGCAGGCACTCTCACCACTAAGCCACCGAAGCAGTCTATCTGCAAGGAGAGACTACTAATCAGGTACAACATTTTCAAAAGCACATAATCTCCCCGCTTTATCTCTCCAACACTGAGGTAAATATTACATTCACTTCAACACAGATTTATGGTTTTAAATATTTTAGTAAGTTTTAAAGTAAAATCAACATTATTCTTCAATAATAATCCAATTTTATTTTGCAAAAGTAGTACCGTATATGTCCTAGCATTGCAAGATTGGGAGTCAAAATGTCCCTTTGTGTCAAAACTTATATTTTTTAAAAAAGCACATCTGAGGGTAAAGGGAAACCCTGCACAAACCAGAGATCCATGCACCAGTTTTCCAAATCATCTGATGACACATGTTGCACATTAAACATCCTCAAGCATGGGCACCTGCAAGATTTTTTGCAAGGAAACGGGAGGGGGTCAGCTAGACATAGCTGGGAGAGTTAGTTTGTAAAGTAAAACCAGTCTGAAACTAATATATATACACCCATGTTCTCAAGAATTTTTCATAACAGAGAAATGAGTGGAATTGTCCTGAATGTATCTTATATTATACATATACCATCATTGGCAATTTTTTCTTTTATTTCAGTAATACCATTGAGATAAGTAAGATCAGGATTATTCTTGATAAGTTTGCAAAATAAGGTAGTGCAAGCCACAGATCTCTCCTTCTTTCCTGATCTTATCAGTGCAACATTAAGCTTGCAAAAACCTTTTACAGAATTCTCTGACTAGTCTCATTTTTACTTATTACTTATTAAAGAGGTATGTATTTGTATAGTGTTACGAGTCCATGCTCTTATAATAAGAGAAAAGAGTGAAAGACAACAAGCTCAGTCAAATTTAACGAATTATTTATTTCCCAAGAATACAAAGTGAAAATGACAAAAAGAACTTACAGCATTGCAAATTAAATCCCAAAATAATCCAAGAATTACAGGCACAAGTCCTAATAATTTAAAGTCCTTAATAATAGTACAAATCCTCAAAGAAACACAAAAATGGAAGGTGATGAAATGTCTGTTATAGCTTATAGTGTTGATGTGTCAAAATTCATTTACTGAATCACAGTAATATAATTCCAGGTTTGAATTTAGTATACATTACAGAGAATGTCTTTATCCAAGAATTAAATCAGAGCACTTTAGAATAAATAATCACTTGAATTCAATAATATGAAGAAATAAAATTCATCCAATCTAGATACAACATAATATAACTTGAATGTGCAAGATGTTAAAATACACTGTGACACACGGTCAAGTACTCACAATTAACAAAATTACATAGTTCTCTACTTAACCTCAGGTCACAATTAGAATTTTCTATGATATAAAAAAAACACTACCTAATGGAAAATAACATTTGAGAATGATCTTGGCTAAAAAAAATCAAAACCATAACATTTAAAATTCACTTAGGAAATTCCAAAAACTCAACCAAATAAAACTATTTACTTCTTCTATTAATAATAATGCTGATTTTAAGCCCATACACAGAGAAAATTTAGCAATGTATTAGATGTTTACTGTGATAAAATAAAAAATTCAATCAGGTCAAGCAGAAATGGAATCAATTTTGGACAAGGCCAAGTCCAACATACAATGTTACTTTACAATAGCATGCTATAAAATAAACTAAACTAACAAAGCAAATTTAACATACATAACAACAGTAGGCCCAGCAAAGTCAGCCTACTACAGCAACTAAGATCTCTGAAAGCTCCAGCTGTAAAGATCTCTTTGAGATTATGAACAAACAAATGTCATGTAATAACTGTACCTCAATTCCAACTACCTTCTCTCAAGTCGATCTTACAGACATGTTTGCAACCTTTTCCATCGACAAAGTACCATCTATTAGGTAGCATTGAGAATTACTTGAATTACATGATCAATCATCGAATACATCAACCAATCGATCATAGATTATCAATGGCTGCCACATAATAGAAATGATCAAAGTAGTGTATCATTTATTATCTAGGATTAAACTGATAATCAAAAATGTTGTTGTTGTAGTGTTTAAAGCTATTTTTCAGCACACGATCAGCTATATATGGCGGCCAGTATTAATGGTGGAGGAAGAACCCGGGTAAAGACCCAATCCAAGAGAAGCTACTGGCAAGCTTTCTCACATACCCACATTGGCCGAATCTGAGAATTGAACCCGTGCAGACAGAGGTGAGATGGCAGTGATCCAAAATGGAGAGCACTTTAGACCACTTAGCTACCAAAAATATATTCTAATAGGATTGTTTTTGCTATATTTATTTAAATAAAAAGAAATTATCGACATTGTGTTCACTTATTTTTAAAAGAACATTTTCATTTAAAAAAAAAACAAAGTATCAAAATCGTGTTTATTTTTTTGAAAATAACGCAAATCAATACTCTTAAAAAATAACTGAAAAGAGTGGAAACCAAAAATATTATTTAAAGTGAAATGTAAAAATAATGTATGGTATTGCGAATCAAATTCCAAATAATTCAAAAATTCTAACACAAGCCTTATTGAATAAAGTTCTTAATAAACTTTAGAGGTATTTCAAATAATTTCCAATGCTGAAGGTATTGATGTGCCTGCATTGGCCAGCTGTCTGTAATGTACTTGGATATAAATAGCCTGTATTGTAATGATGTGCCAACAGTTTTTTTTTTTGTTGAATCACAATAATATATAAGACAGAGGTTTCCTTTTTTTGTTTCTTTCGAAGAATTTAATATAGCACTTTGTACTTCTGAGAAGAATAATTTTGAATAAACCATTTCACACAAATCAATATACCGGTACTGAACACAAGAATGATTGATTTCTGTCCAGATGTTATCACGGGAATACTTTTTTCTTCTTTCAGTAAACAAGATCATATGAAACAAAACTAAGACACAAAAGAATTACCCAATGACGGTCAGAAATTCATTTCTAGACCATCCTAAGTTATAATTATAACACCTGTCACTAAAATTATACTAAAGAACATGATAAACATAATATCCTTGAATCATACTAAGATAATCGTCATCATCATATTTAACCTAAACTCATAGAGAAATAAATCTTTGTAAAAACTGTTTACAGAATAAAAAGAAAAACAAATCAATGAGTCTGGTCAGGTAGACGATGAACTTAATTTGGACGAGGTCAGTTATAAAATAATTTTACCCATATCATTTAATGAATAAAAAAGGATAACAAACAATGCAAATTAAATATGATTAACAATAAAAAGAAGACCATAAGAACGGGTGAAAAGGTAAAATCACTTATCAGATAAAAGATGTAATGATTGGATAGTAGATACATGACTAGAACCACTTGAAAATGATAATAATTATGAATTTAATTACCATTAAGTTTAACAGTAGTCTTTTACAAACAGAAATTCTAGAATTTTCAACTCTGAAATGAAGATTTTATAACATACTGACAAAGGTTATAGTCAATCAGAAAGATGGTATTACTTCATATTCTTATGGAGAAATACCATCACATCCACATTTCCTGGTTTGAGCCGAGTCCACTTTTTATTTTTAAGATTGCCTGCGAGGCTGAAAATCCTCTCGGAAGGAACACTAAATGGTGGCACTGCAATGAACTGATGTAATTTATTATGGTTTAATTCCCACTTTGTCAACAAGACACAAACTGTGTCCATATGTGATAAATGTTCCAGTCCAGCTGGTCTTTGTTAGATTATTTCATTTGGTTATGTTCTCACCCCATTCTCTTCATTCTATGCATGCAGCTGTTCTCAAGTGTCACAGATAAACATAAAATGTCTCACCAACTGTATGCTGACGATGCTCAAATATACAAATCTAACTGTGAAATGAAGTTGAGGCTACCATCCAAGGTGCAGACGTGAATGACATGAAACAAGCTGCAGGCAAATGATGAAAAACTGAAGTCATCCTGATAACCACACAAAGACTTTCTCATTCACATCATTTACCTTAAAACAATAAGAATTAGCAATACCAACACTACATAAAAGTCAGTACCAAACCTAGGTGTCACTCTTGACATTACTCTCTAATTACACCAACATGTCATAATATGCAAGGCCACATATTTAGAGCTGATTTGCATCAGTTCTATTTACAATTTTCTTTCAACTGATGCCTCTAAAAGACTTGTGTATTCCTCAGTACTTTCAAGATTGGACTATTGTTGTTGTAGAATTTAATGCCATTTTTCAGCACAATATAGGCTATACATGGTGGTCAGTATTAACGGTTGAGGAAGAACCCAGGAAAACACCCGAAAAGAACCACAAGCCATGAGAAGCTTTCTCACATAGCCACATTGGCTGATCTGAGACTCGAACCTACACAGACAGAGGTGAGATGGCAGTGATTCACCACAGAGAGTGCTTTAGACCACTCTGCCACTCTGGGCCTCCCCCTGGACTATTGTAAATTAATTCACTTCCGTTACATCTTTGTATTTAATACAGAAACTTCCAAAAGTTATCAACACAGCTGCTCAGATTATCCTTAGAGTACAGAGAACTGAGCACACTATCCCCTGCACTGTAATCTCCACTGGCTACCCATTCGATCTAGAATCAATCACATCTGTTCACTATGATACACTGCACTGACTGGCTCCAGTCCAATATCTATCAGACCTCACCCATGTGCATGACGCCTCTAGAAACTTACACTTCTCTTTTGACACTTATATTCTCTATGTTTCCAGAGTTAAAACAAAGTCATATCAGTCTTTAACTTCACTTCAGAGACCCTCAAATGTTTAATTTGACTCCCAGTTTATATTTTTATATATATATATATATATATATATATATATATATATATATATATATATATATATATATATATATATATACACACACACAGAGTAAAACTTGTATTGAGAGACCACTGCTTTGAGAGACCACCTGTTTTGAGAGACCCGGTTCTCCATGTACAAATTTATTGATTAAATAGTATTATGACCTGTTATGAGAGACCATTATGTTTTGGCAGAAGGGGTGGTCCTTCAAGACACGTTCCACTGTATGTGTATATATATATATATATATATATATATATATATATATAATCCATTCTGATCCCCCAGTTTTGACACCAAAGAGATTTTGGACTCAACAGTTTTACATCACTAGAGGATACACTGTATTTGGACAACATTCTTTTCCATACCAGGGACCAGTTACTTTCTTAATTATTGTCAGCATGTTCTTGTTTTGTAATTTCATGGTATTTGTTTTTATAAACTTGTCATACATTATTTTCTGTTATCTATTATTGTCATAGATTCTAGAGATTAGGCACCTTATTAAATCTATATTATTATTATTATTATTATTATGTTTAATCCCTTGATACCGAGTAGAATATTTAGTGCAACTCATGAAATTATAGACTTTTATTTGTATCGGTTTTATGTTTGGTTTTTATTATTTTATTTGTAAAAACAAAAGTTACTAGCACACTAGTCACTACCATAAAGCTGAGTTGTGCATGGTAATGAATATCTTACAGAGCTTCCCTAGAATCAAACTTCAGTGTAAATTATAAACCAACAGTGTGCAATAGCATAAAAGCAAACATCTGATCTTGTAAACTCATTTTTAAATAAAACAAAAACAACAATAACTCTGATCGTTAAAATATTAAATGAATGACAACAAATAATACGGCTACTTTCTTTACACCCCTTTTTTGCACCCAGTAACCCTTACATCATGATCATGTGCTCATTGTTTACAGTCCGCAATTGCAATCGCTTTTAATTCAAAATGATGTCAATTAAAAAAAAAACTATCTTCCTTGAATAGGTTGGTGTTACAAAAAACATTGTAATACCGACCTGCAACTTACAACTAATTCAACTTGAGTAGCTGGCGCAACGCCAGTACCCGGTTGAAACTCCACGGAATTCGCCATAAAATTCTTTTATATTATGGGATATAATCCGGGATAGCTGCGCAGGCGCGATGTGCAGGCTGTAAGCCGGGAGTCATCAGAAGTAGAGCACATGGCTATTTGTTAGGTCATTTCATTATTTTTCCACTCCAAATATTTCTTTTTCTGTCTTAACATACACCTCAAAACAGGGAGAAAACTATGAACTAATCGAAAAACAAAATTAAAAGGACAAAATGGGTATAAAGGCATTGCAAGATTTCATGGAAACGCACTGTTCAAGTGCATGTGTGTCAGTCGACCTACTGAAAATTTCTCGTGGATTTATGCCCGAAAAGCGTGGCCGATTTCAAGACAGCGGCCGATTTTGTCTTGTCATCGATGCAGAGAGCTGTTTGGACAGACTTTACGGAGGCTTCTTTTCAGATTGGGTATGTGGGGGACAATGGAATCGCATGCTTTCGTTTCTTCAAAATTTGATACAGGCCTGCCACAACGCGAATTTGGACATGGTCGTCTTCTTTAATGGAGCTTTGGAAAGCGAAAAATTAAACGATTGGTTTGCTGATCAAGTTGGACAGAAACGAAAAGTAAACATGGTGCTTAGACATCTGAACAATAAAGGAACGCCCCCACCAAAGGTATGGTGGAATTCGCCAGTTTTTCTACGCGGAGCACTAAGAATGGCATTACGGCACTTGGGGGTCGGGGTGGCATGTTCAATGGACGATCACCTACAGGAAGTTATCGGCTTCAGCAGAGAACACGGGATGCAAGGGATAGTAGCCCAAGACTCGGTGTATGCCATTTTTGATCCTCCTCGCTACTTTTCATCACACAATCTAAAATTGACATACAAAGGTTCACTCGAGACGAAAGAGTATATAATGGATGAGCTTGCCAAATGCCTTGACCTTAACCCGAACAGATTCTGCATCTTTGCTGCCCTTTTAGGTGGGTACAATGAGAAAATAAATGCATGTCATTTTTTTTATATATTTAAATTCATTTTTATAATTTAGATGACTTTTGATTTAAAAATAAACAAGTGCACTTTTATAACAATTAAGACAAACTCTGGTTTGGATATGGCAAGTTAGGAGGTTTTAAAGGTTCATACTTTGTGTTGTGGTACGACTTGAAAGAAGAACTATGTTCAGTTCATAATGCTTTATACCAGGGTTGGAGTTAAATTTTAGTTTTATTCAGCTAGCCAGTTTTTATATATATATATATATATATATATATATATATATATATATATATATATATATAAAGGAACCTGGACGTTTCGGCCCAAGACATTTCGCCCCACTTCAATGGACATTTCGCCTCACTTCAATGGACATTTCGCCCCACATGGTTAATTGACGTTTCGGCCCACATCAATGGAAATATCGGACATTTATTATATAAAAAAAATCACTACCATTACACTATTGTCTTCATTTTACTTTAGGGGCCTACCGTTAAGATTTAAATTATTAAATTCTCAGATTTCAATTACATTCAGCATGCAGTTATATCAGACAATATTTTCCCTTTTTTCTTCATTTATCTAATAAGATTAATCAGAAATTAATCTATCGTTTACAGTGATCAATTTCTATACGGCAGTACTTTTATTTTCGCTGTTGCTCAAGTTTTATTTTCGCTGTTACACAAGCTGAGGAAAACCATTTTTTTTACCGTTTGTAGGAAATTGACATATCGCTACTTATCAATCATGCTGTTCGTTGACCCAATCAGCGAGCGTAATTTTTTTCAAGATCGGTTTAATTTGTTTTTCATCTCTTGCCATTTATTGGCATTGTTACTTTGGATTTTTTAAAACTAGCTATAAATCTGATCTAATTACTCGACTGAACTGCTGACAGAAACAGTCCAAATTAATGTACTTCATTTCTATATCCCGAACAAGAAGAAACACGGGGGGGGGGCCAGGAATGTTAATTTTAATTAACAATAACGAGATATAAAAATAGTTTCTGAGATTTATTTTTTTGAAATATGAGGCATGTATTTGTATTTTTAAATCAACACACATAACTAGTCACAATTACACTTCAATACAGGTTAGAAGTGTCAAATTGTGATGTGCAAAAGTATATTTCTAAACAGTAACTATCTATGATTTTTAAAAAAATGCATTTAAGTAAAACATCTGCTACTAAAATAAGAAATTGAAATACAATACAATAATAATAATAATAATAAGAAGAAAAATAATAATGAGGACTTTATAGAGCGCCTAATCTTTAGAAGCTCTAAGCGCTCTACAACATTAGACAACTGCTCTGATCCCTTGCCAAAGACCCTTTTCGAAGTCAACAACAAATGAAGTTACTTTCGATTCAGGCAACAGGTCCTTGATTGACTGAAAAACCTGAAAATGGAAGGGAAAAAGTAAAACTATTCATGGACATACTGAAATTCAGTATAGTTTAGTGTCTTTTATTTGCTTGTACAATAATTAATTTGATAACCGATTTTCTAAATCGCTTTTTGATCTGGACGTGTATATTTAGGATAAATAAATTGAAAATATATTTTTTGTGATTAAATACTGTTCGTTATTTTACGCATTAATTTATTAAAGTAATTATCATAATCTTCTCTCATCCTCAGTACACACACACACCTTTTTGTAATGTCTCGTCTTCTTTCCCGACATGATGCAAAAACTAGTGATGGGAATCGGTTAGAAGTTCATAATCGATCATCGGTTGCACACAACTTACTGATAATCGATTATAATCGGTTGCTAACTTTCTACAAGTAAGTTTTAATTTTTTTTGTTACAGAGTTATATCTTTGTTCAAAAGTTTAAAATTTAAAAAAATGTATAGGAGTTAATCTCTCTCTCTTTCTCTCTCTCTCTCTCTCTCTCTCTCTCTCTCTATCTCTATATATATATGTATATATATATACTTTAACCTCAAAAGCAACTTTCTTTGGCTTATCAGTTTTATGCAGCTGAAAGACTTAACAATCCCCCAGAACACTTTTATTCATATGTGATTTTTCAATTGTTTAAAGTATAGAAAGAAATGTTTTTCTTGCTTGTCATTAGTTACTAATACTACAATCAAAGCAGTTTAAACAAAACAAAAAAACACCAATTACAAAAACTTTCAAACTAACTGAACTATTTATCAGCAAAATCATGTAATGTTTGAGCAATGCTGAACACAAAAATCATTTTTCAGAATACTGTTTCTTCTTGAGCTTGTTACACTGACATTACCAATAGTTAATGTTTTTGTTTAAGAATATTATCAGGTCCACATTGGCACAACTTAAACGAGCCCGTTTCTTGCTGACAAGATGTCCAGCCAGACTAAATACCCTCTCACTGGATACTGATGATGCCGGAATACTTAGGTACTTCCGAGCTAGTAAGCTAAGATGGGGGTAGAACCGGCAGTTTTGTTTCCACCACTGTAACATTGTGAGATTGGTATCATATGGAGCAGCAACTAGATATCTAGAAACCTCCTGGTGGATGACATCTGTTATTGGCTGTTGACTTTCACCAAGGCAAACAACATCTTGCAACCAATCATCCATGTCAACATTGACCTTTGCTTTCTTGTTTGGTGGACTAAGTGTAACCACAGTTTTAGTGTTGTCATCTCTGACATTTAGTAGTGATGGTGCAATTGGTAGAGGTGGCAATGAGTCTGAAGGTTGTTCATCACTAGTCCCTGGTTCCACTTGGACATTCACTTTAACATCAGCCATATCAAGAGCAACCTTTAAAAGCAGAGCATGTCCATCTGCTCGCTCACTGTCAGATAGAAACTCCAGATCCTTCATAGTATGATTCAATAAACAGCCCAACAGAGCTAGATCTTTGTCCTGTGTTCTATTGTCAAGTTCTTGTCTCATTACATCTTTAAGTTTAGCAATTGAAGGTAGATCATCAGCATTTGTTTCTATACATTTGGTAAGTTTAAGAAGTATTGGGATAACTTTATGAAGGGTTGGTGATTTGTCTCTGCAAACACTGTTTGTTGCATTCAGGAACGGTGAGAGAACTTAAACAAGTTTTTCAACCAATGCTTGTTCGTCAAATGTATAGACATCATTTTTCAATGTTGCGGCTGTTGACTTGCTTATGTTTGGGTCACTGATAACAGCCATAATAGCAGGTGTTTGCTCAAGCAGTCGTTCAAGCATGTCATGAGTGCTATTCCATCTAGTTGGAACATCCATCTTGAGCTTGTGTCCTCTAGCACCTATGTCAAGTAGTAACTGCTGCTTTCTCATTAACAAATCATTTACGCTCGTGCTTTGATGGAAAAAAGTCACCAGTTTGCGCCGCTTTGCAATGATTCGTAACAGTTCTGGTATAGCTAAAGCTTTTTTCACAATAAGGTTGAATCTGTGACCATAACAACCAAATCGAGTCCATTGAAGTAAATCAAAAGCCTTGATCTCATTGGCTGCATTATCAGTTACTCCAGTTGGTGTTGGAAGATTCCATCGCCTCTGAGTGGCCAACAGGCTTTCTTTTATATTTTCCCCAGTGTGACTGCCTTCAACTTTTCGTGTTTCTAAGACAACACTTTTCAATTCCCAATCTTTGGAAATAAAATGTGCAGTCACTGTACTATAACTTTCTGTATTTAATGAAGTCCATGCATCGTGAGTAACAGCTATATCAAGAACATCATGTAGTTCCTCTTTTACTTTTTTCTCAGCCTGGTCTTTCTTCACAGCTAGTTTGGAGGACACTAATTTACGACCTGGAATTTCATACCTGAAAATGTAAAGTTTGAAACATTTAGTCATGGTAGTCAAACAAGACATGTATTTGGAATATTTACTATGTCTAAATATAGTGAAAATAATGAATTTATTTAATGTTTATTTAGACAGGACAGCATTATATTTAATTAAATACTGCTTAATTTAGGTATGAAAATTCAAAATTCAACAGTGTTGACATCTAGAATCAAATGGATTCACACCTTTTTTTCTTTTCTCACTGTCAGTTTAAATAAATATTACTAATTTTTAATGTTATCATTTAAAACTTACCTTGGATTAAGAAGCATCACAAAGTTTCTCAAATATGTATGGTCAACAAGGCTTAGCAGAAGAACTTTGCCAACAATAAGTTTCAAGAGTGAATCATCAATTTCGTTCTGCTTTGTAGCTGACATCCTCTCTGTTGGCTTCTTAAATTGTTCATCAATCTTAGTCTGTTTGGGTGGCTGGGGGGAAACATCAGCACCTCTTGCTGTCGCTGATCCCATTTCCTTATGGTCATGATCAAGATGAAAGGCCAAATTTGTAGTATTGCCTGGAATGTATTTGAAATAAATGTTTTTATATTGAGAAGAAAAAAGAGCAAACAACAAATTCTTTATGCACAAGTATCTTAAATGAATGGAATGAAATTATTTAAAGAAAATCAGGATTAAAATTAATATTAAATTTGTACATATATTTTAAAATTAATTTGCAACATTTTAAAAGTTATTTTATGTTTTTAAATAGTCACATGTCTCAGGGAATATCTGTAACAAACCTCAGAGATCACTTTTCCGTCATTATCATATATGCCTAAATAGCAGGATAATCTTGTGATTATTTATGTATTTCAATCATAATCATGACATGGAGCTTTATTATGAAAAGAAATTTGAAGTATTTTAACAACAACACATGCTATATTAGAGGAAAGCACAAAGTACACAAATGATTTAATGAAAATAAAATTCTTGATTTAAAATATTTGATACTGGAATGCCATGAAACGTTTTTCCGTGTGCGTGCGTGCAACTCATTTATTTTATACGAGGTTGTTCTGTCTCCTAATAATTGCATTCATCGTTGACGACATTATTTGTTTCCAAATTATCCAAAAAAATCTAACTATGGTGTATGTTTATATATTTGGAAGTTATGAAGGGAATAAATAATTTAGCTTTACTGTTGTGGATCGGAAGGCTAATATCATGGTTCCACAGTCCTAAAATGTAAAGCGTATCCCATGATAATTTTGTTTTCGTGTAGCACCACAAAAAATTAGAATATTGTTCATTTTTTGCACTATGTATTGGAGAATGTGTTTGCCAAAAATAAATGTATCCCCGCAATGATTTCAATGAGAATAGCTGGACCTACCTTTGTTTGCATATTCCTTTCTGCAGAGTTTGCATATGACCTTCGTTGTATCTAAATTCTCCTTTGTCGGTGGACCCTCCTGTATTTTGTAAAATCCAAAATATGTCCATACACGAGAACGAGCTTTTCCTCCAGGATATGGACATATTATTTTGCGATCGTTTTCATCCATGGCACGTGTATGATATTTAGCGGGGTTTTAACATTTTGTTCGGAATCCTCGGTTTTCTTCCCAACAAACAAAGGGATTGAACTAGTCTGTGCCAGCGCTTCACAGTTGTCTCCCTTACCATGCAATCGATTATGGCGTTTCACAATCGATTGGCGAATTGGTTCACTCAACCAACTGATCATCGATTATAATCGATAATCGGAACAACACTAGCAAAAACACAGCGGTATCTGCTTCAAGTCAACACCTGATCTTACAAATCAATGTATAGATAGCAGTTGATAAAATGGCTTCTTTACTAATCTGAATGTGCCATCAATATACCAGTTTTGGCCATTCCGAGAAGCTCCAGCTGTTTGTTAGTGGCAAAGATCAGGTGACGCTTCCTGCCAACGACGACATCAAATCTAAAGAACGGTTCACTGATGGTCGTGTTAAGAAATCCGTCGTCAAGCTGGAATATATGTATATATTGGAATATATATATATAGAGAGAGAGAGAGTTATAAAGATACAAGAAACAGAACGGTTCTTTAAGAGAATGCTCGATAATACTTGGCAGAATGTTATAAATAGAAATAAATAACACGTAGAGTACGAATTAATATATATTGAGAAAAAATGTTAAAATACAATGCAACCACAGATTTTATACAGAAAAAAATCATTCACTTACAGTAAACGTAAGAACTCTGGGATCTTCTGGTCTGGTTGCGGACCTGGTCCGGTTGACCATTCTAACTAGGTTCGTCTCAGCAACCCTGGATGCCTCAGATTGTAATGGTTCTCCATGAACTTCTATAGCCTCATTAACCAGTGCATGGGCTGTTTCAAACAAATAATCTTTCCCTAATAACTTGGCCTAAATGACAACAAAACCTTATATAGTATATGTATGTATGTATGTATGTATGTATGTATGTATGTATGTATGTATGTACAGATATTTGTATGGATATATGAGTGACGAAATTTTGTCATTATTGGCACAGTATAACTTTTCAATACTGCATAGTTAATATAGCAGAACGATTGGAAGACGAAGATCAACATAATCTTGTTTAATGTAGACAATTAAGCCATATTTCTGTATTTAGCATACATTAATTATAAGTAAATTGATTAAAATTTAACCAACATATCCTGTTAATAATATATTGATAGAATAGACCAAGTATTTATACAGATTAATCATGTTCTGCAAAATACCTCGGTTTTGATTTTAACGGCTGCTAATAACCCAGGAGTGGAAGTGTGGCTATGGCTATGATGAATTGGCAAAAAGTCGGCTTCTGTCTGTCGCACGGTTGCAGGGCATTGCATATTCTTCCCACGCATGCTACAACGCCATTTGATGGTTCCATTCTTTAGCTCACGCTTAACAACAAAACTATATCCAGCACTATATATTAATCTCCTTTTTCCTTGAGTGGATCCTGAAGCTACTACTTCAAAGGTTATACTATCCTCAGAATCCACTGGCACTGCCACTTCTCCATAAACAGTTTCATTCCTAACTGACCTGAGGAAAAGAGAAAAATCGTGATTATCAAAAAAAAAAAAAGAATATTTTACACGCACAAAAATTACTTATGTACATCAATATTACTGAAATAAATTGTTTCAAATTTCTGTGCTTTCTTGTCCACTCCGCTTCGCTTTTAAACTTACGCTTCTTCTTCTTCTGGTGTCAAAGATCTGTGTGGGCGCTCAACGTCAAATGAAGAGATGTCGGCTGCACTTGTTGATTTCTATCCAGCCTGTAATTAGAAATATTTATTAACTCGTCAGAAAATGTTGAAAACATATAATCAAATATATATATATATATATAAAATAAGTTGGACTATACCGAATATGGTATTTACACATAAAGACATATGCAAGCACCCGTACGATTTTAATAAATAAAATAACATTCACCTTGTCGAAATATCATCTTTATTGATAGAAATCGACGTCGAATTTCTCGTGCTCTCCATCGGCCCCCAGTGCTGTACCGGTGTGCATTTCAAATCTGGCAGATGTATTTGGTATGCCGCTTAAGTCCATTTCGACATCGTAGCCATCTGCCTGTAAACAGTATTAATGTTAAAACGTGTAGCCCAAGAAAAAACAACGAAATATTTGATACAAGAAACATTATTTTTATTAATCTACCAGCATTTGTCATAGGGAGAAAGTAGGCAGCGTTCCACGTTTTGTTAGCAATTTTTATTTAACCGTAGCTTAAATACATCGAATGCGAATGGGAATCAGCTACTGTAGCATGTCTTTATTTTTAAAATATTTTGTTTGTATTGAAATCTTACCTCAGGTTTAGAACTGCACAGGTCACACATAAACTGAAAAGATATCTTTTTACGTCTAAGAAGACCATACTTGTAGCTTGATAAACCTGTAAATAGAAACCATTTCGTAGTATCAGTTAGTTAATTATATTTGTCTTATGATAACATTTATTTTGAAAGACATTTGGATATACTGAAACACGAACCATAACATGCGAGAAAAGGTCACTAGATACATACAATTATTATTTTAAAAATGTATTTATTTTGTTATGCCCGTTCAATTACGGAATGATCTATGATGTAGAAATAAATAAACTTACCAGTATTTCCACATGCTCTGTGCTGCCATAGGCCGCAAATATCGCAATCTATGGCTTGCTGGCGACGTGTAACTGGTTTTCTGCAGTAAATGCACGAAGACATGGTTCGATCTATTGATTTCCGTGATTTTAAAACAACTAGTACCAAGAAAAAGAAATACTGCAATTTATAGAGCCACTGATAAATCTCCATGCAAACACATGCACGAGCTTCTATAACAAACTATCTGTTGGACAATGCACTTGAAAAATCCTAATTTTTATCCTACAACTCAGATTTTTATATACTAAGATCAAACGTTTATTTATATGTCATTATTTTAGTTATTAGTGAACGCCATAACATATGTGCTAAATTGTAATTTCCTTTTCATAAAAGCTAACACAACTTACTCAAACCCCTAGCAGCAGCTTAATTACCTTGATACCACATTTAGTAGATTATTTAACTATGAAGATCAAAGAAGTTACCTGGCTGTAATTAAGTCCTATTAACACTTGCTTTGAGCAATAGTGAACGCCAGAACATTTTTTCTTTATGGCACCAGACAAATGCACCCCTACTTATAAAAAAAGTTGTTTTATATGTGTATGTTTTCGCCAAACGTATGTCGTTTGTTTACTTTATAAAATATTTTTCAACAAAAAAAAGTCAGTTTTCCGTGTAGGGACAACCATTAAGTCAAATTACCCATGTCTTATTATTATATTTTCTTTTTGGATACAATCAATACAATGATAATTTGTCATTGTTTTATTATATTAAATTTAATTGGGGATTTTTGCTGTTGTATGCTTGCAGATGTGTGTAGCTTCTTGCATTACCATTATACTGAGACAGAATTGGGGATTTTTTTTATTTTTATGCTTGCTGGTGTGTGTCATTTCTCTCATTACATTATATTTTTGATCATTTTGTAATGGTTGTGAATTTATATAAATGTCCGATATTTCCATTGATGTGGGCCGAAACGTCCATAAACCATGTGGGGTGAAATGTCCATTGAAGTGGGGCGAAATGTCTTGGGCCGAAACGTCCATAATCCATATATAAAATGTGATTCTTATTTTGTTTGCCTGCGCCAGTTTCAGCTGCCATCGTGTGAGTGACTTTTGATATATGAAATGTTTTTGGTGATGTGGCTCTCTGGTAAACTGAAATGGTTATTCAAGTTTGAGACCCTGGTTTATACACTAAAACCTTTCCTGAAAGACTACCTGCCTTAAGAGACCAGGTTATTATGGCACATATTGACTCTATAGTGCTATTTTCTATATTTAAAAAACCCACCTGCTCAGTTTTAATCTTTGGAACAATTGACCGTTGAAGTTAATGACTTGTAGACAATTTGGTCCAACTTGGATTGAAAATACGACAATTCGGCCCAACTTGAAAGGCAATTCGGCCCAGCTTTGTGATAGTTATATAAAGATATTTTTCTTCAAACATCAAGTAGATACTATGTAAGATATATATATATATATATATATATATATATATATATATATATATATATATATATATTTTTATATATATATATATATATGCGTTTGTGACAGAGAAAGAGAGGGGTGGTGGAGATATGCAGAGTATTTTGTCAGTTTAGTTGCTGCAACATCAACCTTGTACCAGTTAAGTTTATGTTTTATTGTGTGCATCAACTGAAATGTTGACACTACCAATCAGTATCATCAATCATAGTTCCTCCTTCACTCCATACAAATTAGAAATAAATACACTGATTACAATTCTTAATTATGGTACTCAAATTCACTAATGAGGCACGATTCAATGTTGCTAACACAATACCACTAGGGCTGTCAAAAACCACGGAAAACTTACCCGGGTACCCGTTGTGCCATTTAACGGGTACTCGTTAGAACATGAAAGACATGTACAACCCACAAGCAATAAATTTTGTTTCCACCAAGTTTCGCGTACAGTAGTCCCCCTCTTATACGGCCACCCCTGCTGCACCGGGAAAGTGGCCTTATAAGGCGGGTGGCCGTTCCAGAGGGGGGGGGGGCTAAATTTATTATGAGAAGTACATGTATATGTAATGTACGTAGTAAGAAAGCTACATACTTCAAAACATTAAATATCTTCGTCTAAATGATTGTTATAATAAAAATTTATTTCAACTGAATATACGTTACTATTTTTGCTTTCTTGGCGTAAGCTTGATATGCAAACGGGTATTGTTCTCATGCACATTGCAAATGGATTCAAAAACGCTGGTCAGGGGGGCCGTACAAGAGGGGGGCTACTGTGAACGTATATGGATTACGCTTTTTCGGTATATCAGCCTCCCAAAAATCTCGTTTATATTAACATTCCATTAATCCCACAGACATTTTAGAAAAGACATCTTTACGTAACTACAATATACGAGTACTCTTGTGGACTTTCCTACAGTAACATGTTATATTTATAGCAAACCTTGTTCTACTTTCCCACGAATTCTATCTAAGTTTGCTGGGCCGGCATGTAAACTGTTACACATGCCAACATCAAATGGTGTCAGTGAATTCCAACTGTTTGATTAAAAAAAATGCGCTTTGACCCTACACCCCAACAAGAATTTCCAAATATCAAAAATGGGATGGCAAGGGTCAGAGGAAACTAGGCCTACTCAGACCAGTGTGCTGCTGATGATATTTTGATAGTGTTGTCGACAACTTGTTTTTGTGAACAGGTACTTTTCATTAATTTTCAATACCCAGATTTTTCGCTACGGTCTGGTACCCGGTGAAAGCCCTAGTTATCAATAAAAGTAACAAAAAGAAAATGTTTTTGGATGATCAGGTGTATGGCTCTTGGGCATGCCCACAAAAAATTATATGTATTTTGAAATCGGACTTTTCAAACCTGAGACTTAAGATAAAGACAAAAAAATACGAAATTTGAGTGACTAAGTAAAATACTAAAGTGTTGCCAGAACCTAAGGAATTAACACCAAGTAAAAGAGCAGATTGAGAGGTTTAGAAATTTATATCTGACGCCAAGAAGACTGGGAATCTTGTAAGACGAAAACTCCTTGTATGCAATGCAATTTTGCCTGAAACAAAAGTGTCAAAGTAGTCTCGTTCTCTAAATTGATGCCGTATTGTACATCAGATTATTTATGGGTTGAATATTCAAAATGTATGATGCCGAAACGGAATTAAATAACAGTGCATTTGCTTCACGTTAGTGAAATACATACGTTACCTAATCAGTACACGTGAGGGGACTCCTTGCTTTTATTGGCGAAAAATGTTGTTTTCTATATGTGAGACTGTATATAAATGTTCAGGCCATTTTAATTGCACACAAAAGTGTACATTTAAGTTGTTTGGACTTTAAAATGACACATACGGTACCAATTTACGTTACAAAACATTTATATAAAAAAACATGTTATTTTAAAAATTTCGTGAGCACTTGATTGAGTATATATTTTTAACTCATTTTATCTTCTTATAGAATATAAAATAAGTCATAGAGATTATATGAGATCAATGATCATGTGAATAATGATGTTAAGCTGTCACATACAAGAGAAATAACTACAATGGTTAATCGAGCGTATTTGTAATAATTTCATGCCGTATTTTCATGATCAAAAGGGAACCAAGAAAACTGAGTGAAAATGATTACAGATTTAATGAACAATCTTTTGTTGTATTTATCTGATACATATGTTATATCTTTGGAGTGACTAATAGGCATACACATTGTAAACTTTCGTGTTTATATTTTGAATTGGAAACTGTTATGATTAGAATGGTATTAACCCTTTCATCACTAAGTAACTTTCAGGCTTTGAGCCCCAAACACTAAGTAACTGGACTTGCAAAGCAGAATGGCCTGTGGACTTTGAAAGAACATAACTTTGCCGATTTTAAAGATATCTTGCTGTATTTGGTATCAAAATAAAGGTTAGAAGTCAACTTGTATGAATAATTCAAGAAAATGTGCATATATATTAAAACTTTTAATATACAGGTGCAAACAGGTAACATAACAGGTAAAATGCACAAGCAATTATTTATTTACTACATTACATGAATGATAATTTCAAACATTTTGTCTAAATCGATGATTTCAAGGTATTCCAAAGCTTTTCTGGAGCCATCTAACACTTCGGTTGGTCCAACTCTCTCAGAAAACTGAAATAAATATAAAAAAATGTGGAGTTCACACTTCGCCTGGTTCAAAACTTTCAAAGTCCTCTTTATCGTCATCAGTCTCCCAAAATTTGCACATTCAAATGCATCTCCAGATGTTTTCTCTCATTTTCAATCAACTGTGTTAGGTCACAACATCTAAATATTTTGATAATTCATAATCTGACACTTCATTCTCATCTTACGTCCAAGAACACCATTTTGAATAGAAATTCACCATTCGGAAAATGCGCTTAGAATGTGCCTGCTTGCCTCGAGATTTCTAGTTGAATTCAAGCTTAACTCGCGAGATAATCCGAGTATAATATCTACATTATAAGAAGGAACTTCTTATAGATATCCCAAAGCGTATGTAGACTGGTACTATGATGTTAACTAAGCACGCTGCCCCAGACCGATAAAGTGGCCTGCAGGGTTACAGACTTACTTCCCCATGACCGGAAAATGGGTCTGTAGTGATGAAAGGGTTAATTTCACAACTTAAAATGTTTTTGTTGTTTTGAATATTCATTATCAATTTAAATGAAATTTAAAATTCAAGAAATTTCGGTAAAGATGCATCTTTTGTTGTGCACATTTATCTGTCTTTTTCGTAACTTATAACAGCAAAATACCTAATTATGCAATTTTCAACCATTTTCCCTGTATGATTTTATTTGTAACAAATACAAGAAGATAAGAGAAGATCTCTTGTAACGTATGTATTTTGCTTGAGAATTACGTTTTTGAGACAAAGTTGGCAAGTGCAATACAAAATCGACTTTCTTTCCACAGGAGATATGATGCATCTCATTATTGTCTACGTAACTCCCAAAGCACAGCGTCCATCTCTACTATACTACTTTTTTCTCCACATTAAAATTTGACTTTGTGATGGTTTTTCCTAAAGATATCAGAAAGCTCCTAACCATTATAACTTCGGAAAACATTTATCTTGTTCACCAAATGTTTCAAATTTTATTCTAAAACATATTCAGACCTGCCAACCCTACTGAAAAAATCGGGAGAATCCCGATTTTCGGACCTATCTCCCGATTGACTGATTTTTAAGAGAATCTCCTGATTTTTCAGCTCTTCAAGAGGAAAAAAATTTCCTTTTTTTTTTCTACAAAAATTTCATCTTCCGTTTCCCGGTTTCTGTCTGGTATATTAGTTAGTAGTTTACCATATCCGGCTTCATTTCTGGTTTTCATCCGCCAGTTCAAATAGATTATCTCGCATCGTGGTTATCTTTATCGGACTCAGCAAAATAATGGATATGTTCTCAGCAAGAAGCGAAAATGAAAGGAAAATGAAGTAACTGATGACTTGTCACCTGCCAGGGGAAAAAAAATTAGATCAAAAATATAGAAGTGATTGGATGAAGCAGTTTGCTTACATTAGTCCATCGCCTCGCGGGGTCTATCATGCATTCTGCCAATGCTGCTCACAGCATCTCTCTATACGATGTGTTGGTGTAGATGACATTAATAAACACAGTTGCAATGTTGCAGCTAAAAAGTCCTTCCAGCAGCTTCCTGTGCGGATTGATGAGCTCCTGGATATATGTTATTACCTAGAACCGAGTGATAAAAGAGTGCGAGAGTTCAAGAATTGTCAACTTCTGCATAATGATGAAGTCAGGAAAATCCTAAAGTATTGCCCAACTAGATGGCTTTCTATTGGACAGTGCATTAATCATCTTTTAGAGCTGTGGGTGCCACTATGTGAGTTTATAGAGAAAATGTAATTAGAAGAAAAGGCATAAGCACAAGGCTTCAGCGGCTGCTTGTAAGAAGGCACGGGCAGATGCTGGTGCTGTAATTGTTGACAGCTGGTTTAGGCAGAAGGAAACGAAGTCGTCACCTGCTTCGAGCCTCAGCAATGCCAGGCTGAACAGAATGAGAGAACCTAAAGTCAAGACGTACCCTTGCATATTGCCAGTTTTTAAGCTGGATTCAGAACAGTTTTGACAGACCCAACAAAGCTCTACAGCATGACAAGCCCCTAATTCACAAGGCCAGAGAGATTTTACTATCCATTTTACAGAGAATTCCTTTCAATTGTTATTAAACCGAAATACATCGTTGACAAGACAGACATCACAGCAATTGATGTAAAAGATGAGACTTGTACTTGGGTGAGGCACAGGATTCTGACATTTTGTCAATAAAGAGCAGCGAGACGTCTGACAACATGAATTACCCTTATCAGTAATATATATGTAAACACAAGGAATGCAAGCTTGACCACAACCTTTTGCTCGATTAGACTTTTTCTCACAAATCTTTTATTGCTTCAAAATCGCAAGAAGAATGAAAAACTACATATATGCATTCAAAAGACCGTTATGTACCAACTCGTAACTCTTAAATGACCATGTCCTGAATCCAATTGGCGAATTAACCTTTATTTTCACCAGTACAGTCACGATCCCTAGCTGGAAACAATTATCTGACAGAAGTAGCCCATTCTACCAGTTTCTACCCTGCAGTAAATATGCTGAATAACATGATGAAAGTAATTTCTCAAGATAAAATGTTTATCTTGGTTTTTATTTCAGATTGTATCATTTTATAATTTTATTTAAATATCCAGAACATAACAGTTGATGACGATCACACTATTTACGACTGTTGCTAGACACTAACTTTAAAAACTCAAGATTGTGCACAGTGTTCGTTACAATTATTAGACACTATAGGATATTTACTGCAAGGTAGAAATAGAATATTGATATACTGAAATAAATTTAATCTTTTACTGCCTTTCGATCCATTATTTAACCAAACCTCGCAACCATAAAGCACTGTTGAATTTAGTTTACTGATATAGACATATAGCAGTTAAGGGTTCAGCTTACATTGTTTCTCCATCCTGATAAGGAAATATGGTGATTTTTTTCCTTAATACATGCCTTATCCACCTTTGCTACACAGCTCATGTCATGTTTGTTAGTTTGGGACAAATCTCCAGTTTAAATTACACTCTCGCTTCTGTCTTGTTTCACTTGAAGTTTTATACTCTGTAAGCTTCTCAGTACATATTCAGCATTATAACTTTGCTTTGACAATACACTGGTCCTTTATCATTATTATATATGCAGCATGCAGTATATATTATTATATATGCAGCATGCAGTATAGAAGTGTGAACAAAATATGTTCTTACATAATTTCCTTGTCAATTTCATGTTGCTTTAACATCTTCCTTCTGTGTTGGTGTTGTCCGCCTGCATGAAGGTTGCTACTACTTTAACCTTCTTGACCAGGTTTTCAAAATTCTGCAAATGGTTTGGTCCAATTTGTACTTCTAATTGTTTGACATTCATTTTTTTAAACACAAAAAAGGTATCCTGTGTATAGTCACTGAAAGATGATAAATCCACCAACATTAATGGACAATATATAGCAAAGTAAGTTTGCTACAGGGTTCCCCTCCGCAGTTAAATGTGTCAGAATTTGCATTCACAAGCTATGTGTACTAATCAGATCATTATATAATGCTCAATGGGGACTCTTGTTGATTTATTGCCATTATACATATAAAAAAAAAGCTTAAACTTTGTAACCCTTCAACCAAACAGCTAGGCATTCCCCTGCAGCATACTTGCAGAGAGATCACCAAGAGCAATGTTAACCTTTCCAGCACCTGGATCCCCTAGATTTGCTGACAGCTCTGGCCTACAGATTTTTTACATAGTGGTCTACTATCGTTACTTATATATTGCCTGTCATACGTGTACTATATATATAATAACTGCTAGGGAGGAAACTTTTCTCCTTTTTTGCGCGAACCATTTAAGAATAAATGCAGCCATTTCATGCTACGTTTTCATAGCATAATAAATATGGTACCAATGTTTTGGTAATTGTTTACATGTGTGTGTTTGAAAGCTTGTCATAAATGGTTCAGTTAAAATTACATTGCCACAATGTGCGCTGGCAACAGTAACTATGGCAGTTTCATCCATCCATCAAGGAAGTTTTACAAATGTATGTTTAAGATGCTGACTACCCAGATATACCAAAATGGCAGATTCCTGACATGGTTATGTTGAGGTTATGATTTTCTTTATTAAATATTCAATAATGATGCTGTTGATGATAGTTATTTTTAGACTTGCAATGTAGTTATTTTTAGACTTGCAATATAGGTCAGAGCCGGGAAAGTCTTGATGGAAATACCATAGAACAAGCGGACCATAATATTGTTGGACTGAAATCTCTAATACAACATGATGGAACAGGTTATAAATCCAGCTTAATAGTCAGGAAACTGCTAGTTCAAAAATGTATCCAAATGATCTGGAAATTTGTACATACAGGAATGAAGACAAGTTTTCCCTCCTACCGGTTCAAGGAGACTAAGCTAGTTATGTTTATGCACCTTCAGAAGGAAACACATGATAATTATATACTGGTAAGGAACAGTATGCTAAAAAATAATAAGCATTTTATTAATAGTATTAATTAGTATTATTAATATGCTTATTATTTTTTAGCATACTCTGATCTGTATTAATAATACAGAGATCTCTGAAACGCTTAATTACGCGTATCTGGACGCAAACGTTTGGTCCGGGACGCAGAAATTCGCCCATGCACGAGTCCTCCGTACGCACCTTTTTTTTTTCTTCTTTTGCAAACAGGAAAGTTTTGCGACACAATAAAAATGTTCTAATCACTGTGAAAAATGAGGCAATGCTTTTATTTGAAGTGTTTTTGGCCGACATTTTTTTAGCAAAGGTCGTCGGCTTACTTTGATGATGGCACCGCTAAAGGCTCCAGTTGAAGGGTCAAACAAATACCTGTTTGTTACTGCTCCGGAAACTTCAGATAATTGTAGAACATTGAAACAGATTTGTTTTATTTGTTTAGTGTATACCAGTGCTTCAAAGGTAATCAGTTCTCTTTGAAGTGTCAGCAAACGTATTTTTTCTTCTTCCATCTGGTATTTGTTTTTAAATTAATGTCATCTGCTTGACTGTACTCATTTTACGTTTCCGCCTTCTGCGGATTCGGATTTTAACTAGTCAGTTGCATAAAGTAATAAGGCCAGATATCATCATTAGCGGATTATGATATAACAGTGCACTGTTAGGGTGGTTTGTCAGTATGAGACAAGGACTTGTTATTTTAACAATATATTCCAGTACATTGTTTCCTGTCATGGTGCCTTTGATTTTCTCTACTCCAAATGCAAGACTGTATATACGGTTTTTATCAGCCAAAATTGGTGTCGCCACAAATATCACCAGATGGTATATTTTGTCACCAAAACGGAAAAAAGAATCTCAGTTTGCTACATCTGCGAAGCCCCGTGATCCTGTAATTGATTTCATTTCCGATTGTAGCTGTATAAATATTGCATGCGAACTCGAAACCAAGACACATCGAGACTTGAACAAAATGCCATTTGCAAATCTAGACAAGTATTTTGGGGTTAAACGAAAAAATGATGAAGATTTAAATGAGATCCAAGTGTAAGAAAGTACGTGATGCCTGGCTTAGTGTTTGGAGTCAAAACTTTCCTTGGATTGACAAAATTGATTATGATGGACGAACAAGAGCTATTTGTCATTGGTGTAAAGAATTTTAATGGCCATTTAGTCGCTTCAGAATGTTTCTGGGCACTGTAACTTTTGCTGGTGGGACTCCTATTTTTACCAAATTAGGA
Source organism: Unio delphinus (assembly GCA_029339505.1). Classification (NCBI taxonomy): domain Eukaryota; kingdom Metazoa; phylum Mollusca; class Bivalvia; order Unionida; family Unionidae; genus Unio; species Unio delphinus. Next base: position 861,623 of record JAQISU010000123.1, on the reverse strand, counting down.
GTCCTGGACTCCTAGTTTTAAAATCCTAGTGAGACCTCTGTAATACTTATACAACTGGAGGTGATATCTTTGAAAGATTTTATGTCAGCAGAGCTCTAACAAAATGGAACGGAGATGAGATAGTTTGAAGTGTCATATCAATATTGGCCATTTCCTCCTCTGATGGTGCTCCACCCTTATTTCGGTAACAAAGAGGAGGTTCCTCATCTCCCTTTAGATAAAATACCATCAGCACCTCTCCTTAACCCTTTTTATCCTGAATCATATTACCGCATTCTAACTTTATGGATATGACTGTGGTCATACTTGACTGTCTCTACTGACTGTAGAAACGTGTGTGATACAGCATCACAGATATTTGTATACTTCTTCACCGACACAAGAAATGGTTAAATAACACAAAACCAGAGAAATTGTTTCATAAAAAGACGTGGTTGGTAAAAGAAATAGTTTGCTTGAAAATTGATCAATAAAATGATGGATTAAAACGCTTATATAAATATGGATGTAGACATTAAGGGTAGCAACATTGAAGTTGACGATTTGGATGATACTGATGGTATTTACTTAAATGATGGGTTAAATTAAATCAAGTTGATGAAAGAGACGATACATGGCTTTATTTTTTAGTAAATTTGGTGAAGATCATCATTTCTGTTTCTGCTGCTGTATAATGCAGTTTCACCACTGTGTTTAGAAATGCTTCTCAAGAATCGGGCACTGCAATTGAAATTTAGTTAACAGGATAAGATGGGTTAAACTGCATGGGGAACAAATTTTGGATTGGAATATCTCTCTTATGCAGGTATATATAACCAGTGATGGGTGTTGTACTGTTTAATGCCATTTTTCAGCATACAATAGGCTATGCATGGCGGCTAATATTAATGGTGGAGGAATAACCCTGGCAAACCACCAGAAAGAACCACCGACCCACCAGAAGCTACTGGCAAGCTTTCTCACATTGGCCAAATCATCGCCTAGAACTCGCGCATACATGTGAGATGACTGATCTATAATGGAGAGTGCTTTATACCACTCTGCTACTCTGGGTCCCACAAGTGACTGAATCAATTGATGGAATAAATATAATTGGTAAAAATTCAGGCAAGGGGCAGATTCCAAACTGATAAAGCATATCTTGTATTTTTAAAAAGATATACAATATGTACTCCCGAATAAACCAGGTAATTTGAGGGGGGGGGGGACAGTTTATCCAGTGTTTAAGCTTTACAATATTTAGGTTTTTTTGTTGACTTCTGTAATGGCTGTAAATCTTGGGACACTTATTTATTCCCAAACATATTACATGCAGATTATGCTTTATTCATTGTTTCGACCAAATTGCATTCAAATCCAGCGTAATTAACATATTCATGAAAGTGGCAATAATAAAGACTAAAGTTCTCATATAGATCAATTTTAATTTTGTGTTTTGGCTGAACAAATATCACACTTTTCCACACAATGTGAAGCTTTATGTTTCGGTGTCTTCCGTCTTGATAGTCGGAGAATTTGTCTTTCGTTTTGCAACAGCAGTACAGCGTTAAGTGGGAAGTTTGTCCAGCACCAGTAGGAGTACATTGATGTGTAATTGCCTTTTATTCCATAATATTTACAGGATTACCTTAGTTTTTTAAACTAGGTGTAAGGCTAACCTATGAACTTTAAAAAGCCAAGTAGGGAGACTGAATAAAGAATATAGAGATTGTGACCTTTAAAAAAATGGATGTTTTTCAAGGCATTTTTAAAGCCTTGTCTTCACTAAATATTTATCCTGGTCCAATATGTGAAATTCGCAAAAAGACTAGCTATTTCTCCCTGTGATGCGCCTTATTTTCCCCCATCACCCGTCCTATTTCATATTCTGGTCAGCTGTGGCCAAACTGTCAATAGCTAAAGATAACTCTTAAACAAGCAAGAAATATCATGATTAAGTAAATATTAATCCTTATTAATGCAACTATTTTGTGAAAATGACTGGCCCTCTGACGTAATTCAAAGAATTTGTGTTTTACAATCTACACCAATGTGTGATATGCAAGCAGCAACAATTGATTTGCAGATTCCCAATTTTGTTGATCTAAAGGTAACTAAATAGACGGCCTCGTGGCCAGGTACATGTGGCAACTTTTTTCCCCTCGTACATCTGACCTTTAGTCCTTATTGTCAACTCGTAAAGAATTTAGTTTTGTTTAGACAGTAAGAAATGTTGAGGAAAAATTTTCACCTGTCATTTATTCTGAAATCATCAAAACTCAGGTTATATTTACTGAATAAACCTCAGCAAAAGCTTCATTTTTATTTCAATCAATGAGTGGATATTGTGTGAAGGGTCTCCTTGATTGTTCTTGTCTGCCATATGTAAATTGCTTAAAATGGCTAGGAAAAAATCTATTCCATAATATATGTTTGTTGAAGTATGGAGTTGATATCACATCACCAGTGGCCCGGTAGGAATCTATATTAGATTTATGTACCAAACCCATTGCTATAGACACACATCCAGTGTTACACGACCACGATACATACAACATAATAAACACAAATCTTGTAATTGCATTTTAAACCAATAATGGGAATAGTGTTCACTAGAAGACCTTGTTCGAACATTAATCCCTTGAGGTTTTTGTTGTTTTCGCATGAAATACTAGTATGAAGCACATTTTAGGGCTTTTTATCCGATTTTCTGAATACATCATAGCGATTTTCCATTAGCCTAATGCCTAGTTGTGTTAGAAACATTAGTTTTCCGTAGGTTGTTTTTGTTTTGCATGTAGGAACCATTATTTTTGTATCACCTGTCTGTGTGCAGTCAAGTTCTGTCTGCCTCAAATCCAAGTCCAAAAAGTTTAAAATCTGGATGCAAAAAACTCTTCCAACAACAAATTTTGGGTGGAGGAAAAAAAGGGGTCCAATAAGGTTTTTCCCTCTGTATTTTGTAGGGGTGAGTATTGCCAGGAAAAAACATATTGCAATATATTGCAATATGGCATGTCTGTATTGCGATACGTATCAATATGTATTGGTAATTATTAGCATATATGACTTGAATGTTGATTTTGCATATTTTGTACTGAAATAATGAATAATGTCTTTGCATTTAATAAAATATGAAGAAGAAAATGAAACCATCTTGTTTTTAATTCCAACAAAACACCCAGTAACTCTAATAATAACATCAGTTGTTCAGAAAACTATATATATATATATATATATATATATATATATATATATCAATATGTGAAAACTTTTACAAGCAAGAAACGTTTGATACGACACTGTACGGCCGCAAATCGTGAATGATGAAACTAGCAATGGCACGAGTGATAGCTGTGGACCTTGGGGATGAAGATTTGTATTTATTCTGTGCACTTAGCATATCCGCAATCTTTGGTTGTTGATCTGAAACAACACGTACACTTTTAATGGAACCTTCGGCTGTTGCGTTAGAAGTTGTGTCACTCTTTTGCACAGTACTTATGGAAAGTACTGATTAATGGTGACGTCGTAAATGAGTCAAGAGGTTTGTCGTACCGCCTACGTGCTTAATTTCAGTTTTGCACATATTACACACAGCGACAGTTTTGTCAACTGTATTAGTGCTAAACTCCCTTTTTAGTGAAAAATTATTCCAAACAGAACTCTTTGCTCTTGTGTTTTTCACTAGCTCATACAAAGAAGCCGCCATTTTGGTAGCTACGTTAAGCCTAATACAAGACATTGGTGTGCTCAAAGCTAGTTCCGGTCCTCCGGATGGTCTAATGTTGGTGAAGAAAAAAAAACTATACCGGTATTACTATATTCGTATCGCGATACACCATATCGGGCATTTTGTATCGCAATATACCGGTAAATCGGTATATCATTACACCCTTAGTATTTTGTAGTGCATCTAAAATATCCAGATTATTTGGTCTCATTGTAGAGCTAAATCTGTCTACCTTTCTATAATACCACCCACTTGAGTATATCATACATGACCTTGATGCTAGAGACCTTGGAAGTATGTTCCTTTTCCTGTCCGGTTAACACTGAGCCAGGGGTTAATATGTTACGACTGATATTGTTTTACATGATTTTTTTACTGTTTGTCCGAACTTAACTGTAACCTTAACTTTTAAAAAAAAGTTTAAATCAAAAATTTGTGGTCATGATTTTGCATTGAAATTTTTTTATGCTATTTTACTTAATTTTATAGGAAATCATATACTGCCTGATGAAAATCTGTATGAATTTGTCCGTGAGCTCCTCAACAAATCCGATGAATCTGGAAAAACTGTCAAGGTAAGATTTTTTTTCATTGTGTACTCTACTAATATTTTAGTTGATATATTCTTTGGAAGAGAGGAAAAACATTCTGAAGATTACTTGATTTGAGACCAGGAGGTCTCCTATTATGTTGCAGTGTATTTTGTCTTTAGAGGCAATGTTGCTTAGCAGACATGTTATAACATGTGTGTAAAGGAATATTGCTTCTTTCAGTAAATATGGTTTTACATTAAACATTTACTTTACACTTTGGATAACTCTACTCCATTACATTGAAGTGAATTTGACATGTCTATGCCATTCTCATGGAATTGCATTTGGATTTTCCCAGAGTGATTTCGAGTGGGTTTTCATGAATATCGGCACTGTTGGGGAAACTCCCAATTAGATACTACATTCATTTATGTGAATGAATATTATGTCAGATCATGTGGACCCAGTTTAAGCTCAAATTGTTATCCACTATTTAACCCATTTTATCCTGAAAATGACTACAGTTATAATACCTTATTCAATCCTAAATATACCCATGGTTTTAGTATCCCATTTTTATCCTTGTTACGACTGAAGTCGTACTCTACATATGTGTGTAGTTGCTCTATAAACATTTGTTATACATCACAAATATTTATGTGCTACTTAATCAACACAGGATATGGTTAAAGCATATTTTTAATTAAAAAAAACGTGTTTGGAAAAGACTTTGTTGGCATGAAGATTGATTGATAATATGATGGGCAAAACTAGTGTTGTTCCGATGATCAGTTGGTTGAGCAAACTAATAAGATAATCGATTGTGAACTCCATAATCGGTTGTGTGTAAAGGGAGACTACTTTTTAGGTGTATGCATTGCAAAGATTAGTTAAACTCCCAGCCACTAAAGTTGATCTGATATTTATTAAACCCTTCACAACTACAAATAGAAAACATTGATTAATAATGAGGAACATATAGTCATTATTACATGGTCAATTTGTTAAATTGTTCAGTTAATATATATAAACACATTTTATTGATTTGTTTCAGTTAAATTGCAACTTTTTTTATAGTATTTATAAACAATGACAAACATGAAAATCAAATCCACTTTAAATTATAGACAAATCACATATGAACGTAGCAATTTGGGGGATTGTAGTAGTATTTCAGTTACATATGACTGATCAGCCATAAAAAGTTTATTTAAGTTGTAGAACAAAAGTAACACACAATGTAATAGTATTGTCAGGTTCAAGTATACCTGTCATTAAAAGAGATTACTCCTGTACATTTATAAACATATTGAACTCTTGATCAAAGATATAACTGTGTAAAAAAAATAAAAATTTGCTCTTAGTAACAGATTTTAATCGATGATCAGTTGGTTAAGGGGAACCGATTATCGATTATGAATTTTTGACCGATTCCCATCACTAGACAAAACGATGTAAAATAGATCTTGACAGTGAGGTTAGCGACATTTCAGTTGACGATTTGGATCATTCTGATGATACTATTGCCTTTACCCATTTTATCTTGAATATGACTACGGTTGTAATGCCTCGTTCTATGCTGTGGTTGTGCTATCCCTATTCAGAATAACACTGCTGTCATACTGGAATATGTGTATGTATAGTGTCTCTAGAAACACGTTTTACATCACAAATATTTGCGTACTTCATAATTTTTTTCTTCTTTCAAATTCGTATGTAAAAATACAATTGTGAGCATGTATATTAACCGTTGGAGTTTTTTGTTGTTTTTTTGCATGAAATGCGAGTTAAAAAAAACAGGCCCATCATTTTCATATTGAGACACTCACCTGTCAGTGCGCAGTTCAGACCGATCTGCCTTAAATCTTAGCCATAAAGTCTTACATATGGACACAAAAACTCTTGATTCCGACTGCAGGCAAATTTTGGGTGGGGGAGAAACATTCCCCAAAAATTGGGTTTTTCCATCTGTATTTTATTGTGCAACTGAAATGTCCAGTTTATTTGGTATCATTGTAAAGCTAAATCTGTGTACCTTTCTATAATACCACCCACTTTAGTGTATCATGTATGAACTTGACGCTACATAGCTTGGAAGTAGGCTACTACCTCCTGCACTGTAAATGCGGTGCCAGGGGATAATCTGTTAATAAATGGAGAAAAAAAACATATATCATTTTGTTGCAAATTTTATTACATTTAAAGAGATACATGGTTTTATATACTTTAAAAGAGAACTAATAGTATTACAACATGTTTAGCAAACATGGTGAAGGTCACCACACTTCCTGTAATATGCAACATTTTACCTGGATGTATTTAGAATTTCTCAGGAATCAGGCATTGCAGCTGAAATTGGTAAACAGAATAAAATGGTTTAAAGTAACTGGGTCAGATTCTGCACCCCGAAATGGAGGCCATGGATTTCGTTCAGTAATTTCTGATGTTGATGTAGGCATCAGAGAGTTCTTGTATTTTATCAAATTCAGGTGATTTGGTGATATACATATTGACAAAGAACTTGTAAATTTCGTCTGTGATAAATGCAGCTATATTTTGTTACACAACTTCACGAGCTTGATGGTGAACGAGTTTTAAAGCACATAAAATATTATTCTGTGAAAATTATACAATTATAACAATGTGATTTTACTTTTAAATCTTTCTTCATGTAAAAGATGTGTTCCAAAATGGAAAATAGTTAAAATTTATTTAATTTAAATGTATAATGTACAATGCCTTAACAATTAACTGTCAGGCATATGTAAAAGGAGTCGACTATGTTGTGTTTTATTTATAGCACACTGCACTGTGGAATATTGATAAACGTATATCAGCTATATATATAAAGCCATAAATGTTTAAGGTAAAGGGTTAAAAAAGTATAACGATAATTTTTACAACATAGCAGACAAAGATAAAATTGCAAGGTTTTCTTATTGTGAATAATGGACCAAACTAGTGTTGGTTTTCTTGTAACATTAAGGTTTACATTTTTATTGTTAAGCTGGTAATAAATAACTATCCCTTGGCCATCATTATAGTTCATATTGATTTTCGCAGGAAATGAAGGTTTTAACTTTATCAGGGATGTAGTTCACAGAAAGATCTAATAATAAAGCTCACATAGACTCTGTTACTATTTACAGCCAACTCCAGACAATGCTATCCGAGCAGTTGTAGATTTTGTCCGCAGCCTAGCAGATGTATCAAACCTAGATCTTGTTGGGGCAGAAGTGTTCAGGTTTGTTTACTTGCAATTCAGTGCTTGTCTTTTTATGCAGCTGTAAATGTTTTAAAATAATCTATGGATTTTAAAAAGCACAAAAACATTTATAGCTGTATTTGTTGGCAAATCAGAGTAGTTTGGATTTTAATATATCTTGCCATTATGATATTACATCAAATTGTGATGTAATAAGAAAACAGTGTTTCAGAGACGCATTTGATTGTGGAAAACTTCTGTTCAATAATACATTAAAAAATATATAATGCCAAGGTATGCTTCCTATACTTTGAAATATGTTTTGAATATATCTAGTTCTAGTTTTTCTTACTTTTTTTATCTGGCTCTTTATTTTTTTTACATACTTTTGCCAGAATCGCCTTGTAACTCGATTTATTTTTTGTTGTAAATTTATTACACACTGCAAAAGGGACATAGCAAAGCGAGTATTTTAATTCATTCAACCCCAGCACCGTTATCAGTATTATTGCTGCTCTGCCCCAGCAACCCTTAGCTGTGTCTAGCTGTATGTGCCCCATCTAGTTTTACCTGTTTAGACAATTTTGTAAATATCATGCACATGCATTCATTCTTACCTCAATTTCTCTTCTTATATCCAATAAAAATCCACAAAATTTCACCACTTGTTTGCAAATGAATTTGTATACACTTTGACTTATTTTTTTCTTATTTCATCAAGTCTTTGACAACTTGTTTATACACTATTTACAAAATTAAGATGTTCACTACAATCTGCTAGATCCGCAAAAACTGTATCATCATTGCTATTCAGTCGCAGAAACTTTTTGGAATCTAAATCTTGCAAAATATCCAACTGCCAAACAAATCTTTCCTCTGCTTGCTCAATATTTTTTATATCAAACCCATTACACATTTTCGCTTGAACCGTAATCAAAAGTCCGCCATCAGTTACAATTTTTCATGAACAGAATGCATGTATTGAAACTGGCCTCCATTAGTAACCCTTGGTTTCTGAACATTTCAAATTTGCACTAAGGAAAATAAAACCATTTCTGATTGGTCAATATTGGTCTCCTTTGTGGGGGACAAAAACCTATTTGTAACCAATCAGAAACGTATCTTAACACACATTCAAAACAACAAAAGACTGGATCGGCCATTGAATGCAGAAACCGGATCAAATGCAGACATGATCAGGCTGAACGAGTTAAACAACCCATTATGTAATTGACTCATTCAGCCCCAACAAACTTGTCACTAACACTGCTACTGTGCCCTATCCACACTAAGCTGTGTCTAGCTGCTTGTGCCCCAGAGAGTTTTACAAAAGTTTGTAAAAATCATGCACATGCCATCACACATACTTTAATTTCTCTTCTTGTATCCAATATTTATCCATGACATTTTCAACAATTAATCCAAATGAATTTGTCTACAGTGATGTATTTTTATTTCTATTTGTCCAAGTCTTTCACAATTTATTTATACGCTTTTTACAAAATTATGTGCAACATTGTTAGGAATATCACATCATCAGCACTTAATTCCATTAAAATAAAGCTGGAAAATTTAATATGTGATATGGTTTGAAACAATTTGTACATATATTTACTTGGCAATGTTCACATCCAGTTTTTGGTTCAGATAGAACTTTGTTCAATAAACACATTTTGCAGGTTGGATGCCACGTTTTGTTCGGTGATACCGTTAATACCTTATGCATTTTTTGGCATATGGATTGGTTTTATTTGCGATTTCCATGTACAGTTTCTATGAAAATAACAATCAGTGGAAAAAAACTAGATTTCTCTTATTTTCCATGTCAATTTGTCAATGTTTGTTGTAGGTCCAAGATACGGTCCACTAAAATCATTGATTTGGACAGGCAGAAGACGATCGCTCCAGTTTGCTAGATCTGCAGAAACTCTTTCTTTTCGCTATCAGCATTCTCTTCTTCTCACGATTCAATCTCAACAATCTTCATGTCCCATTCGAAATCTTGCAAATTATCCCACTGTTGAACATATCTTTCCTCTACTTGGTGGTATCGGGGCCACATGAGTTAATAGTTGACAATTTTTACAAAAACATTTCTCCAGCATGGTCAACTTTACATGACCATTATTATCATTATCAGTATTTTTTTTAAAAATCATCGTCGTTGCCATCATCACAACCTTAAGCAGGATGAATATTTTTCTAAGAATTAGACGTTTCATTTTCAACAGTATAATTGAAAAATATCCAGATGATGTGATTTCATATTTATTTATTGAGAATGCATGTACACGAATATTGGCAGCCCCATCTTTTTCCGGTGCAAAGTAAAATCTTGTTGAGCAAACATTTGTTGCAGAGAACCACCACAGAAGAGTGGATTCATCTACTGTTTATGGCCACAGCATGTACGAGCTAAGAAAAAAACAAACTTTAAATCAAAATTTATGTTAATGTTGTCAGATAAATGACCAGTGAAAATACAGTGTATACAATCAGATTCTTTTAAGAGAGAAAGAGAGGTGAACTGTAAATTGTAGGTGCTGTTCCCAACATCAGAGAGATTACGTTCTGATCATTCACTGTAAAATTCTCAGGGGGACACGGTTGCATCTGAAATTTAACATTAAATAAACCATGATTGGGGAAAACGTGTAAAAATTAAACTGTAATAAGAGAAAAGTAGAGAACAAGTAGGAAATGAAAGGATTAAAATTACAAGGTTATAAGAGTAGGTGTGTGCATTGTATCGACATCATAAAAAAAGAACATCAGTATACTGAAATGTTGGAATATTTTGAATTCTTTTGTTCTCAGAAATTTATATGATATTTTCATATGCACTATTCTGATGCTCAATTCAAGTCTCAGGTTCACATTAATTTGTGTCAAAGTGCGTAGGTAACATGAACAATCCTTTCATTTTGTTGTAGAAATTCCAAGGGAAACAAGCAGGAGCTGATGGTTAAATTCAAAAAGAGTGTCCAGTATTACATGAATGGAACTGAAGATGGATTCCTGAAATACAGGCCCAAAGGTAGTAATTTTTTTTAGCATTGGCTTTTGAATTTGTTATTCAAATCCATTTTTGGCCTTTTTGTTGCAACAGGGGTCAAGGAAAGGCTTAATTACGCATATTTGTTTGGATGCAAATTGTTGATCTGATACAGAAATTCGCCCATGCAGGAGCCTTTGTATGCATGCAAATAGCTGAGCTGCAAATTCAAAGACTTGCCAGTCCTACTTCAGCAACCTATCGAGTGGGAGAATGTGTTGTGTGTTGATTATTTGATCATTTTTAGCTGTTTTGGTAGTTACAATGATAGGATTCATTGGTTGAAATATCCCAAATATGCCTGCTTATTTATAAGAGTACATCAAAAGAACACGATGCTATAGCTGGGCGAGTTGTTCAAAGACTTCGGCTAGCAGCTTGGGTGGGGAAAATGCTGATATTTACATTGACTGAATTCAGAGGTGGAAAGATCCCAAGATGTATGTGTGGTTATTATTATAAGAGTACATCAGAGTATTAGCTACCATTGATGTATTCATTACTGATTGTAACCAACACTTGGACAAATCGTCGTTTGCAAATTTGGATATGTATTTTGGGGTTAACTGAACAAGATTTTAATGAGATTCAGAGGAGGGCTAAAGTTGCTAGAACTGATAGTTTGGATGTGATAGTAGCCAAGTGTAAGAAAATGTGGTGGCTGTCTTAGTGTTTGGAAAAAGACCATTCCTTGGATTGAAAAAATTCCGTCTCACCCTGACGGACTCGGAAGAGTTGCATCACTGTCAGGTTATTCTGTGCATCTAACATCACCAATATTGGCGCAAAACCCATACCGAATTCAATTAACGAAAATAAAATTCTGCAGTTCTTACCAATTGAAAAGCGGCAATTGTCACCAGAATATTCTATTCAAAATATAGCAAAGTTTGGATAAACAGGATACCACCGCTTGTGTGCATGGCTTTGAAAAGATGTAATGTTGATGCATCAGGCTATGGAAATGAAATACATTACTTTGGACTCTTTCTGTTGGCACTTGTGCTGAAAAATGTTGTTAACCCAATGACAACGACATGGAAAAGCGGAAGATTTATTTATCCGAATAGTTGACAGTAAGACTTGATTATACACTGCTTTTATTGAAATGGAGTCCAATGTACAATGAAAAAAGTTGTGCATAAAGGTTATTTTAAAACACTAAAGCATGAACTATTGTGGTAGAGAGTACGGAGTTATACCTGGACCAAGTTTCTTTATTTGCTTAAGAATACTAAGGTTAGTTTCAACATCCATCAGTAGAAGAAAAAGTGGTTTGATCATGAATTCCCGATAAATTATTTTGGACAGAGTTTGTCCCTTCAAAATACTCTTGTTTAAAATGTAGTGATTTAACCCTTAAAGTGCGTTTCGCGACTACAGTCACGCTTTTGTTTTTGGTCCAGTAGTGCGTGTCTCGACTATAGTCGCTTTCAAGGTGAGCAGCAATGATCGCATTCTATAACTTCATCTTGCCATAAATGCCTGTAAAACTATATTTGATTGGTTTAAAAAGACCAGGAACAAGCATTCTGCAGTACTTTATTATATTATTAATGATGTAATTTTACAAATGCTCGCTTTTAAACACATGGTACTTGTGCAAAGCTAAAATGGCCAACGCTGAATACGAAGGTGATTTCTTGCAACAAATATTCGCTTCTGATAGTGATGCTAATAGTGATTTTGAATAATTTGAGAAAAATGACATTATTGGAGCAAGTGAAGTATTGATGGAAATACACATGAATGATTTTGCGCCAGTAATTTATGTACATGCTCGCTTGACGTGAAAAGATGGCGCGCCTGTCAACCCCCATTCACTGGTAATTCAAAATTAAATGTCGAGATGGTGAATAATTAACCTACAGACTATTGAAGACTTTTTCTTAGATGACGAGTTATTGTATTTGATAGTAGATCAAACAAATCGTAATGCAGATCAGAGAGTTCAAGGGGCAGACTAGAAGGAAAAAAGTCGCATGAAGAAATGGCAGCCTGCCGCACCTGAGCATCTAAAACGTTTTCACCTCGATTAAAACAATGGGTTTGGTACATATGTCTGTTCTCGATTCCTAATGGGCTATTGATGATGTGATATCAACCGCATACTTCAGCAAAAAAATGAGTATGGGATAGATTTCAAGCTATTCCAAGCAATTTACACCTGTCAGACAATGAGAACAATTAAGGTGACTCTTCACACAAAATCAGCCCAATGATTGAACAAAAATAAAGCCTTTGCTGAGGTTTAATCACCAGATGTGGACCTAGGTTTGATGATATTATAATAAATAACAGGTGATAGTTTTTCATGAACATTAATTGCTGACTGGAGGGTTTAAACTTAACTCTGACATTCATGGAGTGGATTTTTGCAAAATTGTCACCGTTCCTTTGCCTGTAATTTTCACAATTTATATATAACATTGTGACAGACATAACATGTGCATGGTTGGGCTACTAAAGAATATAACATTTCTTAGATATATTTGAACTTTTCCATCAAAAACAAACAAAAATACTGATGAAATACAATTGTAACTTGTCATTTTACCTGTATTTACACCTTGACCTGCAAATATGTTAAACCTACACATGTCTTGATGCTAATCTTAAAGTATAGACACGCACCATCATTTTTCATATAGGGTTTGTCTATCAATAGTGTATATTTAATGAAATACATGCAATTTAAAGACTGCAGTTTTCTTCTTTTTTCCCCTGAAACAATTCAGCACTGAGGGACCTTGTACTGCAAAACAATGCAGCACTTTAAGGGTTAAGCATTGTTTGAATAATAGTCATTTCCCATTGTGAATTGGGTCAATCGATTTTCATCTCTCCTGGTCACAGGAAAAGAACTTGCTACACATTTCCTGCATTTACAGAAGTTATGTCACAATATGCTAAATGTACAAGATTTACAAAGCTGGAATGACTTCAAACAATGGTTTAACTTTAGTACAGTTTGTTTAGGGAATCAATATTTTTGCTTTTATTCGTATATTTTGTTCATGATAATCGTTTGTAATGTGCAACAGTAGATGTTAATTGCATAGTGTTATACTTGCACAGGTACTATATCTACTCGCCAGGGATCCCAGAGCACACAGAACAATCAACAGGTAAGAGCATTTGAATACTTCTCTCTACTTGATATATATATGTTTGAATCAATAGAATATTGATGGACAAAACTTTAAGGGTCAGGTGAGTGATGGGGGTGAACATTTGGATGGCAGCCTGAAATAGCTATTTTCTTTATCTTGGAGACCAATAATAAAAATCAAGACGAAACAATATATTCCTTTTTACTTCCAGAAAATAGTAATAAGAATAATTATGTTGAATTGACAAAATTGTTTAACTTGCTTTTGATGAAGATGTTAACTTTATAAATACTGGAGCAGTGCCAATTTTCAAGGATTAAGTTGTTGCCTCAACCCTCGAATTTAATGACCCAATGAAAAAAATTCCACTTTGGTATAGAAGCTCCTCCTTTCCTTCCCTCCCCTCCCCCCAAACCCCAAAACAACATACACTTCGAGACTTTAGAGACCACCAACAAAACTATTGGATAATTCAACACATTTCTGTTACCTGGTATTAAATATTACCTTTACATCAGTTTGTTTTATTTTAACTTGTATAAAAAGAATTATAAAGCATTTTATATTTTGTCAGTTTGTGAAACAGCTTGAGGTAATTGCGGTTCAGGTAAACTTTGCAGACTTTTGAGTTGAACACAATGTTTGCCATCACTGCATCTGTCTTGAATCACTTTTGTTCAAGATAGTAACATCGAAAATACTGTAGTAGTACCAATTTTCATGAATTAAGTTGTTGCCTCAACCTGCAAAATAATGACCCAATGAAAATCACTGGCTTGTATAAAGACACGCACACCCCTTTCCAAACGAAACCACGCACACATCTATTGTGTTTCTGCTCTAGAAGCAACAAAACTGATAATTCAACATAATTTCTGCAATATGTTTCTGTTATTTCAACTTGTATTAAAAGAATTATAAAGCATTTTATATTTGGTTAGTTTGTGAAACAACTTTAAGTTAAGGTATACGTACACATTGCAGACTAGTTTCAACACGTTTGCCATCACTGCATCAGTCTTAATTCACTTTTCGGCTTTCTGGCTTGGCAATAGCAGTACATAGTAATTTGTTACATCAGACCGAAAAGTGGTATACCTTATGAAAAATATCATCTGCCTTTCTGAGGTTTTTGTAGGTCTGTAAATAATATTAATTCCAGCTTATTATACATAATCTTCACTAGTTTGTTGACTCGTATTTGCTGGCTTATTATTATTACGTTTTGAACAGAAAATCTTGGCTTCATCTTACATTCCTAATCAAGTAATACATATTTTGTTATCTAAATCACCATCAAATGTTTCATAACTTTTTGTATGGAATAACATTCTAAAAAATAATGTGTAAAATATTTCATTTAGGAGAAGAGATCATGTGTGAAAAAATATAGAAGACTTTGAAACAATTGCATGATGGTCATTATTAAAAATTAATGTCCATCAGATGTAATTGCACTAAAGCAGCATAAATTAGTAATACAGTTCAACCTGTTATAAGAGACTGATCCTTGTACCCTCCCCCCAAACAAAAATGGTCTCTCAAAACAGGTGGTATCTCATAGCAGGTTTGTACAAAAAGACAGTTTCCAAGGTCCAGTTTCAGAACAATTTCTAGAAAATGAACCACAATCACTGTACATATATTATATTCTTTATTAATTCTTGCTAAAATATTGTATGCATTAAGCTAAAGACAAAATTATATAGCAAAAAAAATATTCTTCATCGTATAAAATCAGATTTACATTTGAATATTATCTCTTTCTCATGATCCCTCCTTCCAAATAAACCACAAAACAACATGCACAATTAACAAACACATTTTACATTCAAAGATAAAATCGTACTAGTTCTCTATTCTATGCACATTACAAACGTTTTATCCAGCGTACGTCCCTGATGCACCAAGGTGCATAAAGAGAAACACTGACCAGAACTTAATTAACAGAAGTCAAGTTAAACTTGGAAAATTAGAATAAATGAGAATAAAAAATTTCCAGAACCAGACCAAAATGTTCAACATACATGAGATACTATTTGTTCATCTGTATTGGACGTGTTGTTGGAGGGAGATTCATTGTTTCAGTTGTACTTTAATGTGACAAAAAAAATCATACGTCTCTCTCAATTCACTTCAACCCATTGTTTTCAATTTCATGGTGATACAGTACCCACATCTAATAAAATTTTGATGCAGTTCTGGTATGCAATGCTTTAAAGACAGGCTTGGTTTTTTTCTCTTCAATAAATATTTATACTCTTTTCTTCAGGATCTATCAGGTTATGGAGATCCCAACAATCCACAGATAATTGTGGACCCACCGGTTTTAGGTAAGAAAAAAAATTCCTATTTTAGTAATTGTTATAATTTTTATACAGTGGTACCATACTATGAAGCAACTTTGAATGCCCCCTGCATCCTTTTTATAACTTGGATCGGGAGGTCTCCAAAATTTCAATTCTATGCTTAAATTTGTGGGTCGAAAGCAGATTTATAGATAAAAATGAAATGAAGAAAGTTGATTTTATTGGTAGTAAATTATTCAGTAATCTGCAGTTATAATCGTTATGTGTGAAACACTGAATTTTGAACCACTATTGTCCAGCGTACAGATTTTATTGGTGCAGCTAATCTACCATTTAAAAAACAAAAATACATTATCTACCCTTTTTCCAATGCCAGGTCTTCAGTACATGCTGAAATATTCCCTCCTTCAGTTAGTAAATGGAGGGTTAAAAGACTAGAAAGAACATGGTCACAGTCAGATACTTAGTTGTTTCAATCGCAAAGAATATTTAAATCTTTTTCCTTGGACTCGCCTTCATTTTCTCCAAGAGTTTTTTTGACAGAATATTCATTTTGGTGTTATGCGGTCTTTCTACTTTATTTGTGTGTGTCTGTCTCCCTTTTTTGTAGTTTTTTAAAGGGTTTTTGCACCATGCTTTATTAAGTGCTTCTAGTCACGTCAGGGTAAGTGTTTCCTAATAGTAGCTAACAGGTTAAGAAGTTTAGGGCAAAGTTTGAAGCAGCAGAATGTTCATAATATTTTACCAGTTTTGGTATCGTGCTTACATCAGTTACTGGTAATAGAAAATGAAGTTGGTTTTATTGCAGTATATTTTTAGGTTTGTAGATGAGGCACACGTTTTTTTTAAAAACTGCTGCATATTCAATTAAGCAATTTTGTTGAAGTTCAGTGATTGTTAGGGTAGAACATGCTAATTTATTTTCAAGGTGCAGTTTTGCATCTTCTTGGTCCATGGATGAGTATATAGAAACATTTAACTTGTCACAGGCAGTTTTATTCATTCAGGACAAGTAGACAAGTGCTTTTGCTGAGCCCTGCAGAAAGCGAAAAAAAATCAAAACAAAGCTAAACAAATCATTTTTCAAAAAAAAGATTTTAAGTCTGAGACCCAGAATATGACCAGAACTGCTCCAATAAAACATAAATGGGACCCAGGGCATGCACTTTTTTCAATATGTAATAGTCACCCACAAATGTAATGTAGAATTTTTTTTATCATATTCTTATGAACGCTTGATCGATCCTTCCCTTCACTAGAGGCATAGACTTTCCCATGATTGGAAGTGCCCTGAACACCTGGGAAAAGTAATTGGATCATTTTAAGGCCAGTTGCTGGATATTCTGTGAACATTTACCTTTATCATCAGTAGGGCTGTCAAAAACCACTACTCGTAAGAACATGAAAGACATGTACAACCCTTGACCAACAAATTGTTGTCCGCCTTTGTTTTAGTATTTTGACTGCCGACAGAGATCAACTGTGTAATGCACTTCTCAGTCTGAAGTGTTCACACCGTGGTAGCTGCGAATGATCGGACCACATGCTATTAATTTATTAATTTATTTAGACTAACTTTTGTGTCCTGACACATACATGCCAACCATTATGCTTTTAGCATAATCAGTACAATTTTTTTTTCCTCACTAAATTACGTGTTACATTTATACGTATATGGATTACACTTTTTCGGTATATCCACCTTCCAGAAATCTTGTTTCTGTTAACATTCCATTAATCCCACAGACCGTACTTTAGAAAAGACTGCTTTACGTAACTACAATATTAGAGTATGCTTGTCCGTATACTTGTACTTTCCTAACAGTATCATGTTCTATCTATAGCAAACCTTGTTCTACTTTCCCTCAAATTCTTTTTATAGCATCTGTATGGCTTAATGAGAAGAGAACAGACTATATTTATGTGGCTACTATATAATATGTCCATATTATATGACAACAACTTGGGAAATTTGTTTATTGTCGATATCACTTGACTGTATGACCTCGCATGTCATTGACAAGTAGGATGCAAGATTTGTGTAGTCACATGACTAATGCAAATCGCCAGATCTGGCTCAAATTTCAGCAATGATGTACTTTCGTCTCTGTCAGCGGATTAAAGGCATAACAAAAGCTATGCTCACGATTTTTGAGAATATAAATCATATTCCTATCGATTTAATGGAGGTATATCTTGATGAAAGATAATTCAAGTTTGCTGTGCGGGCATGCAAGTGGCTACCCCATCAAATGGTGTTGGCGAATTCTGACTTTTCGATAGGAAATGCGCTCTGACCCTACACCCAAACATGAATGTTCAAAAATGGAGTGGCAAGGGTCAGAGGAAACTAGGACTACTCAGACCAGCATGCTGCTGATGATGTATGATATTTTGATAGTGTTGTCGACAACTTATTTTTGTGAACAGGTAATTAAGAAAAGAATGACACTGAATTACAATTTCTTTCTTTCTGAGTACACTTAGTTCAGAAATGCATAAACTGAAGCTTTAAAATAATGGATACATTCATAAGAATCCAAACACTAATAAAAAATAAATGAAGTTAGCAGTTAATACTGAGAGTAAATTTCATCATGGAATCGAATGTTCATATAACATTGGACTGTTGGGTGATTCAAAATGACCTTGTTCGTCGACTGTTTTTTTTCTTCTTCTGCGTTAGTCTCAACTTGAGCTTGCCCTTTGGTTGTACGTGGGATTACACAACTCTGTCTTCCAACTTCTTTTTCCATCTCTGAATTTCGGCTTCCTCGCTATTTCTTATTCAATCTTCAAACAAACTATTTTTCCTTGTGTTTTTGGCGTCTTACAATCGTTCCACATTCAGTTCCCAGGAACCACAATTTTACGAAGTCGTTCTTGCAACGAACCCTCGGAGTCCTAGTGGCAGTTTTCTCTTGCAGAGAAATTTTTAGACTAATTCAAACTCATTAACTCAGAGAATATATTCCCCAATTCTAGGTTTCGACACCCCCCCCCCCATTCCCTCTACATTTGACCAATCGGAATAAATGCTATTCTTGCGGACCTTTTGAAAACCGTCTATCAAGATGCCACTTAGGGTCAAAATATCACCTTATCATTTGTCTCAATCATTTTTGACAGCTCTGCGTGAGGAATCACTAAGTTTAAGCGTGTCAAACACCCAGTCCGTTTTCACTCTAAATATTGTAACAGTCTGACCGAGGTAAACTAACATTCTTTCCGTTCAAACTCTACTCCAAGACAGTTGATTGTCGGCTAGCCTACGAATATTACTGGATTTCACTGACGAAAAATTTGGCACTTGACAACGCCGGATAACTGCACATAGTCATGCTGGTCCCGTTTTTTTCATAATGCTTTTCAATGGGAACAAACTTTGGATAACTGCACTTCGCTTAAATGCACGATTATAATAATAACACGATAAATTTCTTCCCGTGGCACATTATTCAAATACAATTTTACTCCGGTTAACTGCACAATGTATATTCATGATCAGTTATTGCCAGTCCACTGCTGTAGAGCTTCAAATAAGCCGACAATTAAGATGGTAAATGCAACATTGTAAATGATTGACATGTAAAGGACACCTTAGGTGGTATATACATGTATATCCGTGCCACTAGGGAGCAATAGCGTGGGAAAAATCATAGTACAGCATGGGAAACATTGCTCTAAACCGTTCGGGTTTGAATGATTTCAAACCAAAAAATGGATGGTTGGAAAGATGGAAAATGCGCAACGGAATTCAATTTAAACGACAACACTGCGAAAAACAGTATGCAGATGTCTTTGGAGCTGAACGCTTTTTCTGTCGAAGATGACCCATCAATGTCTGACAGCAGTTTTCGAATAACAAGCGATCTATAGAATTTTTTGAAATTTGCTATAATTCCTTGATTCATTGGTTTATTCTTCACATATATTCTTGCCATGCTGATTTAAAGCTGTACTGTACCGTACTTACGTTAACTGCACACTGGTTAACTGCACAGTCTTGTGACGGGCCCGAGGGTGTGCAGTTAACCGGAGTCAACTGTATTTTAAAGCTCTTCAATGTAATTAAATACAGACATTTACTGGACGGTAGCAGATAAATGTTACAGAGATCAGGAATTGTCATTTAATATATTATAATAGACATACTTTTGCATTTTACTGTTGAGCAGATGTCGGCAAGCTGAGCAGTGTCCAGCAAACTTTGAGATCTATATAATGGGATTATAGTGTTTTTTGTTGGCTGCAAAGAAAAATTACTAAGTTGTAATTATTGTGATGGGGTAAAAAATGTCAGTCAGTGATGAAATAGTTAAAAATCATTCTGTTTACATTTTAGGTGCTGCTGCTAATGATGACAACAACAAAGGAAAGAAAAGTCAGGTAAAATTATTTGGTAACATTGTAGCATTAAATTTTTCACCTACTGCTCATTGTAATGTTGCTGATGTAGATCATTGATGTAAAGTCCAGTTAGACCGCAGTGAAAGAGGTGACACAGAACTGTCTTTATTACTAAAAGATTTGTTTAAAGCATTATCAGGTATTACAATGGTGCAATTTGAGTTTTTATTGCATAATAAATTCTCGATAATTCGTGAACCTGTTTATAACGCAGGGTCAGGCACATTGATCCTGTTTTTAAACCAGAAAAAGGTTCCAAAAATGAATCCATATTTATTGAACTTGATGAAATACGCTATCAAATTTGGTAATGGAAACTTTGATATCTAACTTGTTTTATCATTGAAAACTATAGATATGACCTGGCAGTTTTAATAACACTATGAAAGATCAAATTTAAAAATAGGTTATACAATTTTGTACATTTTCTTTCCACACAACATTCCTGGTACACCACAGTTAACGATATGAAGGAAATTTCGATCAATGAACTTGTCATTTATCAATTGAAATTTGTTGTCTTGTTCTATGTTTTAGTTCGTTTTAAGTTTCTTCAAGAACCTAATTAAGTGCCTCATTTGTTTTATCACAATATTTATGTCTTTTGAATCAAGTAAAGGAGGTGGAAAAAAAAAATTTGATGGGCTTGAAAATCATGCAAATTTTAAATCTTTATGGCCCCCGGTCATATATGAGGTGAACTTCATTTGATTGATCAAAGATTGTTATAAATGATAATTGTGTGTGTAACATTAACAACCGACTCTTTCGTAAGTGTGATCAAAGATAGCAAGGCAGACAGATGAAATGAATACTTTGTAAAATCAAGAGCTTGGTTTTACAGATAAAGACCATTGTGGGAAGAGAGTTTCAGAGAATTCTTGAACTGGCACTTGGAGATATCCTCAAAGAAGAATTTTAATTATTACTATTAATTAAATCATGACATTAATATTGTGCTACTTGAACAATAAAAAAATGGGGGGTTGGCCAAGTGGTTTAAAGCGCTTTCTGTTACGGATCACTGTCATCTCACCTCTGTCCGTATGAAGGTCTTTGCAATAAGCTGGATGCTAAGATCAAGGAGCTGAATCAAAATTAAGTACAAAGGAAGAATTTGTTAATAAACTTTTTTTGGTTTTGACTTTTTGTTTATTGTAACTATGTTAGTGAATTTTATTGGGAGAGGAAAATGTAGTTACTTGAGCCACAAGTCAGTCTGAAGGTTGTGCCAAATGTAGATGCCTATGGCAAGTTCAGATAAAAGACTCCTTGAAAATTAAAATAAAGTCCTTGAATTTTGTCACATTTTACCTGTATGAACCATGACACATACATGCCAACCATTATGCTTTTGGCGTAATCTTTACGCTTTTCTGCACTAAATTACGTGTTACGCTTAAAGGTATATGGATTACACTTTTTCAGTATATCCACCTCCCAAAAAGAATCATTTAGTTTTCTCGTTATTATTAACATTCCATTAATCCCACAGACCGTATTTTAGAAAAGACTGCTTTTACGTAACTACAATATAAGAGTACGCTTGACTGGGTTTTTCAAACAGTATCATGTTCTATTTATAGCTAACCAGGTTCTACTGTTAACCTCTAATTCTATTTATAGAATCAGTATGCTGAGTGAGGAGAGAGCAGACTGGTTTTCCAAATTTAATCTTTACACGCAGATTCCATTTCTAATTCATATATTTTGCAAAACCAAGTAAAGATATTTTAGCACTTAAAAAGTATATTTTATTTTTAGTCTATGCATTTATGTGAGCAAAAATATCCCCTTTCAAACATTTCCCAGATAAATTAGAAAAAGGCAACCCCGAAACAAAATATAACTGAATCTTTTAAATATTAAAAGAAGAGTACAGCATCACGTGACATCTATTTATGGCTATGTGATTTTTTTTTTTAAATTTAGCGCTAAAAGTCTTAAGATGGTTTCTAGTCTATGTGTGTAAAGCTAAAAGTGTTACATATGAAAACTTTAAACAGTAAAGGATGTTAAAAGGCGAGAGGGGCAAATAATCGTTTATTGAAATTTTAGCATGTTATATGTGGATTATGCTTTTTCTGCCTGGATTCCACTTTTTGACCACTTGGATTACGCCATTTCCTTGTCAAGGGTTGGCATGTATGCATGACAGTGTGTGTTTATATATTGGGTACTTCTTTTAGGTAGTCTTGAAATGCATTGTTACTTGTATTAGCGAATCACTGTACTAAGTTTGGGTAGGCTTTATTGCATTGTAATTGCATTAGATAGTCTTTGACAGATGGAATCGTCTCAGCATTTTTAGACTCTGGATCCAAAAAGTCCATATTTTAATTTTGGTTTACCATGACAAATTTCTTTTTTTGTATTACATGCACCCTTGTAAATTGCAGTTGTCTTCAATTTCTTTTCAGAACAAACAGTCTGCAAAGTCCTTTCAGAATGTTTCTCTTCCATCGGTCACTCCAGAAGTTATGCGTATTGCAAGTGACAGACATCAAAAGGGACTAATGTCACCTTGGATCTACCAAGTGTTGTCTCAGGTATATTGATTTGTTTGGTATTCATTGTTATTAGTTTGACCAGAAGAGCTTAATAGATGGTTCAATAACCAACATCTGTCTGTCCATTTGTTTGCACAAGTTTGTTGCAAGAAAACATTCTGAATTACTTGGATGATTGACATGATGCATCATGTGAACATCATACATGCCAACCGTTGCGCTTAAACATATATGGATTACGCTTTTTCGGTATATCCACCTCCCCAAAAAATCAATTATTTGTTTTCTTGTTATTATTGACATTCCATTAATCCCACAGACCGTATTTTTTTAAAAAACTGCTTTTATGTAACTATAATATGAGTACAGTTGACCGTGGACTTTCCTAACAGTATCATGTACTATTTATCACTAACCTGGTTCTACTGTTGACCTCGAATTCTATTTATAGCATCTGTATGCTTAGTGAGGAGAGAGCAGACTGGTTTTCTAAAATTAATCTTTACCTGCAGATTCCATGTTCTAATTTATATTTGCTGCAGAACCAGTCTAAAGATATTTGGCACTAAAAAGTATATTTTATTTTAGTTTGTGCATTTATGTGAGCAAAAATATCTCCTTTCAAAAATTTCCCATATAAATTTAAAAAAGGCAACCCAAAAAAACCGAAACAAAAAATAACAATCCTCTAATTATTAAGACATGAGTGCAGCATCACGTGACCTCTATTTCTGGCCGTGTGGAAAGAATTTTAATATTTGGCGCTAAGTCATAAGTTGGTTTCTAGTTGATGTATGTAAAGCAAAAAGTACTACTTATGAAAACTTGAAACAGTAAAGGATGTTTTAAGACGAGAGGGGCAAATAGATCATTGTTTATTGAAATTTTAGCATGTTACATGTGGATTCCGCTTTTTTTGCCTGGATTCCACTTTTTGACCACTTGGATTATGCTTTTTCTTCGTCAGTATGTATGGAACATGCACACATTCATCCCAATATCTAGTTCGATCTGTGCAGACATCCAAGATTGTTACAGTAGCAGCCATTGTGAAAATTATAAAACTGCCACTTACAAATGGAGGATCATATCAACAACAGTTTTTACAAATAAGATTGCTTTCTTGGTCCTGATTCAAAATTGTGCTGACCCGATTTCCAATATGGCCACCATTGTTGCGATCTTAAAAATTATACTACTATTCCATCGGAACAGAATGTCATATTGTCATGGTTTTAATATGATATCTTCTTGGTGGTCCTAAATGAAAATAGTTACAATCTGCCACCACATTGACCATTTCTGTTTTCTGAACAAAATGTGTTGTGTTTTTCACCAGATTTATTTTGGGGTCTTGTTGTTGAAAATCATGCTAATCTTAGGTCCAGTGTGGCTACCACAGTGGTCATTTTTGTAAGTAGTACATAATTAAAATGTTTTACACACCACCACAGCTAGAACTGTGAAAATATTAGTAAACATCTGCCAGGTACCTGTTGATTCTAATAATCAGTTTCCATGGTCCCTGATCAAAGGGAAATTATTTTAAATATGTCCAAATCTGAACTGCTTGTTGAAGGTTGATGATGATATGAAAGCATGCAAAAATGTATTTTTTTTGTGGTGGTGAAAGTGTAAATAATAAAAACTGCTCATTTGGCATTTATATGTATCAAAATATCAAGTACATAAAACACAGTTGGCGAAACTGTTGGATAATAATTGCCATGGTCACATCATACCTATCTAATTCTCTTTCCTTGGCATTGCTGTGTCGGTGCTTGTGTAGAGACTTGGCATAGGCTTTAATCATATAGTTAATGAAATCTAATAAATGTGTACACTGAATTTGTGTCACTTGTGCAGCAAGATCAAATTTCTGCCTGTTGTTACTTGCCACTGAGATGTATCACTCATGGCTTAAATGATTGGCACGTGGGAAAACAAGCTAAGAGATTAAGGTCCTAAATTTACTGGAAGAGGCAGAACTGCTTGGCACTGAACAAGTACATATATTAAAAGCACATGTCCTTAAAAAGGATTGTAGACTTTAAAACATAGCAAGTGCTGCTTTTACGTGCCAAAAATTTATAGGGCCACGTTGGTAGAAAACTTGTATTCGGTAAACAGGTACCCGGCGGCTCATTTTATTACCCGGGTTATTATCAGTGGGCAGTTGCCCAGTCAGAGCTCTAACCACAACACCACAAAACTCTATAATTGTTCAGTTAAATGGCTCATGTGTGGAGTATCTTGTCATGACTTTTACCTTGGTTCAAAGAATTGTAAGATGACAGTATGGATGCATCAGTTGGGTTGAATATAAATTGTAGTTTGAATTGCGTTCGTATTTAATGACCTACTTCTGTTCCTGTGCTGTAACCCATCAAAGCCCCTCCGCCACCCCCCCCCCACCCCCCCGAAGAAAGAAAAAAAATACATGTAATGAATGAAGTTAACTTGTTTTTGCCCTTTGATAAAATGTAAGAACTTTAGCATCTGTAGGATGAGAAAAGCCAGTTTTATTATGTAGCCATTTATTACAGGGTGAAGTTAAGATGTACATACCTCTTGAAGATGATCAGAGTCGTGAACTTCCTAGCTGCATGGACTTCTACCGACCCATCCGGCAGACAGTGTACTCGGTTCTCCTTAACCTTAATAAACACATGATCATCCACGACAATCAGGGCAAAGATAAAGATAAGAGTAAGTTTACTACGCTTTTAATACACTACATATTTGCTTTCTCTCTAGACATTCTTCTACAAACTATACAGACAGTTCAAGTGCATTGGATCCAGATTTGATACTCTCCATTACTAGGATTTTCTGAATACAATCATTGCATTCTTGTAAAAGAAAAGTGATCATTCCTTATACTTTATAATAGTTCTGGCATACTTGATTCTTAATACAATAGTAAAAATAAACCTCACATTCTTGATTTTGGGAATATTGATATGCAACATATTTGATCTGTCGGATTTCAATACAAGTTGCATCATTAGTTTAAAAACTAAATCCTTTTTCTTTTCCTTAATGCATTTCTTCAGCTTTTGACTTTCAGGATTCCATTTATATTTTTGGACACCAAATTGTCTTTTGTTTACAACTATTTTTAAACAAATTTGGTTCACAGAACTTCCAACCTCTTGACATTCCTTCTTTCAGAAGTTTTATTAATGTCTATTATATTCTCTTGATAGATGAGTCAAAATCTTTTGATGTTCCAATCAAGGAGTGGATGGTGTGTCATGGAGGCAACAGCAAACCAGGTTTTAAAATTGTTATGGCTAAGCCAGTGAACTGGAAAACTCCCAGTATTGAGCGCATGTGGCTGGGTCAGCAACCTGATGACAAAACCCGACGGCTCCGAGCCTTCCTCACCTGCCTCCAGAGTGATACTCCACTGATGCTGAATACACAATATGTACCACAACACCTCCTGATCCTCTGCTGTGTACTCAGGTTAGATTCCCTAAATTTGATCTAATTATTGTGATAATTTAGTATTTATCTCCAAATTCATATGAATTGCATATCTGCAATTTCACATACGGTACAAATTTATGTGAGGCATTTCAGTTTACTTGAATATTTGGGCTAGTCCAGACATTAGTGGGAGCTTAGGATTTTACACTCTTAAAACTACACTATATATTCGAGAAAGGTTGGTCTAACTTTAATAATTGTTTTAGCTGCTATTGTTGCATTATTAACACCTTACATGGCTCCAGTCTCTAGTTCAAGTTAAATTCTCTCCTCCAATTATTTTATAGCAGACTAGAACAAAATCTCAACTTGATTCTAGCCTGTTGTCGTAGTTTCTTGATAAGGACTTTTTTCTCTGCATTTGTTTTCTGGCATAATTATCTTATTTTCTGTTTTGTGTTTTATATTTTGTCCAGTCCTAAACATTCTAGTAATAGTCCTTTTTCTTGGTTATTTGTGATGGTTTTAGGACACTTGCACGTGAAGCTGTGTCACCTCCCTGACAACTGTTGTATTGTGCACCACAATTTGTTCTTGTTTTCTGTTGTGAGCTCTACTGGTCATAGGCCATGGAAGGATCTGTTGTCCATCTGTCCATTAGCATGTTTGTCATCTCAGCTCTTAAACGGCTTGGATGAATGTCATAGAATTGTGCATGCACATTTGTCCAAAGATCCAGTATGCCAGAGCTGCTGTCTTGAAAACCCTTGCCACTACCGCTCCTGAATGGGATTTGCACCAAGAGAAAAAAACTTGCATCATTATATCATTCAAAATGAAAATAGCGTGTGTCTTTATATATATATATATATATATATATATATATATATATATATATATATATATATATATATATATATATATATATATATATATATATATATATATATATTATGTGTGTGTGGTTACCACCACAGCTATCTTGAAAATCTTATCACAATTCCTTAGGAAAAGTTGATTCTATGAAAATGATGCCATCTTGAAAATTTTCTTTTCTTACTGCTGCCAATATTGAATGGAAAGTGTTATTGATATGTTGTTTTCACATGATGACTTACGATGTGTGGCTGGTCCTAAAACAAATGGTGCCAGTCTGATAGTCATTTTGCCCATTGCAATGTCTATACAGAAATATTTTTTGGGTGCTACTCCTCTTGAATGAATGCTGATGTCAATAAGTGATTTTCACTAAAAGACTTTATGATTTATCCTAAGTGAAATTGGGGACTAGCCAGTCTGGTGTCCACAGTAGCCACGTTCATAATCTCTTGAATTGTCAACATTGGGTTTTCAGATGGTGTCTAGTTTATCCTAAATAAAAATGATGTTGATTTGATGGCCACCAAGGCTGTCTTGAAAATGTTGCTTCTACTCCTGAATGGAAAGTCATAACAGCATAGGGTTTTCACCCGAACTTCTAGAATATCTTGTTGCTACTAAACAGTGGTCATCTTGAACGTATTGCTGACTCTACTTTGGAAGGATGAATGGCTGTATCAGCATGGGGATTTTGCTAAACAGCTTGAAAATCTTGTCACCGCTTGTACCGAATATATGGTCATATCATTATGGGGTTTTCACCAAGGACATTTAAGATGTCTAGTACGTCATAAATGCATATGTTGCAGATTTTCCAATGCTGTAGAAATAGGGCCATTCTCTTTTCATATATGACCACCATGGCATCTGTCTTGAAATTCTTTCCATTGTTTCTACCAGAAGACATTTACACTGACTAAATGGAGTCACTTTGCAATTTGCCCCATTTAACTTTTTTGATGCAGTGTTTGGCTAGTGATAGAGGTCATACACTGTATATGATACAGGTCATAGCTGAGATCCCTCTGACAACAAACATGTCTTTTTCAGCTGATAATAACGATAGTAATAAATGTACTTCATTGTGCATCTTGAATTTCCCCCAGAATATACTTTCTTAGTTTTGTCAAATCCAAATGTCATGACTCGTGTCGTGGAAAACCTGAATTGCACTGAAATTGTTCTAAACATTTCCAATCACAATCCTTACTGTACTGAATTGATCCAATAAATCCAGTCCATCATAAGCAGAAAAGCAGAATTCAAAATATTACTCTAACTTTCAATTTTAAATAGATGAAAACTAAACATTTTTAAAAACTAATGCTGTGCATGGGTCACTGTTATGTGCACATGAATATTATTACTGTGTATTGATGAAAGTACAGTTATATATTTATTTTGAAATACAGCGTAAATTCAGTTACTTTGTTTCTTCTAGTGGATTCCTTGATTATTAAGCCTTTGGTAGAAAAAATAAAATTATTATAGAATAGAAAGGTTACTGCATTTGTATGGAAAAATATGAACTTGCTTTTAAATCTTGTTGAAGAAAATTTTGTTATGTCAGGTTTTTCTTTACAGGTACATGTTG
Organism: Unio delphinus; assembly: GCA_029339505.1. Taxonomy (NCBI): domain Eukaryota; kingdom Metazoa; phylum Mollusca; class Bivalvia; order Unionida; family Unionidae; genus Unio; species Unio delphinus. Next base: position 832,868 of record JAQISU010000123.1, on the reverse strand, counting down.
CAGGCAGGAAGAATTTTACAGAGACAGGAGCTGGATGCATTCCTTGCCATGAGTGTGTCTCCACTTCTCCATGATGTACAGACAATGCAGGATCTAAAAGTAAACTAAAAAGTGTTGAGTTTTATATATATATATATATATATAGCTTTACTTGTCATAACATAAGAAGTTATTGTGGAATGGCCTGTTGTCAGTCATCCAGTATCTGTCCACTTGTGCATGTGCAAATTTGATTTAGTATTTCTAAACTGATTGGATGATTGCCTTCAAACATTCATTCCAGGGTCTGCTTGGTTCTTTTAAAAATGTTTATGGCACTCCAGAAATCAGTATGGCTGTCAGGACTGCTGTCTTGTAAACCTTGTAATCCTGAATGGACCAGCTATCTTTAACATCAGGTTATTACTGATCCTTCCAAATAAATCAAAACTTGTGTAAAATTTGGGTATTCACCACTTGACAACTTTGTGCCCTAAAAGTGAGCAACAGAAAGAAGTTAAACCATGAAACATTTCACTTCTCCAGGTTACAAAGGGAACATTTAAGAGGAACTTGAAGTATTGTGACATATATCCCAAGTGATCCTCAGTGTTCTTGCACAAGACCAAAAGCATATTATGTGCTGATCCAAGTTAGTTGTTTTAAAAAAATTACGGTTAATACCATGAAGTGCATTTATGACATGTGATATATTAGCTACTATGTCATAGCCTCATGGGGTATTAATGTTGATAATGGTAATATGTAGATCATGCTTTAAATGCTCACATTAAACATTTTTTCTACTTGTATTAGCAAACGTTGTGCTTATTACATCTCTGAGTTGGCATGTATGCAGAAGTCTGTAGAAAATCAAGTTTGTCCTAAATAAAAATACCAAACTGAGAATCATATTTATTAAGTTGAAATTCATTTGAGACAGCTGTCACAGCTATAATCACTCATTTATGAAAACAAGCAAAATATTGACAAAACCACTTGCCTTCTACAAATCAACACAAGGTGATTAATTCGTATGGTTTACAATCTGCAAAAAAAAACAAAAAAAAAAAACACCACACACATATACCTGTCAATTTCATTCTAATTATTGTTCCCTATCATCATGTTCAGACACCAGTAGCATATATTAATGCAAATGAAACTTTGCAGATCTGTTCCATGTGTATGATTTAAATACTTTACTGATCTTTTTAATGGATACTTTTATGCAAAGCTCCTATGTGGCTTAATTTCCTGTCTACTTGGATTGAATTTAAAGATTACAATTTCAGTGTGTAAAGCAGTGAAATGTTTCTTTCCATTTGGATTGGTTGTTGTATGTTCAAGTCCAGGATAAAACAATGGCCACCAGTGTGAAAAAATTAGTTGATTCACTGAATGATGCACTTGAAGCAGTTTTTCAAAACTTTATCCAAATAAATACTAAGTAACAGAATAGCTTTGCACACAAGTGAATATTAAATGACATCCACGCCTTCCCTTTTTTTTTTTTAAATAAAAAAGTCCATTTTATCAAACATGTTTCAATAGCCCTACATTCATATCATAGATAAGAGGTGGGGTTATGTCATGATCACTTTATTCCGAATATATTTTCATGTCCAAGACTTATTCTGCCGTTTTTCAGCTGCCTCAGGTCAATGTGCGAGGGGTTCATCTTGCCTCCCTCTTCATGTCAGGCATTGAGCATGCTATTTTTGCCAATGATGTATGTGGTGCTCCCATTCCTTGGACCATGTGCTGCCCTTGGAACTTCTTTGATGGGAAGCTATTCCACTTCAAGTTACTAAAGGCCAACAACAACACTCCTCTCATAGACATGTGTGATGGACAGGTGAGCATTGAATAAGAAGGGTTTAAATTACATGGTCAGGTGAGCATTGAATAAGAAGGGTTTAAGTTACATGGACAGGTGGGCATTGAATAAGAAGGGTTTAAATTATATGGACAGGTGAGCATTGAATAAGAAGGGTTAAAGTTTGATATTTTGCCTTCATGCCAGTAGTTCATTAATAATGATACTTAATGTGGATATCATGAACTTTATAGAATTATCACACTTTTAAACTTTTGTGACTGGTTGTTGTACTGAAATGTTTGCCCACTATCGTGAGTGGGGGTGGGTATAATGTTCCCTGTTTATTCCATTCATCATTTCCTTGTTATTAAAACTGATTTAAGAATGAAACTTTTATTTCATTGCTAAAATGTGTGTTACATAACTACAGACTAAACCCTTGTCTTAAACATTGGTCCCTGTGACCCATATTTCATGCTTCACTTAATGCTTGAATAACTAGATGATTGTATTTTCTTTTACTACCTTTTTACTACCATACTTGTACAAAAAATTTTGCAATCACTTAAATTGAACACTTGGCTGTTGTGGGTTAAAGATTTTGCACTTGGCTCATGGCCACATAGGCTTTCTGGACATACTTTCTAATGATTTGAAACTGTTACTGCCGTACCCTTAGAACAAAGAAATTCATTGTGACCTGTATTTCACAGGATGGCCAAGTGGTTTTAAGATGCTGATCTTTGATACATCTCGCCTCCGTTCACATATCAGCTTGACTGACTTGCTTATGTGAGTGAGAAGGCTTTCCGGTAGCTTCCCATGGGTTGTTGGATTCTGCTTTCAGCAAGTTTATTGGCCATCATGTGCTGAAAAATGGCATTAGATCCCACAAAACCTCTTCTTTTTATATTTTACTGGCTTTTATTTCAGTTTATGCATTTAGTTCATGAGCTCACACATTGGCATACTGTATGCATACTATTCAAAATAGAATTGTGAAACTTACATAAAGAGTTCTGTGACGTATATTTCCTGTATTTTCAGTTATTTTCTGAAATCTAGTTTCAGGTTCATTTGTTTGGACCACTTCTTGATCCAGTAATGAAATTTCATGGTTCTGTTATTTCTGTATCCTTGCGGCCATAGAAGGTCAATATGATGAGCATGTTCTTTCTTTGTATGGCTACCGATTTTCCTTGAAATCTATTTTTCATGTCCTCTTAATTTTGAAGGACGAATCTCTATCTTTATTGTAATGGTTATTGGTAAACAGAAACAACAATGTCAAGACATGTTTTGTCTATGGGCAGTTTTTACATCTATGCAGAGTTGGTGTTTGGGACACCTGAAAGCTCTTGTTATCCCTCTTTCAGTAATCTCGTACCTTTCATTACTCCTAGAATCTTTGAGACCATCAGAATAGGTTTCCTTCTTCATTGCTTCACTAATAAAACCAGCAAGGAAGTGTAACAGCTAAACAAACAACAGTTTCAAACCCAAGTACTCTAATTGATATTATTTAATGGTGTGCATACCATAGTAAAATAATAAAGCTGAGAAAAAGAAAGTGAATAAATAGGTGACATTTTGTGTACAACAAATATGATTATTTTGTGCATTTCAAAAAGACTGGTTTTGTTTAATTGCCGTTTCAGATATTATTTGTTTTTGTAGAGGAAAAAAAGATGTGTTCTTTGTATTTAATAGGTAGACCAAGTCCTTCGGGTTGAAAGAATGCGCCAAGCGATTATGGAAGAACTGCACGTGGAATTTGCCAGACCATTGTTGCCCACAGCTTCTCTTTACACCAGCTATCCCCTGCCTCCATATGCAGCCCCTCCATTTCCCTATCGCCCTGCAGGCATGAGGACCATGCCCCAGGGACCGCTTGGACCTTTAGGGAACAAGACCTTGGGCAGAGGAAGAGGAATTCTGGGTTAGTGTGTCATTTTTGTGACAGTTGAATTTTCTTCCATCAGAGAAGAGTGGTAAAGTTAGTCCAATCATTAATTAACTTTAAAACAAATTAAGTTGACCAGAGTTGAGGCATCCAAGTGATTATGTTATGGACCTGCATCTAGTGTGCAGTGGCCATTGACTACATTGATTTCAACCAAAGTTTACACTGACTATCTTGGCATAATGGCTTTCATATTTGTACAAATGATGTTGATTTATTGTCACTTATGGCCATCTTTGATGGGTCCACTGAAGGGAATAGGACCAGATTTGAAAGCATCAAAGAGCTCAAGGTGTTTACCTTTACGGATCATTTCATCTCTGTATGGGTTTTAGTCTGAGGCTCAGCCAATTTAAGAAAGTTAGAAAGCTTTCCATTGGTCGGTAGTTCTTCCTCCACCAAATACACTGGTCGCCATGTATACTATTCATGAGCTGAAAAATTGTGTTAAACCCATAAGAGCAACAGAGAGCATGGAGTTTTAAACAGGTGATACTAATCTCTCAATTAAATTTAGCTGCCATTACTAATTATAACAATTTTATCCCGCTGTTCAGCAACCACTTAGAATTTCACCAAGCATTCTGGAATAAATTACATTGTATAAAAACATGCCTGTCTGATGTCAGACATGACCATCTCTACAATAATGTCATCTTAACAAAAATGGTTCTACAGAATTTGACTGATTGTTCTGATACGAAATGCATTCAAATTTTTTACCAAAATTATGCTAATCCACCATCAAAGCAGCTGTCTTTAAAAAGTATTAACTTTCAAAGAACTTTAAACTTGCTCAACTAAGTTTGGTCAGAGACTTTCTTAGAAATGAGGTCTTTAAGAGCTGCCTTTATATACCTGCCAACCCTTATGAATTTTGGTACAAGTTACGTGAACTTGACTCTTAAAATACCATCTTAAAGGATCAAAGTAAAACAATTGTTGTAGTAAAATTCAGATAATTGGCTCATCCTTATTTTATCTGGATCTGGGTTTCATTATAGATAGAGTTAGTCTGGGAACCAGACTAACTTTACACTAGGACCACAGACACTTTAAACTGGACATTTTTTTTTCAAGCTTAAAAGTGTTAATCGGAAGAAGAAGAAAAAAAAGATCGTTCAAATTCTTGTGAATAATCATAGAATGGACAGGATTACATTTGTTTGAACATGACATTTTGATTTGAGTATGTCTTTTGGCATGGAGATAAAACTGTTGTGAAATTGAGTGAAACAAGAACTACACCAAATTGAGAATCGGCAACAAGCCATTGAGCTGCATAGGGTTTGGAATTAAAATTTGTGCAACTGTACTAGCGACAAATAAGATCTGCATGTGCTTGAACATTTTTGTTAAACATAAAGTTTACAGTTGCTGCATCAGTTTGAATAACTAACTTTTTTAATATGTTTTCTAACTTGACAATAGCATTACATATTTTGTTGCACCTTATTGAAAACTGGTCAAACATGTGGAACTAACTTTTTAAATATATGTTTTCTAACTTGATAATAGCATTACATGATATTTTGTTGCACCTTATTGAAAACTGGTCAAACATGTGGAAGAAAAATCGACTGCCTTTCTGAGATGGTTTTGTTAAGGTTGGCATGTCTGCCTTTAAATCAGGCCGCCGCTGCTAAAAGTAGAAATACCTTGAAATTTAAAAGGGCTTGAAAAAATCTGACTTATTTTGTTTAAAACCCCACGTCATCAAGGCCTTTTAGATTTCTACAAATGAAATCAATCCACTGTCTATTGTGTCAGTAGTTTCATTTGTTCAAGAACCTTTAAACTGCTCTCACTTCAAACATGTTCTGAATGGAATTCAAACTAATTTGATGGAATATATTCATACATGCCAACGATTACACTTTTTTCACTTAATTACGCGTTACGCTTAAACGTATATGGATTACTCTTTTTTTTTTCTTTTTTTTTTCTTGGTATATCCATCTCCCCAAAAAAAATCAATTATTTGTTTTCTCGTTATTATTAAGATTCCATAAATCCCACAGACCGTATTTTAGAAAAGACTGCTTTTACGTAACTACAATATACGAGTATGCTTGACCGTGGAATTTCCTAACAGTATCATGTTCTATTTATAGCTAACCTTGTTCTACTGTCAACCTCTAAATCTATTTATAGCATCTGTATGCTTAGTGAGGAGAGAACACTCTGGTTTTCTAAATTTTATCTTTATGCGCATATTTTATGTTCTAATTCATATTTGCTGCAGAACCAGTCTAAAGATATTTTGGCGCTAAAAAGTATATTTTATTTTAGTCTATGCATTTATGTGAGCAAAAATATCCCCTTTCAAAAATATCCAGATAAATTATTAAAAGGCAACAACAAAAAAAAAAAAAAACTAAATATAACAATCCTCTAAATATTAAGACAAGAGTGCAGCATCACATGACATTATTTCCGGCCATGTGGAAAGAATTTAAATATTTAGCGCTAAAAGTCATAGATGGTTTCTAGTCGATGTGTTTAAAGCTAAAGTGCAACATATGAAAACTTGAAACCGTAAAGGATGTTACAAGATGAGAGTGGCAAATAAATCTTTGTTCATTGAAATTTTAGCATGTCTTATTTGGATTATGATTTTTCTGCCTGGATTATGCTTTTTCCACATCAGGGGTTGTAATGTATGTATATTATGGAATGAAGGGCTTTCAAATTTGTACAAATATGGAAAATAGCTGCCATTACTATAAAAAATAGAAAACTTGTGCCAAATTCTTGCTAGAAGTTTACCAGCATAATAGTATCAGTTACTCTAAAGTTTGTACAAATGCTGCCAATCTTCTTTCAAATATGGCTGCCATCACTAAAAACTCGGGAGAAAACTTTAAATGCCATCTTTAAAGCACCAAGCAGAATTTGACCAATTTTGATGGCATGATGGGCTATAAATGATAGCAATCCATCACCAAATATGCTGCTGTTGCTAGATATTTATTTTTTTAAAAAGAAGTAAATTTCCAAATTTGTGAGCATTCTGACCATTAAAAAAAATAACCATTAAAGTTTGTATGCATGATGCTGATCTGCCAGCAAATATGATCACAGATATAACAAATGGGGAAACCTTTCAACAGCTTTACAAAACACTGCTGAACTATATATGACAGAATTTTGCAGAAAGTTTTTTTTGACATGATGGACTTGCACATAATGCAGATAGGCCAAAAAATATGGATATAAAAATAAGATATAAAAAAAGCACTAAACAGAATTTTACTAATTGGAAAGGGAAGATGTCCTAGCAAGTAAGAAACAATGCCAGGCCTTCAACAGATAATGACCATGATTACTTGCAATGAGAAACTAAAACAATTTGTCAAAAACCACATGACAGAAATTCTATCATGAAGGGTCTTGAAGCTTGCACAAATGTTGCCAATCTACTACTTAAAATATGGCCACCTTTACTAAAAATGAAGTCATCTTAACTTCACAGACACTGCTAAAAAGTTTACCAAATCTGTGGGAGCAGACTACTATGACTGGCTCAAAGGTTTGTTTCAATAATTGCACTAAAATTTGACTGTAGTTTATAAACAAAATCTATAACTGACTAATTAGGGCTTTCAAGTTGTTAATTTGACTGCCATTATAGTTAATTACAGCAGCTAGAAAGAAGAAAAAAAACAACAGCAATGTAAATTTTTCAAAATTTGACCAAAAGTATCAGTTGCAAAAATAGCTTTCAGATTTATATTGTTAATTCTACTGGTCATATGCCTTAAACCACATGAAGGATTACCATGAAATCAAATTCATCTCAAGGTCTATATGGTCCAGAATAAAATTGGGCCCCTTGCATTTATACAATAAGCACCATTGGAATTGACTCTAGTATTTTGTCACTATTACTCACAAATAGATGGTATATTGACAATAGATGTTAACATAATATATTCTTATCATGTCTGGCTAAAAAAGATCTTAGGGTTTCGCTACAACACTTGTGATGACTGGTTGGAAGGAGAATGGTGGTGATCTGACAGCTATTATCCATCATCATGACTACTATTCTTTAACAGATGGGTGTATGAACATAGAATCGTCAGTCTTAGAAGATGATGTACATCTATTTTTGCCACTCTTAACACAAAGAAAGGTTATTACATTTTTCTGGTTTCTTTTAAATGTTTGTATTAACGCTTTTGGTCAACTACCTTTTTTTTGTTGCCTCTGTTATATATACTCTTACCTTTAGATTCTTGTTGAGAGGATTGATCTCGAAGAGGGCCATATCCTTATCACACAAGTAGTTTAATGGCGGGGCCCCAAGTGGTCTAAAGCACTCTCCGTTATGGATCACTGCCATCTCACCTCTGGCTGCATGGGTTCGAGTCTATGATTCGGTTAATGTAGTTATGTGAAAAAGCTTGCCAGCTTTCTGGAAGTTATCCTGGGTTCTTCCTCCACCAATAATACTGGCCGCTATATATAACCTATCGTGTGCTGAAAAATGATGTTAAACCCTACAACAACAACAACAACAACAACAAGTAGATTAATGACCTATATTTCATGCTTTGCTGACTTGTGTAGTTGTGTTTTTTTTTTTTTTACGGTTCCAGTGCTGCTCATGCAAGAATCAAACTTTTCTCCCCATCTCTTTTAGGTACGGTACCATACTTTTCATACAAAACATCACTGTGACCAACATTTCACATACTGACCTAATTGTTGCCTTAATCTCTTAAATGAAAATGTTTTTTCAACAACCATGTGTGTGTACATATTTTTCTCTCTGTCTCTCTCTCTCTCTCTCTCTCTCTCTCTCTCTCTCGTTTGGTGAGAAGCATCTTGACAATTGCATAACAAAAGTTATTAATTTAACCTATATTTCATGCTTTAATGACATTGGGGTCCAAAAACATCGACATCCAAGCACCTTTCCATTAGATCAATGCCTAGTTGTGCTTAAAACTAGACTAACTCTACATTTTACAGCTACAGATGCTTTAAACTGCACCTATTTCGTTTGAAGCATTTGTGTGATCAAATTATTGATTATATGATAATTTTTTTAAAAATGGCTTCCAGAAAGCGATACACGTTAATGACGAAAGAGAAAAGAAGCATCAAGAAAAATGGTAATAATTAATGCAAAATAAATAGAATTATTCAGATTCTTATGAATAAAAGCTGGAAAGGACACAACTATATTTATTGGGAGGGAGATATGACTGTTGTCATCGTGTGAATTGAATAAAGAATTTCCAAGAATTGTGTGTCAGGTTGAGAGATAGCATAAGGCCATTGAGTTGCATAGGGTTTGGAACTAATGGTTTGTGGAACTGTACTAGTAGTATATAAAGTTGATACGTACTTTACAAGCTTTTAATTGTTTTCCAGCATGGCACTTATTTATATTTTGTTACACCTTACTGAAAACTGGTCAATCTTGTGGGAAAAAATCAACTGCTTTACTGAGACAGGCTTATCAGGTTTGGCAGGTCTGATAAAAGATTGGTTCCAATCTGATCTCCACTATAGTTGCGTAGTCTTCCTATCTTTACTTTCTGTATTTTATCACTTGTTTGTGTTTGTGGTGAACCTGAAAAATATCTTACATGATCTTATTTAATACCTGTGATTTAAAAAAAAAAAATATTAAACAATCTTAATATTTGCTTAACCAAACTTGGCATGTGGTTATATTCTGATATTGACACAAGTTAGTTGATATTCTAACCATGATGCTCTGAATGAGCATTTTGTATTGCACTTGACAGTTATCTTGTAATACAGGGTTCGTACGGTCTTTGAAGGTCTTTGAAAGTTTGGGAAAAATGAGGTAGCGTTTTCAAGGCCTTGAAAGTTTGGGAAAATCGAGCATATTACCCTGAGGTCTTTGAAAGTCTTTGAAAATTGAAATAAACCCCCCAAAAAATAATTTCTTTCCAGAATCACAAATAAAATTATCCGAGGTTGTTAGATTCAGATGTAATCTAGTTATCCTGGTTTCTTTCTTTTTATGACCCGTTCAGTTTATTGCCGCCGCAATAACAAAAGAGGCTTTGTTTTGTTTGGCCATCCAAAGTATGCCGCGGCGGCGACTTCAATCACACATGCACTCTTCATCAAAGCAATACGGTGCCGCTACACACTTCATCAAAGGAAGTCACCAATAAAATTGCCCAAGGTCGTTAGCTTCGGATGCAGCTGGTTTTCCTGGCTTCTTTCGTTTGACGAATAGTTCAATTTGACTGGACGAGTCCATCAGTTTTAGCCAATCAAAATGTTAATTACACTAATTCTACGTAGAAAGTTCGCGAAAGTTATACGCTCGAGAATTCAAAATTTCTTCATTCGATTTACATCGTCTGCAAGTTCAGTGTTTAAAAATGCCAGGTCTTTGCTCTTTCAACGATATCTGGCTTGAACAAGAGAAGTACAAGGAATGGCTGCAAAAGAATAAGTTATGCAAACGAAAGGCGTTTTGTACGCTGTGTAAAAAGACGATCAACTTGGCTTCAATGGGAGAAGGAGCCCTTACAAGTCATGCCAAAGGTAGGTTGCAAATTAGTAACTACATGTTCATTTAGTGGAACAAAGATGCAGAAGTATAAGCAATTGGTAGTTTTTGAAAAAATAATGGTAATTCATTACTCGTTGGGTATAAAATAAGATCGTTGAGTTTGATGATTTGGGAGATATAGCAAAAGAGGGCCTGTTTAAATTTACTTCTACCGTCGGTTTATTTAACACGTTTGAGGAACAAAAATCATTTTCGAAAAATTTGTTCTACATAACAATATTCCTTGATTTAATACAAAAACATCCATTGTAATAAATTAAATTCACGGATAAACAGTTTCAAAGTGCGCATGCGTACACTATATTCGAGTTAAACAAGAGTTCTTGTTTTTGAATTGCGAGTAAAAAAAAAAAGAATAAAAAATTATTAAAAAAAAGCCTCAACGAAACAAACAGGTTGCTATATATAGAACCTGTTTTGTCCAGTACTTTGAAGTGCGTGAAATATTACTAAATTTAAAGATGTTTATTACAAAAAATGGGGAAAAACATGTCCTGGGCTGACCCTGGACTTGTGCAATCAGGATCAGACAAGGAAAAGGGAGAAACAAAACTTCGTAGGGTCCTAAAAATTATGTGTGAGGCAGGAAGAGAAGTAGAGTCCCGATGTGATTTAATATTAACTCAGTACGGAAAATTAGTGGATGAAGTTATCCAATCGGACAATCATCCATTGAAATGCTTCAGTAGAACAGATGACAGACTTGATGAAGTGTTTTATTCTGTCCTTTCCAAAAGAAATGAATATGTTGAACTTTGGAATGTTCTCCAGAAAATGTTGTTGTTATCACATGGGCAGGCAAGAGAGAGGATTTTCTATCAACAAACAGGTATCTGTTGAGAACCTCAGCAGAGAAAGCCTCAGAGCTCAAAGGTTAATCATTGACACAATGAGAAAAGCTGGTGGACCTTTGGAAATCATCATTAGCAATGAAATGATGACATATGCCTCCTCTGCAAGACATAAGTACCATGCCTATCTGGATAAGAAGAAAGCAGAGGAGAAGGATGAGAAGAAAAACCCAAAAGGAAAGAAACGGGAGTTGGCCTTGGATGAAGTGGAAGAACTTAAAGCCAAAAAGCTGCGTCTTGACGCTGACATTGCCAGCCTACATGCTTCCTCTGTACAGAAAGCAGAAGAGGCAGAATTAAAAGGACTCATTGTGCTTGTCACAGAGTCAAATTCTCTTAGGAGAAGAGCAGAGGAAAAGATGACAGTGGTGGCATCTCTTTCCAAAATGATTGAAGAGAAAAAAAAGCAAATAAAATAATGCATTTAAAGCAGTGCTGATGTCTTTTAAGAGAACAATTTATGTTGTATTAAATCTGACATGTATGTTACGTATTTCTGGAGAAAAAAACAACAAATGTTAACCTATTTTCTAGATCATTATAATGCAATTTTAGGCAATTAAGTATAGTTTGACTTTAATCAGTAAAAAATATTGTGGTATTTGGCATTCGTTGTTTTCTCTTATAACCTGTATACACAATGTTAGCAAAAATAGGTCTTGGAAATCTCTGTTTGTGGTCTTTGAAAGTTTGGGAAAAGTCTTTGAATTTATCAGTCATAGTTGAGTATGAACCCTGTAATATGTTATGTAAAGAAAATAGGTAAATTATGAAATTTTATATATCCAGAGTTTCTCAAAAGATCGAGTAGTTTCAAAAATTTGCAATTAGAATGCAGAAATTAACTTATCTTGGATTCCTGAAAACTTTTTTTTGCCAGTAGAGCATCAATTACTTGGTAAAACTCTTGTTTATATCATGGTAACATTTGGAATTCCAGGTAAACTCAGAATGTGTGTGGGGGTGGGGGTGTCCTGGACAATTAAGCCTCGTGTTTGTTGTTGTTGGGTTTAATGCCATTTTTCAGCACACGATAGGCTATACATGGTGGCTAGTATTAATGGTGTAGGAAGAACCCAGGAAACCCCCCCAGAAAGAACCACCGACCATTGAGAAGCTACTCACTTTCTCACTTACACACATTGGCCGAATCTGAGATTTTAACCCACACAGAGATGAGATGGCAGTGATCTGTAATGGAGAGCACTGTGTTGTTTGAATAAAATAAAATTTAACAGTGCATTCTCCCTGGTTATCATGCAGTGGAGTAATGACTATACAATAACTGCATAGATCATCGTGTTGCATCTGCTCTTTACCAGCATTACTTTTCAGTTTTCTTAATGGTATAGGCATGAACACGCATCAGAATGTAAAATGTGTAAAATGTGTTGAAAATTTAAGGTGACTCGACCATTTGGCATCACCACTATTGCTAAGAATATGTATCTCACAATTGCAAGTTTTAGGTTTTAATCTTTCTCCATCGCAGGTCGTTCTCCAATTGATGCACGGGGTGGTCAGCTTGAGATAGCTGGAGTTGTCGTAGGTAGCTGGGGACCCAACCTTTCCAGTGGCGGTCGTGGCAGAGGTGGAGGAACTAGCAACTTGGCACCCCGAGTTATGTCTGTGGGAGGATCAAAAAGGTCAGTTAGAACACTTTATTACTTTTTTATGTTTCCGTATATGCATGTTGGATCTACTAAGAATAACTTCCAAGTCATGGTTTACAAAATATGAACAGTAAAGTCCTGGAACATCAAAATTAATGAATTGTTTAAAAAAAATGGACAGTTGTTCTGATTTTTCAGAAATTTTTGATTGTCAAATTGTTTTATTAAATTCTAATTGAATAGCAGCAATACTTATATGAAGCCAGAGTTTTCTCTGACCCTTGTTATTCCATTTTTACTTTGGAAATGTATTTATTGTTCATATCATGTGACTATATTACTTCATTGACATGTAGGTTGCGAGATTTGTATAATCATGTGACTGACTGAAAATGGCCAGATCCAGTTCAGATTTCAGCAACGATGTACTTTCGTCTCTTGTGTCAGCAGATTAAAGACATGACGAATGCTATGCTTATGAGTTTTGAGGAAATAAACCATATTCAGACCTGCCAACTCTACTGAAAAAATCTTTCCTGATTTTTCCCGATTCCCCAATTTTTCAGAGAAACTCGCGATTTTTCAGCTCTTCAATGTGGGGGAAGAATCTGTTTACACACACACATATTTCATTTTGTGTTTCCTGGTTTCTGTATCTGGTTTTGCCGTGTCTGGTATGTTACTTAGTACTTTACCATATCCAGCTTCATTTCCAGTTTTCATCTGCCAGTTCAAAGAGATTGTCTCACAACGTGGTTGAACCCATCAATAAATCTCAGCAATATAATGGATATGTTTCTCGGCAAGAAGCGAAAATTAGAGGAAAAGGATGTAACTCATGACTTGTCACCCGCCACGAACAAGAAATGGGATTTTAAAAAAATATAGCAGTGATTGGGGGAAGCAGTTTGCTTACATTGGTCCATCGCCTTATGGGCTCTTTCATGCATTCTGCCAATGCTGCTCACAACATCTCTCAATATGTGATGGTGTAGATGACATTACTAAACACAGTGCAACAGCCAAGGACAAACTGTGTGAAAAAGATACTAGCATGAGGCCACTTCAATTTTCCATGCTGGTGCTGTGATTGTTGACTGCTGATTTAGGCAGAAGGAAACAAAGTTATCACCTGCTTCGAGCCTCAATAATGCCAGGCTGATAAGAATAAGAGATAACCTAAAGTCAAGATGTACCCTTGCATATTGCCAGTTTTTAATCTGGATTCAGAACAGTTAAGACAGACCCAACAAAGCTCTACAGCATGACAAGCCCCTAATTCACAAGACCATAGAGATTTTACTATCCTTGTACAGAGAATTCCTTTCAATTGTTACTAAACCGAAGTACATTGTTGACAAGACAGACATCACAACATTGATGTAAAAGATGAGAGCTTGTACATTCGTTGTCGGACTTGTACTTTGGTGAGGCAACCAGCAAACTTCTAGAGAAGATTAATTCTGAAGCACAGTTACAGACAAGAATGCACTGTAGGGCATTTGTGATCAAATCACTGTCATATATGAAGGAAAAATTTCCATTAAAGGATGACTTGCTCCTTCATGCAAGCGTTGCAGATGTGGCTAAACAATTTGTAGCCTCATTTAAGGACCTGGCCTTTTTCTTCAGTCGAATGGAAGGAATCAACACTTATGATCTGCATAGAGAGTTTCAGCTGTACCAAAGCTACAATTTAGACGCAGAATTGAATATGAAATGAGCAAATCGTCAGTGGGTTGCTCTCAAGAATAAAAAGGATGGATCTGGCCAACTGTTGTTTCAAACCCATGGGAGAGTAATGCTATCAATACTTTTAATACAGCACAGCAACAGCAATGCTGAGAGAGCATTCTCAATAGTCAGAAAAAAACGGAACTAGTCAAAGAGAGCCAGCCTGTCAGCATCAACCCTGGAAGCTATTTTTGTTAGCAAATTTGGCACCAAAAGGCAAATAAATGATGAACTTGTTCAGAAATGCAAATCTGCAACATAACAATGGACTGAAATAATTAAAATAGACATCTTTATCATGATATATACACGTTATTCTTGTACTTCCTGATTTTTTACCCTGCCTCCTGATTTTTAATGGTGAGCCTCCTGATTCTGATTTGTTCAGTGTTGGCAGGTCTGCATATTCCTATCGATTTCATGCAGGTATATCTCGATGAAAGGTCGTTCAAGTTTGCTGGGCCGGCTAGCATGAGGCTACCTCATGCAGACACTAAATAGTGTCTGCGAATTCCAACTTTTTGATAGGAAATGGAATCTGGCCCTACACCCCAACGTAAATGCCCAAATACAAAAAAAAAACATGGTGTGGCAAAGGGTCAGAGGAAACTCAGAATAGGAAAAAGAAATATATTGCACAAAAGGATTTAGTTTGGAATATACCAAACATCTGCCGTGCATTCAGCCATCAAACACGGGCTATACATCGTCTTTGGAATATTTTAAGCCACCAACGGAAGAACTGCAAGGTATCAATGCTGCAGCATTGTTTGTTCAGTTTTCTTGTTGAGCATAATTTACCTTTACCAGCTGGAGACCATGCTAAACATTTGTTTTGACACATATTCTTTGACTGTAGGATCACTTAATGAATTCATGTATTTAAAAAAAATCACTAACGTTAGGCACAGTTTTCATTGGTTGTGAGCCTGGAGGTTTGGCAGCTATGCTTGTACCTAGTGCTGATTTAACATCAGTATATACTCCACAGCAATCATTTAGTTGGAAAATCTGAAATTCAGGTCATTGGTTATCTTTTAAATGGATTTTCATATTGACATGGAGTTTCATTAAAAGACTTCTTCAGATGTCATGTGGTTCCTAAATGGAAATTGTTGAGATGTGACTTCTAACATACATGGTGGCATTTTCGATATAGTTCATGTAATTGAGATATTAGTATAAAGTTTTTATTCTCAGACTGATGGTTGTATATGTTGTAAATAGTTACATATGCATTACAATTTAAAAAATCAGTATTTGTTTCAGAAAATCAGTATTTTTGTCACAACCAGTCAGTATTTTTGTACTCGGGGATTGGCAGCTATGATACAAATTCTTATTTTGTTTCATGAGCAAGGCAAGGAGATATATCACATAAATCAATGTTTAAATATTTCCATTGGATTAATCTCTGAGTCGAGGTACTATTGATATCCTTTACAGTTTAGGTACTACTAAGTTTAGCCTCAGGATGCATCTTTTCATTACCTAATCATCAGAAGTCACAGACAGATCCAATTGGTTAGTTATATTAACAACCTAATACTTCAGTTTAAAGTGTGAACACTAGTTTTCATGCCTATTTATACGAATTCCCTTAACAGAGTTGTTTTTGTTTCTATCACAATTACAGGTAAGCTGTCAATTTGTAAATTCATTTAGAAGAGGTGGAGAGATGTGTAAACTGAGCACGTGTACACTATTGATTTGATGGTCATTTAATTTAATTGCCAGATTGGTTTTACAAGATATTTAAATGACCAGCAGAGTATGATAATGATAAATGCACAAACTATTATTTCTGCACAGGAGGATACTGACAAATCAATCTTTGTCAGTAAGTCATCGCTTGTTCAACTTCAAAGGGCTACTTTTATCGACTTTGAATATATAGTGTTACATTGAACAATCTAAACGATCATGCTTTGGAAGGGTATAATATCTTGGAACTTTAATCTTTCCCGAGACAACAAGGGCATAATGTTAGAAGGAGAAAGGAAGAACTACAACTTTACCCCTCTTATATGACCACTTTTTCTGCACCGGGAAAGTGGCCTTATGAGATGGTTGGTCTTTCCAGAGGGAACTATGTTTGTGAAATAATGTGTGGATATATATGTGTTTATAGTAGGAAAGCTTGAAGCAGTTAATATCTTCATTTAAAAGTAGCAATAATTATTTAAATGTTCTTGTCTTAGAAACACGGTTATTTCCAGATAACAAAAATGTTGTATTTCTTATTCTTAAGGGTAAATGTGAGTAGGATATTTTTGATGGGTTTAACTGTATTTGCAAAAGTTGTTGGGAAAATAAAATAAAACATTATTACATTGGAAATCAACTGTTTAAATATTAGGACTTAGATTTGTACATAATGCTTAGAGTCACTAGATCACATGCAATTTGGAGCCAGGATATCCAACAGACAGCAACAGTGAATTTGAAAATTCTATAAAAGCAACTACAAAGAGGAGTTTCCAACTTTTTGAAGCTAGCTATGCAAGTGCCCATTCGGATGGCAGATTGAAAGGGGGTTATCAGAATCAGTACATCCCAAACTGTAGAGCTGGAAGAGAGATGTTCTGACTGAATTCTAGAACTGAAAACTTGGCAGAGAGGAAAAACATTTATGAAGAAAGATAGGGTTGTCAAAAGATGATTTAGGTAAATTGTATTTGGGAGACATTGTAAGTCAAAGTTTGTGTTTTGTTGCATTCTAATGAACAAGACGATAGTCACTTTTAGATGCAGGCCCAAGGTGGTACTTTAAACATTCGATTCCTCTGGTGCTGTCTCATATTTCACATTAGTCCCTTTGATAGAGATGTATCTCCCACTGTTTAAATATTACAGAAAAGAATATTCTTTCAGTATGTTGTGATAGTTTTATGCCCAATCACAGTGGCCAACATTTTATTGGTCATGATCACTTTGTTTGAATTGATTTCCTGTGTGAGAAATAATGTTTACAGTCACTGCTGCTAACCTTGTAAAATTTGTAAGGACAGGCTGTGGAATAAAGTTTCTCCACATTAAAATAATAATGTACATCTTTCTGGTTACAGGGGCAGAGGAATGATGCGTGGGGGTGGCCCAATGAGAGGTCCAATGATGCGAGGTCCTTTGATGAGAAGCCCAATGATGAGAGGGCCCATGACCAGGGAGGACATGATGGTTGGCCACATGATGCATGGGATGATGGGTGGAGATAGCATGAATATGAACAGACCTATTCGAGGACGGGGAATGCCTATGTATGGAATGGGGCGTGGATTGAGAATGCCAGTAAGTTGAGGCTGTTTGGACCCACATTACTACAACTCCAGCCTTATTCTTTCATGACTATTTGGTCTTAAACTTAGGAACAGGAAACAACGAAAGCCAACAAGTTTTGTAAAATTCAATAAATAAATTTATTTTCCTAGAATACAAGCGAAAGTTTAAAAATTACTTATGGTATTGTGGATTAAATCCCAAATAGTATAAAGTTCTATCAAAGGTCAAGATTATTCCACTAGAAATCCATTGTTTGAAAAATTAATTACAATATTGAATGTGCTGATGTGCCATTAGTTTCAGACATTCTAATGTGTCAGTCTTGATGTATCAGTGATATATATTTTCCATAATGTTTCAGAATTAGTTTCACAGAAATTACAAAATAGTGGTTAAGTCGTAAATCTATGAGCACTTTGTAATTCCAATGAATAATTTACAGAGATCTCGGAAACGCTTAATTACGCGTATTTGGACGCAAACTTTTGGTCCGGGACGCAGAAAATCGCCCATGCACGAGTCCTCCGTACGCACGTGTTTTTCTTTTTTTTTTCTTATTTTTTTTTTTGCAAACAGGAAAGTTTTGCGACACAATAAATATGTTCTAATCACTGTGAAAAATGAGGCAATGCTTTTATTTGTGGTGTTTTTTGCTGACTTTTTTGAGCAATGGTCGTCGGCTTACTTTGATGATGGTTCGTTTGTTATTGAAGGCGCCGCTAAAGGCTCCAGTTGAATGGTCAAACAAATACTTGTTTGTTATTGCTGCGGCAACATCAGATAATTGTAGAACATTGAAACAGATTTGTTTTATTTGTTTAGTATATAGCAGTGCTTCAAAGGTAATCAGTTCTCTTTGAAGTGTCAGCAAACGTATTTTTTCTTCTTCCATCTGGTATTTGTTTTTAAATTAGTGTCATCTGCTTGACTGTACTCATTTTACGTTTCCGCCTTCTGCGGATTCAGATTTTAACTAGTCAGTTGCATAAAGTAATAAGGCCAGATATCATCATTAGCGGATTATGATATAACAGTGCACTGTTAGGTTGGTTTGTCAGTATGAGACAAGGACTTGTTATTTTAACAATATATTCCAGTACATTGTTTCCTGTCATGGTGCCTTTGATTTTCTCTACTCCAAACGCAAGACTGTATATACGGTTTTTATCAGCCAAAATTGGTGTCGCCACAAATATCACCAGATGGTATATTTTGTCACCAAAACGGAAAACAGAATCTCAGTTTGCTACATCAGCGAAGCCCCGTGATCCTGTAATGGATTTCATTTCCGATTGTAGCAGTATAAATATTGCATGCGAACTCGAAACCAAGACACATCGAGACTTAAGCAAAATGCCATTTGCAAATCTAGACAAATATTTTGGGGTTAAACAAAAAAATGATGAAGATTTAAATGAGATTCAGAACTGTGCTAAAGTTGCTAGAACTGTAGTTCGGATGCGACCCTATCCAAGTGTAAGAAAGTACTGGGGGAAAACTAAATGGAACTTAAATATAAAAAAAAGAAACAAATAACATACTTGGGGGAATACATACACATATAAAAACTTTTTACTTTTTTTCATTAAAGGGGAAGGGGCATCTGTCTGGTGCCCCCCCACCCCCCCAAAAAAAACAAAAACAAAACAAAGAAAGTACTGGTAATG
Source organism: Unio delphinus (assembly GCA_029339505.1). Classification (NCBI taxonomy): domain Eukaryota; kingdom Metazoa; phylum Mollusca; class Bivalvia; order Unionida; family Unionidae; genus Unio; species Unio delphinus. The sequence goes on along the minus strand of JAQISU010000123.1, from coordinate 813,389 downwards.
CAACTATTGCTGGTGGGACTGCAACTTTTGCAGGTGGGACTCCTATTTTTACCAAATTAGGAGTCCTGGACTCCTAGTTTTAAAATCCTAGTGAGAACTCTGATTTAAATAAATTTGGTCATCTCAGCTGAACACAATTAAAATTGATTCCACAAAGACTGATGTTACGATATGGAATGAGTAATTCTAATATAATCAAACTTACTATAAAAACCTAAGACACAATTTGAGAACAAGGATGAGGTTCATCTAATGAAAATTTCTATCAAACTGTAAACAAAATTTGTTGCTGGACAATTTGAAGGTCAGAATCAAAGCTGAATCTTGAACTTAAACCTAGTAAGCATTTACCCTACATGACATTAAACATGTATGCCTAACACCTACCCTCAGTTGTAGATTACAGTCAATCACAGAATTATACACACACACATACACACACACACAAACCCATTGTATAAACCCATTCGCATATAAGCCAACCCCCAAACCTAACAGGTATAAACACTAAAAAGTACATTAGCCGCATAATAGCCAACCCTCAATTCCAAGACATCTCAAGATGCATGAGGTAAGTTCAAAATCCATTTATTTAGGCAAACTTATATTTTAAACAAACTATTTATCTTGAATTTGGGTTATTAAAATGAAATGGTATAAAGTTGTTTGAAAAGTAATTTTATTTTCTGTTTTCTGTTTTCTGTTTTATTTCTGGCTAATTTAAATTTGTGTATAATTAGATTGAATGATGACAAGTGTATAATCGCAAGTTGCTGTAACACTACCTCTCACTTTTGACTCGTTTATTTTTTGTTTATGCATTATTGCATTGGACATTTTGTATCAGTGCACCTATATTACGTTTTTTCATTGCTTTGAAAATGTAAATACCTAACTCAAAATGTATGACAATATGACAATGAACAATACGGTTTGATTCAACACTTGCATTTAGGCTACTGAATGTATTTATTTAATGGCGCCATCGCATGTACACTGTAGATTTTATTACACACTGAATAATGTATATCCCTTGGAGTCAAATCATTTGTACCATTGCGCTAAACTTTAATGCTATCTCCAAAATACAATAATGAAGTTTCATAAATAATGTTTTGAAAATTATTCTTATACTGTTAAAGCCAAATTGTAATTTCTCTTTCCTTGCACCATACCTGTCAACTTTCACACATATGGGAAATAGTTCTTTTTACGTTTGTCTTCGGCTTGAAATTATTTATAACCTTTTATCCTAGGATCCTCGATACTACAACCGTGGGCGTGGAGGTGTGAGAGGCATCAGACGCCCAGCAGTGCGTGCCAGACCCAGAATAGCTCCATTCAGGAGGGGCAAGTCTGGAAAGCCTGCCAGGGGAAGGGGAACAACTGTAGAAGCTTCAGGAGGGTAAGCACATGTAACTTTCGTTGACCTGTTATCTCTGTCATAATTGTGGCTATTCAAGGGAGAGTAAGGCTGTAAGAATGTAAATACTATAGGTGGAAAGTTGCGCAAAATATGGGAGGTTGTTGCATTTAACAATTGTTGACGGTACATCTCTGTAACAAGATTACGGACTGTCTGTTATGATATATATTGTATTATAATTTTATCACGTACATCTATTTATGTTCGCAAGATATATGTATGGTACATGTCCCATTAGTGACCAGTATGTATATTTTTACCTCCCAACAAACAAAATAAATAGCTAGTGTGTTGGCTCATTTATGTGTTTTCAAGAATTGTGAAGATTCCATTGCTATTTGTTTTATAGAAAAATATCTGAATTAATTAGTTTGCATCAAATCAGTTTGACATGAATTCATTTGTTTTAGGATTTCTGAACAACCTAGACAAAACTCCACTGCTCTACTTTCACCTTGTTCTCTTTTCAAGGTTTTAGGTTGTATGGATATGCATACATGCCAACCATTAAGCTTTTGGCGTAATAATTACGCTTTTTGTCACTAAATTACGTGTTACGCTTAAACATATATGGATTACGCTTTTTCGGTATATCCACCTCCCAAAAAAATCAGTTAATTTTTTTTTCTCGTTATTATTAAAATTCCATTAATCCCACAGACCGTATTTTAGAAAAGACGGCTTTTACGTAACTACAATATAAGAGTAGGCTAGACCGTGGACTTTCGTAACAGTATCATGTTCTATTTATAGCTAACCTGGTTCTACTGTTGACCTCGATTCTATTTATAGAATCAGCATGCGATGTGAGGAGATAGCAGACTGGTTTTCCAAATTTAATCTTTACTCGCAGATTCTAAATTCTAATTCATATTTCTTGCAGAATCAGTCTAATATATTTTAGCGCTTAAAAAGTATATTTTATTTTACTCTATGCATTTATGTGAGCAAAAATATCCCCGTTCACAAATTTCCCAGATAAATTAGAAAAAGGCAACCGCAAACCCCCGAAACAAAATATAACAGAATCCTCTAAATATTAAGGGAAAAAAAATACAGCATCATGTGACATCTATTTCCGGCCTTGTCGAAAGAATTTTAAAATTTAGCGCTAAACGTCTTAAGAAAGTTTCTAGTCGATGTGTGTAAAGCTCAAAGTGCTACATATGAAAACTTGAAACAGTAAAGGATGAGAAAGGCAAATAATCGTTGTTTATTGAAATTTTAGCATGTTATATGTGGATTACCCTTTTTCTGCTTGGATTCCGCTTTTTGACCACTTGGATTACGCCATTTCCTCATCAGGGGTTGGCATGTATGGATATGTAATATTTTGCTTAATTTAAAAATGCAGCATCTGTCATGGGCTTCTTGTGGTATTGTGACTGCTTGTTTTTGAACTAGAGCTAAATACTTTGTAAAAAAAAAAACAATTGCATCGTTCATGAAGCAGGGATCGCGCTGGGCTTCGCCAATGTCGCAAATTGCGATTTTTTTCCCTTATTGGCGACAAAAATATCCCATCTGGCGATTTTTTTGGCGACAGACTTTTTGGTTATTTAATTTGTACATACAATCATGGATTAGGACTGAATAAATTAAATGGGAGAACGAAAGGAAGCCACAAACCTGACTAAGCAATGCATTGGAATTAATTTGTTACACAAACAATCCTTTGTTCGTATTGATCATCCCATCTTTACAGTGCATTGTTACATCATAATCTGCTTATGCCGACATTTTGGCTGAGTACTGTATGCTGTGACACAGTCAATCATGCTACCGTACTATACCTACAACTGACCGACTTCTGAAGACGCGAATAGAACAGAAACAATTTAATTGAATGGCTAATCCTTCTGTTGTTTTTTTACATATACCAATACAATAGTTTTTCTGAACCTTCATAGAAAACTGATAACCTTTGAAGTACCGACTACGGTGTATAAATAGAAAGCAAATGGAAAAAAATTTAAATTATAATTATATCTTCGCCAGTGCAACATTATCATGAGCAAACGCAAGTTAGACGTTGCGATTTCATTATCTCATCCTAAGTTACAAAAATTAACAGCGTTTGGATTTAGTGCAAATTCATCAGACAAAACAATCACTGGACCCGATGATAAACCTTGCAGTCCAACATCATCTACATGTAGCGCTTCAAGTGCAACACCACATTACGATGAACGGGGCAACAAGTCCCGAAAATTTCAAGACAGTTGGAAACTTGGGCGTCCGTGGCTCAGATATGATCCAAAGTTAAAACAGATGTTCTGTGATGTATGTATCAAGGCAAAGTTTGTAAATTCATTTACAACTGGCTGTGATATTTTGAAGAAGGGGTGCGTCACCAAACATGAATCCAGGCGGGGTAAGTAATATTTTTGCATTTTACTCATTGAACTTTTTCTTTGCCATCAATCCCACAGAGACTTAAACTCCACAACAAGAAATAGCAACAAAAAAAAATCAAGTTTGCATAATTAAAAATAATTTTTTATTTCTCAAAATACAGGAGTGAAAGAATCCATAAATTGGGTGTGAATTTATGCTTATATATACGGTCCAATATTGCCAAGTTGTTAACTCGTGTAAGTTTCATTCGTGGGAATGGAGATCCTATTTTGCTTGTTGAGAAAATTTATACAGCATTCAGTGATCATTCTTGGGATTTAGGAAGCAATTCACTACAAGCTCTGGGGAGGGGGGGAGGGTGCATTTAATTTTGGAATGCATGCAATCGACGGCCGCATTATACGTCAATTATCTTATATTGCAATGTACGATCATAGGGGTTTTATTGTTATTAAAATGTCAACTAAAGTTGATAATGCATTTTTTTCTTCTTCAGGTAACAACAGTCATAAATGTGCACAAACGGTGTTGCGGGATGCCAGCACCATGAAAGCAGCGAAGATCACTGCCATTAGCAAAAGCAAAATTGCTATTATTAGTGCTATGCGGAACACTTTCTTTGCGGCTTACTACAACCTGGCTAATACAATTGTCCCAAAGCTGCACCAGTTGTGTATCACACAGGTATTGAGAATATTATATTATAGCTTGTTAACAGTAATATTCTATGTATTTAAATGACAGTAACATAAGGAAAAAAACCCATGTATAACCTTAATATATTCAATGTGATATTACTGTAGTACACCGTGATTGTTGTATAAATGCCACTTTTTGTTAATCATATATATATATATATATATATATATATATATATATATATATATATACACACACACACACGCACATACGGTCAGAACATGTATAATAATAAATGAAATATTTATGGCATACAAAATTAGTGATTATTTCTATTTCAGGGCGCCACCCAACTCTCAGACCTCAAAGTAGATAAGCACACATCGTATGACGGTCACGGAAGTACCAGTGAGTTTCAGCAGTCGTTGGCTGATGTAATAGTTGATGAGATGGCTACCGAGGTCAAGGAATCTCGTGTTTACAGCGTCATGCTTGACGAGAGCACAGATGTTTCAGTACATCAGAATTTGATTGTTTATGTTAGGTACCTAACTAATTTGGCTGGCAGTGTTCAACCAGTGACTCAATTTCTAGGTATTCGTCAGCTTCAAACCGCAAATGCAGAATCTATATATTCAGAGTTGTTAGGTTTAATTCAGTCATTTGGTTTTAGTCTGGACAATCTGATTGGTGTATCAACGGATGGTGCTGCAGTCATGTTGGGTTGCAAGAGTGGTGCTGTTACCAGGTTGAAGGAGGCTACTAAAGGTTTGCTTGCAACTCACTGCATTGGACATCGGTTAGCTCTGGGTACAGGCGCTGCAGCTGACGAGGTTAGATACTTGGTTAAGTTTCAAGATATACTGAAATATGATATGTACAAGTATTTTGCCTATTCCCCTCGTAATATGTGTAGACTTGAGGCAATTCAGTCAGTGTTAGAGTCTTCTCACACTCGCTTGCATCAGGTATTCCACACAAGGTGGCCGAGTTTTGAAGGTAGTGTACAGGCAGTTGTTGATAATTTTCAAGCTCTAGTTAGTGTCTTCTTGGAAGACGACTCTGCAAAGGCTCTTGCAATGTATAAGCCCATTGCTTGTTTCAAATTTGTTTATACAGCACACTATATGGCTGACATTCTCAGGCCTTTGGCAGTTCTGTGTCAAGCTTATCAGAGATCTGATATTGACTTTACCGAGGTTAATCCCCTTCTCCACTCCACTGTTGAGCTTCTTGAAAATCTGAGGTTAGAGTCTGGTAGTAACGTTTCTAGGTTTAGATTCATCAGGTTTATGTACTTTTGAGTACAAAGGCCATACAATTAGTGATAATGCTAAGCAAAGGTCAGAGGCTGCATTGTCTTGTGCCAGATTTATAGATATTGTTATAGATAATCTAAAAGCAAGGTTCACGGAGGAGGGTGATTCGATAGTTTTGAGTGCTCTAACCAAGTTGTTTGATCCCTATTTGTATGGTTCACAGGCTATCAGTTCCATTCTTTCAGAGGTTTCAGGCATTGTTTCAGATTACTTGTCTACTTGTGGGTTAGGTAATCAGTCAGAGGTTAGTCAGGACTTGGCTGGCTTTGTGGCTTATGCTAGGGTTCAAGTTCTCAGGAATGGTAAGGTGTATAGAGGTGTTAAGGATTTGATTCAGTTGGCAGTGAGATCCAGGACAATATACCCTTGCGCATCTGCGGCTGCTGAGAGACTACTGGTGTCAACAGTCAGCACTGTTGACTGTGAACGAGGATTCAGTAAGATGAACCTCATAAAAACTGACATCAGAAATAAACTCGGCATGTCATCTCTCGAGAATTTAATGAGAATCAGCATGTACCGATATGAAAATTTTGACTTTGAAACTGCATTCAGCAAGTGGGCATCCGTAAAATCGCGACGGATCTTCACGTAACACTTTGTAACATTTTGTTAATGCTTGTTGTAATTAAAGTATTCATTTAATTAATCCATCTTTTGTCATTTTCATTGCCTTTTACATTAATAGACTAAATTAACACTTGGAAAAATGTACACTACTTGTTATGGCGACACTTTTTAAAAATTGGCGACAAAATATTGATGTTGGCGATTTTTTTTGGCGACAGCTTTTTAAAAGCCAGGACCATCCCTGATGAAGCATGCTGATCTTTTGATGATACCCTTTTGACAAAATGATAGCATCAGCATAGCTGCCAACCCTCACGATTTTGATGTGAATTTCAAGACTTTTTACCGCTTCAATGGCCTAGTGATTAGAGCATCCGCTGCAGAAGCAGGAGATCGTGGGTTCGATCCTTGGCTGAGTCATACCAAAAGACTTACCAAAAAAATGGTACTTACAACTGCCTTGCTTGGCACTCAGCATTAAGAAGTTAGTGTTAGGAATGGTGTCAGGATAATGTGACTGGATGGGGGAAATCATGCTACATATCTGCGGCATGATGCCCCAGTGCTAGATATCGCTATAAACTGCCTCACTGTGGACATTGTAACGATATGACTGATATTTTTTTAAAGCTATGTTTTTATAAAAATCATAATCTCACAAGAGTTTTTCAACAATTCCCGAATTTACATTGCATGCAAAAATGAAAGAATTCTCAATTATTTTAAATCTTAAATATTAAATAGACTGTTCCAATGGTTAGTGTCAACCTTGGATTGGGGGTTGGGGGTTGTGGGTTCAGTCCCTGGCTGAGTCATACCAAAAACTGTTATTGATAGCTGCCTAGCTTGGTGCTCAGCATTAAGAGGTTAGTGTTAGGACTTGTTGGCCTGGTATCAGGGTAATGTGACTGGGTGCGGCATAATGCCCCAGTGTTGGACATCACTATAAACTGCAGACATTGTAGCAGTATGACTGAAATTTTTTTAAAGCTATGTTAAAATTCCAAATCACACACACATATAAGTCTTTACTAAAATAACCAATTTCCCATTAAGTCCTGAAATCTGAGTGCCGAAACAGTCCAGTACTGCTGCTTGCGATAATAGTAGAACTGAAGCTGATTGGTACAGTTGGCCCAGTAGCAATCATTTTATCATATTTTAATCTTTTTTTATAAGAGTAATTTTATACTTTTTAGAGAAACTAGGACATAATCGGAATTGTGCTGTGCTCACGCCGCCACCACTGAATTGAATTACCATTCAGCATCACATCTTAAAAATGTCTTCACCACCAAAGAAAAAGAACTGTATTGTACAAAAAGTGAAGCTTAGAATATATAAATAAATTGGATGTTCATTCAGCCATCAAGTACCAAAATACATCCTTCTTTTTGCACATAAGTGTGCCAAAAATTTTGTATTGGCCATGATGGCAGAGATGATGTGAGGAAGCACATTGGTAGAAAAAGAGGTTTGGAGAGAATTCACAGCAGATTTCAGCACTGGAATAATTTAAGCCATCAAAGAAAGATCTGCAAACTACCAATGCTGAAGCATTGTTTACGAGTGTTCTAGTTGGATGCAATCTACCTTGATCAACTGAACATTTGTTCCGACAAATACACCCAGACTCAAAGATCGCTTAATGAATTCATGTCAAAATTTACAAATTTGTATCCCTATTTTCACTAATTGCAAGCCTGGAGGATTGGCGGCTATGCATCAGTCGTGCCTCAAATAACTTACATACATGCCAACCCCTAACGTGGCAAAAGCGTAATCCAAGTGGTGAAAAAGCGGAATTCAGGCAGAAAAAGCGGAATCCACATAGAACATGCCAAAATTTTAATAAACAAACATTTTTGCCCCTCTTGTCTTTTAACATCCTTTACTGTTTCAGGTTTTCATCTGTAGCACTTTAATCTTTACACACATCGACTAGAAACCATCTTATTACTTCTAGCGCTAAATATTAAAATTCTTTCCACACTGCCGGAAATAGATGCACATGATGCTGCACTCTTGTCCTAATATTTAGAGGATTCTGTTATATTTTGTTTCGGGGTTTTTTTGGTTGCCTTTTTCTAATTTATCTGGGAAATTTTTGAAAGTGGATATATTTGCTCACATAAATGCATAGACTAAAATAAAATATACTTTTTAGTGCCAAAATATCTTTAGACTGGTTCTGCAGCAAATATGAATTAGAACATGGAATTTGCGTGTAAAGATTACATTTAGAAAACCAGTCTGCTCTCTCCTCACTAAGCAAACAGATGCTATAAATAGAATTTAAGGTTGACAGTAGAACCAGGTTAGCTATAAATAGAACATGATACTGTTAGGAAAGTCCACTGTCAAGCGTACTCTTATATTATAGTTACGTAAAAGCTGTCTTTTCTAAAATATGGTATGTGGGATTAATGGAATGTTAATAATAACGAGAAAACAAATATTTTTTGGGGGAGATGGATATAGTGAAAAAGCGTAATCCATATACGCTTAAGTGTAACGTGTAATTTAGTGAAAAAAAGCATGATGGTTGGCATGTATGAAATTGTCTTCCATCACGAGATCAGTAGGTTAACAATTAAAAATTGGTGGCAGATTTTGGAAAACGGCATTTTATTTTTCCCATGGCAGCCGGAGTGGTTATGTGTCTCATGGCTCTATTCTTTACTCGTTAATGCATATTGAAACCATGTGTACACATCGTACAATGAATAACATTTCTTGGCCATTTCTAAATAGAGAGAAACAGTGGAAGCTTCCTGTTAACCCTTTCGCTACCACTGCCGCATCGAAGCGTCTACTGTAAATAGCTCTCGAATACCCGTGACGCATATCTGCAGTGCCGAAAAACCTAGCTTACAAGCCAATGTCGCACAGATGCGTAAAGTTCACCAGTAATCACAGTACCAGCGACGCTCATGTGCGCAGAATACGTACGTGTTAACTAAACGTTGATTGGTTGAAAGTACGAAAGTTTACACATTTTTGATTATCATAACCAATGAGAGGATTGTTTACTCGACATTTTGATACAAGTTTGAATGCTGAGAGGTTAAATTTAGACACACTAAAATGAATTTTCCGCGGTTTACGAAACACGTGTTTTCGAGATGAACAAAGATGGATTCCGATTCAGATATGAGTAACTTTAACGGGTCCAGTGCAAGTGATATCGAAAAGTTTAATGGATCATAATTAGAAAATGGATCAGATATTGATTTCAACATCAGATACAAACGATTTTTAATCGGATGATAAGGCGAACGTAGTTTCAATTGTACAATGGAGTGACGACCTCACCGTATTCGAAATCAATGTTTTTGATTCTTACGTTGGTTCAACAGACAACAGTCAAGCTTGGACCAGTGAATGAAAGATTTTTTACTCAGATTAATTCCTGAATATCTGGTAGAAAATCTTGTGAAAGAAACAAACAATGTTGTTAAGAAAATAGGGGACCAAAAGCAAGACATGAAATGGTATGAAATCAGCATCACATGTGGGCATTAGTCCTACATGTAAGACATAGAACATGGTAATTTTGCTATACATATATTATAATATACTTGATAACATCGTCATTTATGTGTGGATAATTACTGTTTTGAGAGGTGCCAATTGCAACATTTTAATTAGAGTGGATTTCATTCATGTTTTTATATGTACATATGAAAATATTGGATTTATTTTATGGAATTCAAAACAGTTTATGTGACTGGGATTTCTTATATGATGGGATATAGGAGTATATATAAAGTAGAAATATATGAATAACAGACACTATACAAGGTAAGCTGTTTTTTATTTCACTTAAATCTAGTAAAAACTATTGAAATAATGAATATAAATGTAACCATGTTTTTATTGTCAATTTCTGTAGTCAGCCTTGATGATGCTCTAGTATTCAGCCTAGCAAACAGCCTCAGTAGTCTGAGTAACTGATATGATAGCACAGAGCAGTAGTGAAACTACAAAACAGCTGTAGTAGCTAAAGGGTTAATGGAATCACACCAGTAATTCATCAAATGTAAACCTATTGCATTTTGGGAAAAGAAACTTCTCTGAACTGGATGATCCAGCACACAACAAAAGTGACAATTTTCAGAACTTTAAAAATGATGTACTTCAATGCTTTTTCTCGAGATAAATGTCCTAAAAAGGGTGTGCAAATAAAGTTACATTGCTTGCCAGCTTTGCACCAGGTAGGCACAAGATAATTGTAGCTGCTGGAAAGATTAATACCATCTACATACATGTCCAGAAATTATGTACTAGTTAAAATCAGTGATAAAAGTTTGAGAAAATCAAAGAACTCCAATGTTGTTGCAGTAAATAGCCTGATCTTCCAGTATGGTATCAGTGATCCCCCATATCAGGACAGATACCCTGCTAAATTAATAATTAGTGGTCTGATTCAGGTCTGAACAGTTCAGAATCACACTTTTTTTTGGTTATGCAAAGGTCTTCCACTTGTAGAAGAAGAAAACAAAAGCAATCAGAATGTACTATTCAAAATGCATAAATATCAATAGCACAATTTATATCAAAACATGAAGTGAAATACGAAATACAGAGAAACCCCACTATTGCATGATGATAACAATGGCAATGTGCTAAGTAATCAACCACATTAGCTGAAGAAAATGATGCATGCTGGAGAAAGTGGGGTAGGGTTTTGTTGATGTAAAATTCATTGGCACAGTTAAAACCTTGTATTGATGCATAAAACAAATGAATAGTGAAAATGTGGAGAGTATTTTTATTTTACTTTTTTTTCTGCTTATGCATATGTCTCACAGAGCATTAATAATTAAAGTATCAACATCAATTGAATAAAGGGCAACAATTTCCTAATTATGATTTGTTGCAGTAAAATCTGGATATTAATGCCCACATTTGATTCTAATCCATGTTTCTTAAGCATGTTTTTGTTTTCATGGATTTTACCCATTTGTGTCAAGAACTGCAATAGATCCAGTCTAGTAATAAACCAAAAATGTAGTTTTCATAGTGTCCTGAAATTATAACGTGTCATATATAGATTACATTTTGTATGCAGAGATTACACTTTACTGCCACCTACATTATCAATAATTACACTTGTACATCTTTCGGGGTTGGCATGTACATATAGAATTTAAAATCATAATGGCATGAATTCCGTTTGAATTCATGCAAAGCCATTTTGCCACCCATTATGTCGGCAGTTAGCAAAGATGGAATATTTAAGACTTATTTTTTTAAAAACGCTGCATAAAATTTGACCAAAAATGACTGAGTTGTTTTTGTATAAAGACCTTTGTATTGTACAAATGATGCAGGTCTGCCAACCACAATGGCCACTGTTTCTTCAATTGGAGAACACACCAGAATAAGTTCAAAATTGCACTTTCATAAATGTCTACAGAAATCAAACAAACTTGAGAAAAAGCATTCTTAAATGAAAGCTTAGATGATTGTCACCATTAGTAAAACAAGATTAAAATATTTGAAACTGCTTCTTTCCTTGGCAGTCAACAAAACGTGAAGAATGATAGCATTATGGCTACAATATTTGTTGCCAGTTATTTATTCGACTTGTAGGCAAATTGCAGTCAGATGAATCTTGGCCTCTTGTTTATTGATATAAGAATGACCAAATTTTGCCCATTTCTTTAACTTTATTATCTTTCCATTCCATTTCTCTGCTGATAGAGTAATAGACATTTCCTTCGTTCTCATTTTTCAGAGGCTCTGCTGTAGTTTCTGTGAAACTAGAATCACTAGATGAGAAAGGTGTAAACACCACTGCCATTTTTGAAGATGCTGAGGAGAGTGTGTCGGATGCAATAGGCAAGGTTTTGATGCAGAATGGGATCCAGAGTCCAGACAGTGGGATCCATGCAGACAAGTCTGGATCAGAGATTAACATAAGTTTAAATTAACTGACAATCTAGTCAGCCAAATATGTTAGTTGTCAGGAGAACAGTTCGTAATATGAACACTTTAAAAACAGTAGCAGTTATGAAAACCAATAAAATAATGAACTAACACAAAGTATCAAAGCACATCAATTAGATGGACATGCCACTAGTTCATAAATGGGGCATTAGGTCACTAAATACTACCATTCACAAGTAAACAGATGTTGAAAAGGAAAGCAATACCGTATTTTACAAAATCCACGAAGTGGCTTTCTGAACTGTGTGCTTTTTTTGTGTTGTGCATTTATTTTTTTACTTTTCATTTTGGTAATGAAAATCTCACTTGAAAAAAAGGCTAAAAAGTTAAATGATCAGTATTATTGATTCACTATCTATATTGTGATTGCTATGGATTTCCTTATTTGGATATTGCACCATTGAACTTTGCAAGAATTGACCATCTTTTGTTAGCAGTATTTTCAGCATGTACATCGTCTTGTCTTTATGAAGGAAGTATCTGCACGTGTCCATCTTAAATTTCTGTGGTCAGTTAATGGGAAATCTTTTATGCTAAACTTTCTCATTGTGTATCATGAAATGTTTGGTGCATCATCTCCAAAAGAGTTGTGGATTTCTTGTGGGATTTTCATGACTGTCTAACATGGATTTGGCATCTTGAAATGCTGTTGTCAAAATTTCCTTAGCTGATATTGTATATACTTGCATCCAGCTGCAAACAGCATAGACCCATACTCCCACTTCATTATGCTTTCTATTAGGAATAATCAGTAGCACAAACAATGTAGACCCTGATCTACATTATGATCTGTTTTGTTTGCAGCTGGATGCAACTTAAATGAGGCTATATAGTTATCAGTATTCGGCATAAGGAAATTTTGACAGCAATAATTTGTTGGTTGAATTTACCATGTTTGACAGTACTTTGTAAATGTATAGTCGGGTTTAAATATAGTGTTATAAATATTTCCATTAGACTAGACAGACCTAATACTAATTTACAGATCCATCAACACAATGTACAACAAAATTTGGCTTTTAAAAGTTGAGGTAGATGTATTATAAACCATTTAAAATTTACTATTCCATATTACTTGCTATATATTTTTTTGATTTGTCTGGTCTTTTTTCTTCCTTTTTTTTTTTCCTTCCTAAAAAATTTCAAAAGACGACTAATATTAACATATTATGCTGTTATAAGAAGAAAATATTTATTTTAATTTACGTAAACAGGGTGGGACACCTATCACCCATCACCATGGTAAAAAGAGATTGAAGGGTATATAAGTTTTATTTTGGTCACCTTAATTTGCAGATGTGCAATTAAAAAATGTCAGCAATTCACTGGCTTTCCACCTTTCAATTTAAATGGGATATAACTGGTACAAAACTGTAGGCACATATTTTTGTAAATTGTAATGGTTTACTATTCGTGTCATTTGCTTTCTGCAGTTGATTTTTTCAGAATTTCCTGTGATTCGTTGAAGAAACCTGACTATACTTACAAACCAAGCTGTTCATACCTTGGTTCTAATATATTTATACCATAGTTCAAAGATGTTCATACCTTAGTTCCCTATTCAGTTTCCTTTATATTGATATCCACTTTTGTGGTTAGTGCTATTGCATTTATTTTTTCTTCCACATTCAGTGAGCATGTTACACATTTCTCCTGACAACATAGTTATGGACAACAGGGAAACAAGCAGCTGTACGAGTGAGATTTTGAGTATAGCTGAGGTTCATTTATTTTTGACCATGTTTTTTTTTACAAAACATTATTTTTATACATTCATATTTTTTGTACAATCTGGCAATGTTTTTTTGCAGAGGAAAGATTTTTACACAGAATGTTGTTTTTTTTTTCATGTCGGTTATGGAGTGGTTTTTTTCCTGGAACACACAAATAATGGCTAACAAAAGAGAATCTCCATTTTAAATTTTTGTTAGAAAAGAGTTATTAAAACCATAGGAAATGACTAGCTTAAACTTTGGGCGACTTCTTAAGCATCAGAAAAACAACAAAAATGCATCTACACTGATTGTCAAAGTCCTCAATCTTACAGTAATGCTGATATTCAAATTGAATATACAAAACTAGCTCATTACCCGCCTCCCTCCCCCACGACTGTTGCTCACCGCTGGGTTATAATATTCACTATTATTAATATTACTTAATAAATGCATCAAAACAGATCCCCTCAGTAACTCGTACAAGTTGGTATATATGCATTTTGGGAATGGGTAAATTTCAACCCAATTTGTTCTCTGATTTTGTGAATCGCTACACTAGTTTGGGAGGTGGGGTCCACTTTTTTTTTTTAAAGACTAGTTCTTTACTGTGTTTGCATTAGCATTCAATGGCAGAAAGGTATTTCTTTGGAAGAAAGTGACCTTTCAGTGCTGTGCAATTAGTTTACATCAGCTAACCAAAGGAAGTGACTCTTGTCCATCATCTCCCCTTTTGGCCATTTTAATTTTTTTTTTTAAACTTCTTCCATATACAGCATATGTTATTTAGCAAATTATAAACACACTAATATTAAAGGTTTGGGAAACATCTTCTAAATACAGTAAATGCAAAGAATACAAGGCATGGGAAAGGGAAGACTTCACTTAAAAGATTCCCACCACACACCCCACTAAAATCACAAGAATTATGTCTTCCACCACTATACATCATGAGTCAAATGTTGGATATGCCAGCCTTTCAATATGTGCATTAACTGATACAGGATAAGACAATACATTTCCTGACTTCAGGCAAAAATTGTCCTCGCTATCCATCATCACTCCAGCAGATAATTTGGAAACAATTGGGGATTATTCCTGCATTTTTATGCAGCCCAGTAGGCACAAGTTTAAAGTTGACCATTAGACCTGTAAAACCAGGCTCATGTAGCATTTTGTGGATCCAGCATGTACCTTTTCCCCATATGATCTGACCATTTAGATAGACATATGGTTTATAAGTGTAAAAGGACAGAAATCCTTTTAAAAAGAATGCATCTGCATGGCCAAGCAACAGCTGTGAATACAGTCCAGGACAGGGACGGTAGCAAAAATCCATTCGTCCAGCCATACTTTTGGTACAACCAGTACTGGAGTCAACCAGTTTGGCTTACCTTGCACCCAACAACCAAAACAAACCATTTCCCCAGCTAACCAGTCTTCCACTAAGGGGTGACAAAGTTGCCTAAGTGTGACTGCTTTTCTTTCTTTTGGCTGCCTACCAGCAGAGTATTATGAGTGGTTTATTTTGGGACAGTGGCATTGCATTAATGTTATCTCAAGGCATACCTTTTCCCCAGAATAGAAGCAGATGATTACCAGAAGTATTTGTACTGTGAATGTGAAGATACTTAAGAGCATCAGCCCTTCTTCATTCTGACCATAGAGAAGACAGAGCTTAGTTTTAAGGTTGCCATGGAAGAAATGTATGGGGTGCTACCAGTTTTAAAATGCCCTCCACAACCTATGACCCTGCATGACTATAAAGTCCAAGCATCCATTGATATTGATGATGAGGAAGTGCCCTTTCTGTCTGCTTCCCATTCAGCCAAACTAGCAATTTGCTGTCCAACAAAAAAACTTGAAATGCTTGAAACCAGGTACCAACCACATTGTCATCACAATGGTACAGGACACATTCCACCATCTACCATAATGAGCTCCTTCCAAGGGATAACAATGTAAAATCAGTTAACATTTCTGTCTAACCATACAATGGATAAGAATGTATTTCTAGCCACAATAAAGCTGGTTTGAAATTTTGCCACATCTTCATGCTTGTGGGTGTCGTTGGCAATTTTCCAACTGGCAGGAACCAAGGTTCTCAACTCTCAAAAGCCTCACACTTATTGACACTGACTTGACATGCAAAGCATTTGTAGGCAGACTCCAGGATTTTTAATAATTTTGGATCAACCTATTCCTTAATAACAGTCATTTTATTTATCCAACCTCTTGTTTCTTCCTCTCCTTTTCCAACAGATGTGAGGTCAAATCTGGATAAGTTTCGTATTCTTCAGCAGAGATACACCGACCATAGGCTGTATTTAAATAGGCAGTCTTGTTAGCCCATCTTTTTCTGCTAACTGAATGCTGGAGGCATAGGTAGGGTCCTCACCATTCTCTCCATCTACTACCTATTTTGTTATGTGATCAAGAATGTATTCAAAAGAGAAAGCAGATTTTATAGTAATGTGGTTTACTTTAGAATACTTTATCCATCATTTTACTCGGAAGACCCTCTCGGTCACCCCGTTTTAGTAGATTGCTCTGCTTGAACTGGCAACTAGTGGTGATAGAGGGAGGTAATGTGTAAGAATACTGCCCATGGTCTACATGCATATGATATCAGCATAACAAAAGTTTCCTCTTTAAGTAAAGCTTGATTCAGAAGGTGCCAGGTTTATATTCCTAATGCTAATGGGATTGGGTAAGTATTCTTGGAGAACATACACAAGGGTGGGATGTTTAAAAGTTGTATTGAAATTTTGTGATGTGCTAGCTGTTTCGACTCCACTCATCATATAACTGATGGCCATTATTTTTGTGTTCAGTGGTGAAAGAGGGGGCCTCTTCTGTATGGAAATTAACTCGGTGAAGATAAAATGTTAGGTTTCTCACTTTATTTCACTAACAAGTCATTTCATTGGGATTGGGAGGGATTTGATAAGTAGAGATTGTGTGCAGCAGTCTTTGTTTACCTGTTCAGAAAATAAGCATGGCTAAATTTTGTCACCCAAAGGAAGAATATTGTTACTGTGAAAAGTAAAATATCTTCCTCATCAAAAATATGAAGTTTAATAAGAGTGAACTGTCCATATATTCTAAGTGTGCAAAAGTGTACACCAAATAATATTTAAGTCATTGAGACAGATCCTGTATTCTCTAACTTATGGGATTACTGAATTAAAAGAATAATGTGTGGAATCACATTATAATTAATGTTAATGAAGATAATGAACGAGTTTAGCTCATCTAAACTTGTAAGAAATTATTACGAGACAATAGTTTACTGCAGTGAAGGCTTCACTCCTTTCAGGAGTATTGGGTCATAAAAATGAATGAAAAGCAACAAAGTAAGAAAAAATAAGCTAACTTTTGACTCGCATGATATTAAAGTAAAATTGATGTGCCTTTGTCAGTAATTTGACTGGCAAGGAATTGAGAATAATTAAATTTTGCTCTTTACAGGAGTTGTTTGATCAACAGATCACTTTGATAGTAAGAGCTTTTACTCTGGCAAGAATTGATTGAGTATGGAGCAAAAAATTGAAGTCTTCACTATATCCAGGATTTGAAAAATTCAGTTTCTGGAATACAAATAAATAAATGAAAATTAAATCTGTAAAGATAAAATGACAAGTGTCAACTATCATTTACTTGCAGTCACAGGGGTAATGTTTGTAGCAAGTGTCTAATCTATATCTAGTTCTGAAATCTTGAGCATTAAGTTATTGTCATGTTTACCCATACATATTTAATTGATCATTAAATGAGTATAGGTATATGTAAATTGTTGATTCATAAAATGTTGTCTCCATGGAAATGTTGAGCAGAACAAAATGCTGTTAACAAATTTGTCTAATCTAGTATGTCCAAATAATGGTATATTTTAAGACTAGATCTTAATGTTCAGTTGATAAAGTAAGAATAAATCGAAAGAATTTAAAACTGGTCATCTGCAAAAGGAGTATTAAAAAAAAGGAACAAGGCCTTTTACAAGAATAAAAGGTGTAATGATGATTTACACTTTTACTATTTCTTGTGTTGCGGAGCAGATGTTTGCCAAATATATTCAGGCATGGGATTGGTCCTGTCTTGCCTGGAAGACTTTGTTTAAATTAGTCAAGTATATGCATTATCTTTATGGATTTTAACTAATTTTCCAGAACTTGTAACAACACTATAATGGATTTTGTATTTTCCTTATTTACTTATATCTTATTTAAAAAATCACTTTGTATTTTGTACCTGGCATTACCGATTAAAATTGGTATTACGTTAAATTCATGGTAATTGGTGCAGGCTAAAGGCACATCATCAAAACAAAATAGCTGTTGTGTTTCAAATGTATAGATTCAAGTAAAATATCAAAAAGGTTGTTGGAATGGTCAATTATGTAATTCATTTGAAAATGTTTTGGCATTGGCAACAGCAGGGGGGGGGGGCAGGGAAAGAAAGTGTTTGTTTCTATTTTAATACCATTTCAAAAATGTAAAAGTTTGATGATGTCTTGCACTTGTACCACAGCTGTTAAAAGAATGGGAGGGTATGGGCTAATTAGAAATGTGGACACATTTAAATCATTTGAAATCTTGAAGGCCTAACTATTAGTATCTGTAATGCCAGGGATTTTTTCATCTTTAAGTAAGGCTTTTGATTTGATTGCTGTAATGAATTATAAATATTAAGCTTTTTCAATTATAAGTACAATTATGTATTATTTAAAATGTGCTTGTATTTAGGGAGGAGTTTGTAGCATAGGTATTAAACTTGAAAGAATAAGTTAATGTATCCATTTGAAGAATATCATGTTCTTGTCCCCCAATTTTCTTTTTACCCATTTAAGGTGGATAATTGTACTCCCCATTTTACTGCATATTATTGTAGCAAAAGTACATCCTTTAGGAAATTGGCTTGATCTGTCATTGTTAAAAACTGTGACTGCACTGTTTATGCTTTTGAACCTTTGTGCAAATTACTAGCATTTACAAAATGTTTGTGTATTTTTAATTTTAAAAAAAAAATCTTTTGTGATAGTCTATTGGATACAAATCTGTACAAATCAATTGCATTATGTTTACTATGTAAGTAATGTATCCTATCTTCAGTGGTAACTATTAATGCGTTTTGTTTAGTTAGACAAGGAGGTACTCTTGGTGTTTTATTAATATTTCAGTCTATAATATCTTTAAACATAAAATACTACAAGCATGACATCTTCAGTGCAGAGAAGATTTACAAGGAAGAATTGATCATTGTATTGAAATAAAATTTCTGGCATTTTTTCCGAAACTATAATTGAATGAACGCTGCACTGATAGACAAAATGCCTTGTATCTTTATCATAATGACATGAATAATTTTATGGATTGACTTTGAAATGAATATTTAACTGTAAAAAAAGAAGGGTTAGCCCATAGGATCATGGCATTGGTATGAGAAAGACTGTTATTTTGAATAAATGTTGTTTTGTGAATGGTGTTTTGTTTTTAGCTCTGCTAGTATTACAACAGAAGAGCATAAGGAATGTTCTGTTGTCCATCTGCTAGCACAAGTTTGTTTATGCTTCTTCTTAACTAGGGCTGGCATGAAGCTTTACACGCATTTATTCCAAGGTCTAGTTACTCAAACATCCATCAGTGCCACAAAAATGACCATATTGAAACTATTGATATTGTTACTCAACCAGAAGGGGGCCTGAGTGGTCTAAAGTACTCACTGTTACAAATCATTGACATCTCGCTCTGTGTCTGCCTGGGTTTGAGTCTCAAATTCAGCCAATGTGGATATGTGAGAAAGCTTGCCAGTACCGTCTTGTGGGTCAGTGGTTCTTTTTGGGGTTTTCCTGGGTTCTTCCTCCATTATTTATACTGGCTGCTGTGTAAAGCCTACCTTGTACTGAAAAATGGCGTTAAACCCTACAACAACAACTCTTTCAGAATGAAACGTCTTCACTTGAATACTGTATGATGTCTTGTTGTTCTTGTGTGACAGTGGTTCTGTTGAGATGTCAAAAAATTGTTACTCCTCAGTGGATGGATGATCATATCAATATTTGGGGTTTCACTAATTGATTGCTTATAATTTCAAGTTGTTCCTACACTAACATAGTATCTATCTGATGTCTAATATGGCCACCACAGCAGTTGTCTTCAAAATCTTGTTATAACTTCTAAATGGAAACTCCTAACAACACTATTTTCGCCAGGTGTCTGATGTCTGTTACGACTCTATGCTCATAAACTGGGTAAGAGGAAAAAAAAAAAAAAAAAACGTTTTGTAAAACTTAAGAAATAACTTCATTATCAAAGTTGTAAGTGAAAATGTAAGAGGAACTTGCAATGAAAACACTAATCCTAAAAAGTTCTATTTAAGTCTGAAAGATTCTAATGTTTCCAATGAATTTCAGATCCTCAAATGTATTGGTCTGGCAACAATCGTGATGTATCACAATATCTGTAACCCCTTAGAATAAATTAAAAAAAGTTCCAGAATAATATTTTAGTCCAATGAGCATTTTGTAATTCCAATGAATAATCCAAACAAATGTTTCCTCTCAGGTAATATATAAACATTAAATAAATCTGCATACAGATTTTACAACAAGACCTTAAGAAATATGAAAAAATGTGAAGCTCTGTATTCTTGTATACCAGCAAAGTAGAAAATGCATTTTGCTCCTACTAGCTGCGCGATGATTTGCAAATATCCCACACCATAAAAGAACCTAACTAACCTAACCCATCCAATGAGAAACCGTTCTTCTTCAAACCCACATGCTAATGAGAAATTACCCCCAAACTTTCAGGTTTTATTGTTGTTATTATTGTTATTGTAAACACATGTCAACAACTATTTATAGATCCAAGAAATCTTCACTCATCTTAAAATAGAACGTTATACCCATGTACAAAAGTTAACCCTCCAATATCTTGATAATAGATAATCATTACACTTTAGTCGTGAACAAAAAGTACAGACACCATCATATACAAATTTTACCAATGCTATAGATATACAGAACAATTGGTAATAAATAAAAATAGTTCCAATCAGACAGTGTATGGCTCAAATGGTCCATGGATTGCTTTTTGCTAAAGCTCTTCACCAAATATATTGTCCACCATGTAACGCCTATCATGTGCAGAAAAATCGCATTCTACTCCACAAAACTAAACCAAATCTGAGATAGTCTTGCCACTTAAGCAGACATCTTGAAAATCTTGTTAAAGCTAATCTTAAATGAATCGTGTTTCGACATGGGGGTTTTCACCAGAATAATTAAGATGTCACTTGAATGAAAATAATGCCAATTTCGCCTTGAGTGTGGCTGCTAGAATGAACATGTTAAACATCTTTACAAATTCTCCTGAATGGATGGTCATATCAACATCTTTACAAATTCTCCTGAATGGATGGTCATATCAACATATGTTGTTTTTTTTTAAACCAAAGATCTTATAATGGTATCCAATTTTTTTTTTCTTGAATAAAAAGGGGGTAACTATCCAATATGGCTACCACTGTTGCTGATACAAAATAATGTCACTCAAGAATATAGGACATTGTTTCAACACTCCTCAGTTAAAAAGAATGGAGTTCTCTTGAATTCCTTTGACTGTAGAGCACCACTTCTTCAAGGAACATCTGAAAAGCAGTGGCAGGATCTAGTTGTCAGTTGGTATGCAGGCTTTGTACTGTTCTTGTGATAGGCTCAGTATGTGAATTAGTTTGAAACTTTGGTCCAGAAAAACAGCAAAATGTTGACTCCAAAAATGAATATACATGTTTTTCTTTCAAAGCTAAAATTATAAATGTCCTCACCATCACAACTATGTGGAGAGCTTGCCATGCAAGCTCTTATTTTTAAGTAAGACCTTTACATCATATTTAGCCAACAGTAAACAGAAACTATTTGGTTTACACATTAGTTTCTTTTATAGCTTTTGGTCATAGACTAGAAGAGTTTGAGGATGGTTTATCACCCAAAGCAAAAATTGTTATCATCACTCAACTACTTAAAAGGTTGCTGTGAAACTTAATACATACACACACATTCATCCCATGATCCTAAATAAAAATTGTGCTGCTTGGACAGTCAATATGGCTACCACGGTAGCCATCTTGAAAATCGTCACTTCGGACTGGATTCTCTGATCAACATGAAGTTTTCCCAAGACTTTATGATGTTCCACAGTGAAAATCGTGCTGATCTGACATCCAAGATGGCCACTTTAGCAGCCATTTAGAATATTTTCGTTGATGCTACTCCTAAACATGAAGTAATATTGGCATGATGTTTTCTAAATGTTTAACATTGCTAGTACAGCAGCAAATTTAACACAATTTCACATCAGATGGAGTTTTCACTCTAGTTGATCATAAACGGATATGATGTCAATATGGCCACCACAATTACTATATGAAAAATCATGCTTTCCAAACTTTTCTGGTCATATTGATATTTTGAGTTTTTACCAGAAGACTTGTTATGATGATCAGAAATGAAAATGGTAGGATCTGATATCCAATATCACGATCACCATCTTGAAAACCTTGTTATTTTTACTCCCGTCATGCAGTTCTTATCATAAAATGTTGAATAATGTCATTTTGGCCCAGAATAAAAATGACGCTTAATAGGGCCACACTGAAAATCTTTCAATTATGATTGTCAATAAAAAATTTAAAAAATAAGAGTTTAACCCAAAAGAAAGAGTCCTCATGATGTTGGGTTGGTCCTCAAGGAAACTTATCAAATTCACCATCGGTATGGACATCATCTTGAAAAACATGTCTATACTCTTCCAAAATGAATGGTTATATCAACAAGGGAATTTTATGGTCCTAACTGAAAATGGTGCTGATCTCATGTCCACCACAGCAACTAAGATGGAAATCTTTTGGCTGGAGAATAGCAATTTTAGTTTTTAAAAAAACACATGGGCATTGAATTTCTGAAAGGAATCCAGTTTTGGGTATCCTAGGTAAACCTGGCTTCAGAAGGAACCAAACGTAAAACTAATTTTCAACATCATCAGAATCAAGGGGCTAACATTCTTAAAACTATGTAGAGCCATAGTTACTGCTAAATATTACAACACAAAAAAATGGGGCCCAAAAGTGGCAATGTGGCTTAAAGCACTCTGTTATGGATCACTGCCATCACACCTCTGCCTGGGTTAAAGTCTCAGATATGTGGGTATGTGAGAGCTTTCCAGTAGCTTCTCGTGGGTTAGTGGTTCTTTCCCGGGTTCTTCCTCCACCAATAATACTGGCCGCCATGTATCATGTGCTTTAAAATCAAGTTAAACCCAACAACAACAACACAGAAAAAACAACTAAAGGAATCTTTATATAAAAATATAATTAAAACTTGCTCAGAACCAGGCTGACCTTACCAAAAAATGGGTAAATACCGTATTTACTCGTGTATAAGCTGAGAAATTTAGGGAAAAAATAAGGCCTTGAAGAAGGGGGGTCAGCTTATCTGCGGGTCAAGTTCCAAATCTGAAATTTATAATGTTTTTTCCCCTCGATTTCCATTATTTATTGTTTCTGTCGATCGCAGAATATGAGATCACATGCCTAATGATGCCACATGGCTGATAAGATTTGTCCTGTCGTGAAGTAAAAGAAATATTTTTTTTTTTCTAACATAAGTGGTAGGATAATGAATGAAAAACATGTTTTAACGTAATTGACCTCTATTTGACAGATGTCCATCCACCAGAAAATACAGCCATATGTGTTATTTGAACCACGCAAATACGTGTATTTTCCACAAAAAACGCCATATTAGTAATCTCTATTCAAGTATTTAACCCTCAGCTAATCAGTAATCATTAAACTCTACGGTTTCGTTGAAATGCGCGCTAGTTTATTACAGTGTAAATATGAAAAGAATCTATGTAAAAAAAATTAAAAATTACGATACTGAAGGTGTACAGCCATGCGTGTTATTTGAACTACGGAAATACGTGTGTTTTCCAAAAGAACCGCAATATTAATAATCTCTAGTCAAGTATTTAACCCTCAGCTAATCAGTAATAATTAAACTCTACAGTTAAGTAGAAATGCACGCTAGCCTATTTCAGTATAAATATGAAAAGAATCTACGTAAAAAAAAATAAAAGAATTACGATACTTAAGGTATATACGACAAACATTTTGATCGAGAGTAGAAATACATGTACGATAGTCTTAAAGAAACAATAGCGAGAGGCTCCATAGGGGTTTGTTGTGCGCATGCTTAGGAGGGGTAAATAACATTGCAATATATGAGTCAGCGTGAATAATTGTAAAATAATATAATTTGTTGGATTTCTTTGATAGGTGTTTTAGACGTCATAGGCAGCCACAGTTTATATACTACTGTTGATTGGTTGTCTGTAAATCAAAGTGGTTTCTCAATGGTAGAGTGTCACACAACAGCTACCATATGCTTAATCTGTGGTAAATGCCTCGGGGATAATTTTTTTTTTTGGGTTGCACAATGCCAATGACTTGACTAAAATATGCCGACTCTCAGATGTATCGTTTACTGAGATATGGTAGTCAACATGGTTTCTGCTCAAAGTTATCAACTGTCACATTACTTGAATCATGTCCACGCTGAAACTAGTCGTATTTTGATCAATTGAATCACACTACCGGTAGTTTAAAAAACAAAAATAAACAAGGATAAATAATTATCAAATACAAATTGATAATCAACTGTGGAAATAATTACAGGATAAGGTATATAAATATTTCACTACCACTATAAGAAATTATTTCAGTTTAATCTCTTTAGAAGTTTATATTCAATTCAATCGGACAACATGAGTAGTATAGAAAGTAAAAGAAAGCGTTTTACGTATGATGAAGCATTCAAATTTAACGTTATTGAATATGCAGAAGCAAATAACTGTGCTGCAGCACGCAAATTTTTGTGAACGAGAAGCAAGTACGGGAATGGCGGCAATTCAAAATTTGTTGCATCTGCCGGCTGGTGCTTTCGTTTTAAGAACCGGACTATCGGATGACCATGATGACAATGACGACGTATGTGATGAAAGCAAACCCGTAACAGAAGCAGTTTCGTGAACTGTTTGGCAAGTCTGATACAGAGCCTGATTTTAAAGGATTCTAAAATTGATTGAACTTTTATAATTCATGATTTTAGAATGAGGATTAATTAAATTTCCATTAAGACTTAACACTTTAGAATTGTTTTTATTTCAACATATAAATTAGCGTTCTTACTTTCATTTTATTTAATAATGTGATTTGCCTAAATAAACATATTCAGAACTCACTTTGTGCATCTTGTGATGTACAGGTAGTCTAGAAATTATGGGTCGGCTTATAAGCGGATCATGCACTTTATAACAGTTTTACTGATTCAGTTTGGGGGGGGGGGGTCGGCTTATACGCGAACGGGCTTACACGCGAGTATATACGGTAACCTAATTATATTTGGATGTCACTTGAGCAGTTTTTAATGTCTTGCCCATCTTTCGTCCTTTTTAACTTATTTTTTGTAATCAATGAAAACAGCATCCAAATTAAGACTGGCTCATTCCCCACCCACTCTAGCAGTTTCAGATACCTTGCAGTATGATATTACCACATTCAAATAGTAGACCAGGTGGTTAATCCCCCACCCACCCAGTTTTAGATACCTTGAACTATATTACCACATCCACCTCCACTGTAACAGTTTCAGATATCTTGAAGTATGATATTACCACATCCAAAGAATAGAACGGGTGACTAATCCAAGACCGCCACCCGTAACAGTTTCAGATATCTTGAAGTATGATATTACCATGTCCATAGAATTGACCGAGTGCTACCTCTATGCTTTTTAATTTTATGTGCAATGCAAGAATTCCACAGTCAAACATTCTAGTACTTAATCAAACAAACTCATTTAAAAAACAAATCACAAAAAAATGGTATTAAGGCCCCCAATCAGATTCAATACAAGTGCTAGGTACTTGAAGACTGACTAATATTAATTTATTAATTATGGAAACCAATTTAGTTTTTATTACATACACAATGGCCTCATTTAGGAGGTGATCAGAAAGGTGATTTCTTCTGTGAAATATTGATCAAAACCATTATTATTTACTCTGAAATCAGAACACTGAATAATGCAGAATATGTCTCTTTATTTGGATATAACATCAAGACTTCAGTTTCAGTATCAATGATGTTACTTTACTTCCAGTTTTTCCTCCGAATTGAAATGTTGGGTACAGTATTTCATCATGTACTAGAAAATCTGAAAAAGAAAGGAATGAAAAAGTATGTGAAATTTTGTCATAAAAACTCAGATATTTTAGAAATGTTTCAATGAACAAGTAGCATAACATCAAGGAAAATTAAATGTATATTTCTTTACAGTTGTTCATTTATTTCTTTATGTTAAATCCATATAATTTTCCAAAACAATCAACAGGAACTGGATTTGTGATTGTAAAACACATCTGCCCCTCAAAAGAAGACTCCAGAAGTGTCAAATATTAAATTTGTTTAAAAATGTGAAAAATTGTTTTAATTCATGAAAAGCAAATTGGGTAATTTATATATGCACACAAACATGCTTGTCACATTTCATCTTATAAAATCTAGTACTTTTTGTTAAATAGTGTACAAACATTTAAAAGTTTTGTGGTCAAGGTTATCTAATCATCATTGTGATAAAAGTGTTCCTGGCTAAATGGAATTGGGATGGACATGCAGGAAAGAGGACATTGGCACAAACAGTAAAAAAAATATGGCACCTTTTCCTATTCAAGTGGGTGCATAAGCAGCATTGTGGTTGAAATCATTGTGTGTGATATTCTGACCTATGAATCAACTACATTATGAATCTTTTCTTCAGTAAATCTATATTTTGTCTCCCACTCACTTATATTTTATATGGGATTAGAAATAATTTTTTGTTATGTCCATCTGTTTGTCTGCCCATTCACATTTTCATTTCCAGTGCTGACCCTTCAAACCATTCAAGATCTATCAACAAAACATTGCATACATATCAAGCAAGTTGCGTAGATGTGCTTTTTCATACACTGAATTTTCCACCTTCAATATTGTCTATGTTGCAAGGGCAGCAAGAAATAGTGTATAATTGCTAGAACTTGAGCATAGGGTACTAGCATTAACAATAAGGCCAGGCCCTGAATGCTGAGCCCTTGATCAAGCATAGCTGTAAATGCATGACCTTAATCACAAGCATAGCTGTAAATGTATGACATTAATCACAAGCATTGCTGTAAATGTATGACATTAATCACAAGCATTGCTGTAAATGTATGACTTTAATCACAAGCATAGCTGTAAATGTATGACCTTAATCACAAACATAGCTGTAAATGTATGACCTTAATCACAAGCATAGCTGTAAATGCATGACCTTAATCACAAGCATAGCTGTAAATGTATGACATTAATCACGAGCATTGCTGTAAATGTATGACATTAATCACAAGCATTGCTGTAAATGTATGACTTTAATCACAAGCATAGCTGTAAATGTATGACCTTAATCACAAACATAGCTGTAAATGTATGACCTTAATCACAAGCATAGCTGTAAATGTATGACCTTAATCACAAGCATAGCTGTAAATGTATGACCTTAATCACAAGCATAGCTGTAAATGTATGACCTTAATCACAAGCATTGCTGTAAATGTATGACTGATGGAAACATTGCTGTAAATGTATGACCGTGATGGAAACATTGCTGTAAATGTATGACCCTGATGGAAACATTGCTGTAAATGTATGACCTTAATCGCAAGAAAGAATGTTGCAGCTTGATGATTCAAAGTCCACCAAGATAAAGTGAATGGGAAAGAGTGGTAGAAAGCTAAAAATACTGAGTTGTAACCTTGACATTGAAGATAGGAGCCCCAATGTGGTATGTGACTTCTAGTGATGATGTGTATAAATATGCCAGAGTTCATCACATAATCTCAAATGGCTTTTCAGTAATGGGAGTGGATGTGGAAGCAAGATAGAAAAAAAAACGATGATGATTTAAGTCTCATAATCTCAAACAATTTTAAAGTTATACAGCAAAGGAATTATGGAAAAACGAAAATACTGAGCCATCATCTTCAACATGAAGAGGGGAAATATAACAAGTTTATTTCTTAAATCTCAGCCATCATTAAAGTTTTAGTGCTGAGGAAAAGCATGATGACAATCTAAAACATTATGTTGTGTCCATGACCTTCAAGATAGGATCATTACTGAAGGATATGACACCTACCACAGATGTATAAGTAAACCAAAACTCATCCCTTATTCTCAAAGGCTTTACAGTTATAGAGACAAAAAAGAAGTCTGGTGGAACACTGAAAATATTGAAATGTTACTCTAAAAATGAAAAAAAAGACCCCCAATTAGCATACAACAAAAATTATAATTGTGCTGTAAAAGTACAGAAAGTTTCCAACCCTAATCTCATGGCTTTAAAATTATAGTGTGGTGGAAGGAAGAAACAAATATATCCCACAAGACAAGGGACACAAAATAAACACGGGTTCAAATCTCAATATAAGTGAAAGAAAATGCAGTGAGAGGCCTGAATCACAAATCTATACACAAGTCACTATCAACAACATTAGAAGAAAAGAGACTGCTACATCACACTATACCAACATTGGATCAATATAACAGACACTGCAACATCACACTGTACCAACATTGGATCAACATGACTGCAACATCGCATTGTATCAACACTGGCTCAATGTAATAGAGACTGCTACATCACACTGTACCAACACTGGCTCAACATACAAGAGACTGTAACATCACACTGTACAAACACTTGCTCAACATAATACAGACTGCTACATCACACTGTACCAACACTGGCTCAATGTAATAGAGACTGCTACATCCCACTGTACCAACAACATCGGCGTAACAGAATAAAGACTGCTACATCACACTGTACCAACAACACTGCTCTACAAAAAAATGGGTAAGATGCAAAAGTTCAGAATAAATGATTTACATATAAATGCACAGTTTAGATACAAGTAATTGTACATAGTTTATATACATGCAATTTGTATGTAATTTATATACATGTAATTGTACATAGTTTATATACATATAATTGTACATAGTTTGTACTTTTTAAAAAAATGCTGCTTAAACATACCTTCTGAAGGGAGTCATTAAATTGGTTTTGTTGGTTGTTGTTAACTGGTTATAATAATACCTTATTGGCTATATAATGCCATGGAACAAAGTGTCTTTTCCAGGGTCACACTGCCAGATTGATTGAAATTTTAAACATCAATTTATGACCTACAAATTAAGAAGGTTTTGCCATGTTCAACATTTCTTACATATACTAAATTTAACCATGCTAAAATTATAGGATCTGAAGAACCTGTTCCAAAAAATGTCAGGAGCTGGTCCTTGGTCCAGTTACAGGATGTAATTATAAAGTAGCCATCAGGTTCCATAATAGATCTGATGGTGTCACGGTAATGCTCCCGGCCTATCAAGCAGTTCTCAGGCATCAGGCTAATAGCATCATATGTTCCCTTGTCCACACAAACCTTGTAATGGTGACTCAGACAACTACACTGGCTTTTACCTCTCTCACCAACCAAGTCCCCAACCTAAAAAAAAAAAACTCTTTCTGCAAACATTGTGACATGAATAATCCATAACTACATTCAAGCTTTCATAACATTATCTACTCTTTATTAACGGAAGAGTATTCATCACTCCAGAAAAGAAGTCCATTTTTTTTCTTCAGTTTTAATGTAACCACAAGGCCCTTGTCCAGATAAACCTTGTAATGGTGACTCAGACAACTACACTGGCTTTTACCCCTCTCATCAACCAAGTCCCCAACCTTTGAAAAAAAAATCAAGGACTCTTTCTGCAAACATTGTGACATGAATAATCCATAACTACATTCAAGTTTTTATAACATTATCTACTCTTTATTCATGGAAGAGCATTCGTCACTCCAGAAAACAAGGTTATTTTATTTCTTCAGTTTTAATGTAACCATAAGTAGTAGCCTAACCATTACAATAATGCCTAACTGTATCAAGAACCCTATCAAGATAGGCAACCCTCAGATACACCATAGTATAGTAAGCTTCCTTTAATCAGACAATATTAGGACCAAATTTTGGACTGGTTTTGGAACCAGCATGAAAAGATTTTATCAGCCAATATGTCAAGAAAACTGGGTTACACAGACTAATTTCGAGTAGTTACCCTGTAATGCATTTGTGATATTTTTCCATGTAGCGTAAATAATTGTGATAAGTCAAATTAGCCTCAGATTGCAAGCCATTGGTTAACATCTAGAGACAATGTTAAGGGGTCTCCATACCTATAATTATTATAACAATGCCAACAAAAACTGCATTGACCTATGATCGCTGCCACATAAATCTTGGTACATCTTAAAAATAAAATGAATGGTATACTCAAAATTTTAGAGAAGATAAATCATCTTCCTATTGATCTGATGTACGTAACGCTCGATGTAATATTGCCAGGCCTGGTAGTAAGGGGCTACTTTGTGCAGACACCATGCAGTTTCATCAAATACCAACTTTTGTAACAAAATGGTTTGAGGAAAATCAAACTAAATGTCCATAAACCAGACTTATGAACTTGTCTAACTCCTGTTGCAGTGCCCGTCATCAAAATCCCTCCTATGATTAACCATTCTGGCTTTAAAAGGATTAACATCAAGATTTGTTCAAAGTGTCCAATCAGTTATGAAAACTGCACAATGCTTATTCAGTTATAAAAGATCTTCTTGACCTGCTTCCACAGTAGCACAGCAGGAACTCTCTTAAATCATCTGTTGGAGTACCGTATTTTCTGGCCTATAAGTCGAGACTTTTTGACTTGAAAATTCGGTCTTCGTCTTATACTCCGAATCGACTTATATATGGATTTTGTCATTGAAATTGCATCGACTTATATATGGATTACAGTATCCGGTATGCTATTGATATTGCTCTATAATCGGCATAATCGAAAACAGGTCACATAGAAGTACAAATTCATGTTAAATTACTATGTCAATAAATTGTCATAAAATAATATGACTGCATTTATATTTGTAAGTTTTGTCATTATTTATTTTGCATTCTGCGTGTTTTTTCTTATTTCTCAAACATAAAATAAAAGAAAACAATTGCCGGTAAAAACTTCACCGGGCCGCATAGCACACTTACGGTCTATACTCTATAGTGTACTGTACTAATTCAAAGCATATTGTTTGTTCCTAAAAAAAAAAGATATGAAATAACTGATCCATTAATATTTGATTTTCCAGTATAATGTTGGACACACGTGAGCAATTACCGGCATAACTTTTTTTTATTGATCCAATTGATCCTACAAAGGGATGTAATCCATAGTAACTCGAGCGTTCTATGATTATTTATAAAATAATGTAGATCATGCATTCTACTGAATCCCCCAAATCATATGTTTCTAATTGTATTTGAAAAAGTTTCTCAAATAAATTACCGTAGGTTTAAACTACACTAAAATCAGATATATAGATGGACTACCAGTACTAATAGATCATCAGTGATCCATGATTTTTAGTTTCGCAATTCAGTTTAAAGCAAATTGTAATGTCAACACTTCACCTATATTCATTCTTAACCAGCTGACGTTTCGGTGTCTCTCTTTGATTATACCGGTTGTTGTTACATTTGTATTTGGTTTCCAACAACAATCAAAGCCAGTTGCCGCAATTGTTTCGACCTTGATATTGGCTTTAGCTACCGATACTAGATACCATATTGCCGGTACCCCATTGTTCTTTATCATTAATCCGCATCAATTACGCTACTCGTGTTTAATATCAATGGGATTAAGTACAACAATAAATGATGCCCACTCCATTCTCTAGATCTAAATACATGTAATGAATTTAGCCATGGGCATTGTTTTCATTGCTTTAGTACAGGTTAAAACACAACCAGTTCTGCCTGCTGTATTTATTAGAGTACATCAAAAGAACATGACGCAATAGCTGGGCTAGCTGGGCGGCAAGTTCAAAGGACTTTGACTAGCAGCTTGGGTGGGAAAAAGTGCTGAAATTTACAATGACTGAATTCATAGACAAATATCCTGAGACGTACATGTAGTTATTATAAGAATACACTTTAACTTCCATTATTTAATATACGAACAAGTACTATTTCATCATTCGTTACGTACACCCGTTACGTAATTTTTGTTATTTTCTTTTCATTGAATTCAGTCAAATAATGATCTGTGACAAAATTATTTAATATTTTACATCCGTGTGTGGATATTTTCGATGGAAATATTTGTATTATGGATTCAATGTATGTTACAAGATTCGCTGGTGAGTACACGGTGTTGATACTCTTTTCATGCAATAGATTATACATGTATATATAAATTAGACACGTGTATGTACCAATGCATGGTTCTCTGAATAAAGTACCGTAATTGTATTTGACAAAGTTTCTCAAATAAATTACCGTAGGTTTAAACTTTCAACTGGAAGGAATGATCATAGCTCTTGTTGCAATGGATATTGCCGGTAATATGGAATATCATACGACGATACCATCAATATTCATGCAACCGGAAGTTACTACCGGTAGTATAAAATACAAAGCCAAGTTATTGACCTGGCCTCGTCTTATACTCCGAATCGACTTATATATGGACGAAGGATGGAAAATTTACAAAATTGGTCAATTCGACTTATACTCCGCATCGACCTATAGGCCGGAAAATACGGTATATGATAACATCATGACCAGTATGACTGAGATGTTTTTCTTTTTTTAATATAAAATCATTTGTTTTTTCTTGGAAAGAAAGCTCTAAAATATGCTGAGTTAACTCTTTTTACAGTTAAGTTATGGAGAATCAGTCATTATTTCTCTTGTGAACCTGAGGCAAATGTTGTCAAGAAAAAAATGATGGGTTTTCTAAAGCAAGAATTTGTACTTCTGAATTATGAATGACTATGATATTTGAAAACTAAAAGTGTTGTCAATCTTGATACATAACTGATATTGTTTTGTGAGAAGAACTAGTGAAGATTTAGCAGGACTAGTAAATTTTTCCCTTCTGTCGGCATAAAATCTTTTTCAAATTCTAGGCCTGCAACATAACACTGAAATCACCACCACCACACACACACACATAAATGATGAAAGGCCAGGTCTTCTCTAAGGTCAGGGTAATTTTTTTCTATGCCAAATGGGTCCTCATAAACTGGACCTAATAAGAGAGGGTGGGGTGGGGTCTTTACTTGGTATGTGCATGTCTGAAAAAGTACTTGTTCCTTTGGAAACATTTAAAATTCTACAGATATTAGAAACTACTATATCAAACAGCATCAAATATACAAAATGGCTGACAAACTATGTATATATTGGTTCTAACTGACAGGAAAAAGGCTGAACTTAAAGGCAGAAATTCTTATAAGATTCTGAAATTATCCAAAATTAACTTAAGACACTTACCTGATAAACAATTTCATTTTTTCCCTCAGCTTCTGACAGAGACTTGGCCAAAGTGATAGCTCCTTCAGAGTAATCCACTCCTGTTAGGTTTCTGAATCCTCTTTTCCACTGCAAAAATACTCTGACAATGGAATTCTCTACATCAGATTTTAATTCAAGTCATTAAACTGTTGTCTACATGGAGAGTAATGGATAAATGCAGACATGAGTTCAACTATCTACTAAATTCTTAATTTTCAAAATACCATATTTTCCGGCCTATAAGTCGATACTTTTTTACTTAAAAGTTGGGGCTTCGTCTTATACTCCGAATCAACTTATATATGGATTGTGTCATTAAAAGTTTATATAAGTTATATTCATAACTACAGGTAATAAAATGAACTACAACATGGATGTGCTTTCAATTATAATAAAACAAGCATGGACTGTTTATTCAGTTGTGTCAACTGATAACAGAATATAGCAGTGATTTGTTCAAAAATAAAATCACAAGCATGTTAGCATCGATAATACAATTTCACAATTGCCGGTAATATGGAATATCATACAACAATACCATTAAAAAACAAATTTTTTGGGGGGACACCAGACAGATGTCCCCTCCTCCTATTTGAAAAAACTAAAAAAAAGTGTTTATGTGTTGATGTGTACCCCCTGATGTGTAGTTTTTGTGTTTTTTAAGCAAAATTTCATTTACTTTACCCTAACCTTAATTTTGTCCCATTGGGATTATATGAAAAATAGGAAGATATTTTGGTCCTTAGTGTTTTCTATGACAAGGCTACCCGAGCTAAAAGGCTCATCATGGGTCTCCTGTCCTCTCCGTTCTTTAAGTTAACCCTGGCTAGAGGTTTCCTGTATCCTGTGAGTGCTAATTGTGTTGTGCTATTTGTGTGATGTTATATGTATACAATAATATATACACTGTGTCTTGTAAGGATATCCTATTTTGATCAAATTTTCCAGTTTTCTTAAATTATATAGAGACCCCTAAACGGTCTCTATTTAAATTATTATAAGTGGGGTTTTTTTTAAATTTAATTATGAATTTCAAATTTTTGTACAAATACATTGTGTATTAAATTAAGTTTTATAGTATTGTTTTAATGTTTGCCTTATAGTGTTCCATGTTTTGTAACCTTCCATATTTATGTAATAGGTCTACTTGGATTGAGACAGGATCAGTACATTTTTTTATTTGATTTGTACTTCACCCGCCTCGATCTTTTTTCGCCCTTTATTTATTTATTTATATTTCCTATTTCAAACCAAAAGGTGATCATTTATTTATTCCGGGCTTTCTGTATAACTCATGCGAGTCTATACAGAGTATTCTTATGTATTGGTTACCAGTGACTTTATATGATAGCATGCTTATATTGGGGTATAATGAAGTGATTTTCTTTAATACCATTACTAGTGTAAAATACGAAGCCAAGATATTGAACTGGCCTCGTCTTATACTCCGAATCGACTTATATATGGACGAAGGATGGAAAAATAAGTAGAATTGGTGAATTTGACTTAATACTCTGCATCGACATATAGACCGGAAAATATATTTTTTTTTCAAGATGATATTACCTTTATGTATTGTTATTTTGTAAGTAATGTGAAGATGAGATTTTCATTTTTATCAATTTCATCGAATTAACAATAGCTTTTCATGCTGCCAGTGGTCTGAACTACAGTACAATAGGATCTGTACAAGTTATGAGTTGTCTAACCTACTGTACAAAAAAAGCAGTACAAGTCCCATGTGGTATAGTCTACAGTACAACAAGAGCTGTACACATGTCCTAACCTACTATATCTACTGTATAACAATAACTGTGGAAATGGTCTACTGTACCATAAAACAGAGCTTCCACAAGTCTTAAGTGGTATAATCTA
Organism: Unio delphinus; assembly: GCA_029339505.1. Classification (NCBI taxonomy): domain Eukaryota; kingdom Metazoa; phylum Mollusca; class Bivalvia; order Unionida; family Unionidae; genus Unio; species Unio delphinus. The sequence continues at coordinate 777,985 of JAQISU010000123.1, read as the reverse complement.
CAGTGAAGCAAAAGCTGTACAAATACCAAGTGTTCTAGTCTACAGTACAGCTGTACAAGTCACAAGTGGTCTAGTCTACAGCACAGCTGTACAAGTCACAAAAAAGTGGTCTAGTCTACAGTACAGCTGTACATGTCACAAGTGGTCTAGTCTACAGTACAGCTGTAAAAGTCACAAGTGGAATAGCCTACTTATAACAAAAGCTAATCATTTTCTGATCCAAATTTTAGTAATGAGTGAGGCTGAAAAAAGTAAATCCCTGTTTCATCACCTGAAATAATCTCAATGGTCACTCATATCTAACAAAGAGCTGTTTGATGATTTCATCCCAAGTCTAATTTGATAAACCATCAATAAATGCATGACCCATCTTGCACAAACCATTCTCAGCTTTAAATGACATACCAATACATTAAAAACAGCTGACACATTAATAAAAACTTCCATTTTGTATCAAGCATCTTCACAAATTGCTACCTTCACAGCAGTCACTTCTCAAACCACCAACTGCTGACAAAATTCTTTCAAAACATGTTCCCTGGATTCACAACCATTATTAAAAGATGAAACGACCTCAAACCTGTTGGATGTGAGAGAATTGTATCTATAAACTTGATCCATGATGACTATGACATCAGTCCATCATTCCCTAAAAGACGGCAGATTTTACAGTATGTTCTTTGCTCAGTAGCAGTAATGTTCTCTTTTAACATTTTTATGTCAGTTACTTGTTAGCTATATCACATGTATCTACCTGCAGGTATCTGGCATGCTGCATATCGCATATTAGTGTATACAGAATTGTTTTCTTGTTCTATTTATTTAATGGCCAGTTTAAAGAAAGAAATAAGTTATAATAAAACATTCTGATCATTTCAAATAACTATAACTTGTAATTATATATCCCAAGTCTGATGAAATACAGACTCCAAAGGGCAACCATCTCAGTCAATCTGATGCAATATACACAACTCCCTTGATAACTTGCACCCTGATAACTCATGAACCCGCTTATAACGCAGTGTCTGGTAAGAATCATGATTTTTCCCCAAAGAAAATGTATTTTAAATACATGTATCTTTCAAAATATGCTGAACGTGAAACAATTACGATAATAATTGGTAAATTAAACCTTTATATATTTCTTGTTTTTCATTAAAAATGGTGAATAAAATGCTCATAAAGATAGATTCCATATTGTGAAATTTGCAAGATATCACATATTATTTTAGGGTTTATTTGTTGGTAAATAGTCATCAATACACTGTAAATAAACAATCTAGTGAAACAGAGATAAATGGAAACATCTGTTAAATGCTAACAGGTGGCAACAGATAATGAAATAAACAGCAATTAAATATCTTGCTATGTGTAAGTCACATTCTAATCCTTTAATTCTGTTTCGATGTATTAAACATTATAAATGCAGCATATTCTTTTCTATGAAAACATGAAAAGAGTCAATCAACCGTCACACCAAAACCCATGAGTACTTCTGTAAGAACCTAATTACCTGCCAGCTTTGTTTTGATCAACAATTTGGCGAAGTGTTTGTTGCATAAAAATAATCAATTAAAAGATACCCGTGTTGTTTTATCACTTTGAATGTCTCTTGTATCAAATCAAGCAAGGGAGGATTTTGCTTGACTGCAGAGAAATCCGCGAGTAACACAATTTTTTTTTTACATTTGTCAAGCATATCACAACTTTTATTGTGTATTTTTATTATAGGTCCCTCGATAACTCGCACCACACTTAAAGTGTGGTCAATGTTTTTGGTGTAACCTGATTAATATGTGTGGATCTTATTCTCCAAGCTTTAAAGAATTTGATGATTAAAAAAAACACAGCCAAACAAATGCAAGATCACTTCATTAATATGCATTGTCAGAGATGTTGATGACATTTACCTAAATACTGTTCAAAAACAGGTTAAAGACAGTCAGTCCTGAGTGACAGCAAGCATTATTTTGATGAATGGATAATAAACGGACAGCAGATGAATGGCCACATCATAAGGTCACACAAGGTCAAAACAGCACCACACCAATGCATCTTCATTAAAAGACCACTTCAAACTGTCATTATGTCATTATCAAATGTTCAAAAGACAAAGAAAAAGATCCACAAAGCAAAATGCCTATTCTAAGCCATACCACAATTTCTGTTACATGACTTTGAAGGTTGCAAGATCTTAAACAATGATTCTTAACACATACGCCAGCCAATGATGACAACATAAAAGTCACTAAGCATAACAATCAGGTCACACTGGATTAGTCTCTACATTTTGGGGTTTCTCTCTTGACATTAGAAAGTGATGCTTATATTTATATCTGCCAGTGCAGGCAAGACAAAACTGTACCAGATCAATCAACATCATGCCATTTCCACAACCCAGATCAATGATAGAATTCTTCTTCTTAATGTCTTCACATTCTTCAATCCAGTCACAGATCTTCTCTTGCGTATCTTCTCCAAACCTTAAAAACAACAAATGAATTAAAGACCTACATGCTGACACAACAACAGTGCTAAATACATTAAAACCTGTCATAGTGAAACTCTCCATACAATGACAACATTTATAAATCTCTTTTTTCTAAGGAATATACTTTTCTTCCATTACTTCAACTGTACCAGAAGTCTTTCATGTGCTTATGTACACTGATCAGTAATAATCTAACATTAATCTCCCTTTTACATATTTCAACTCTATCTGAAGGGGAAGCCATGGATGCTCACTTAGCTGATTGTCTGATTTATTATCAAGGGTTCTGGGTTTGATATCCACTCTGGCCAGTTAAATATGCCTCAATATGTTCTTTGATATGACACATCCATCTGGTATGGTATAGCCAATAATATGTTAAAAGTGCCATTTGACCAATTAATCATCTACAATAAGCACACCTGTCCTTCATAGATAGGTTCCAATTTATATTCTTCTACACCAAAAAGGCAAGAAAGAGACTAATATACGATTCATTAAAAAAATATAAAGGAATAATAAACACAACTGTACTGCAAAGATGCTTATGATGCTGAAGAAATTATTATTAAACCCCCAGAAAGAACCACCGACCCTCAAGAAGCTACTAGCAAACTTTCTCACATACCCACATGGGCTGAATCTGAGACTCGAACCCACGCAGAGGTAAGATGGCAGTGATCCATAACGGAGAGCGCTTTAGACCACTCAGCCACTCGGGGCCCCATTTTGTATTATTATCATTGTTATTAATAGTAGTAGTAGTAGTAGTAGTAGTAGTATTGCTGACACTCCTATTATCTAAGTAGAGTGGCTCTTTAGGCATTCATCCCTCCTATGCCTGAAGTGGAGTGGCTTTGCAGACAGTCACTCCTCCTATCCACTGAGTGGAGTCGCTCTGCGGGCATTCACTCCTCCTATAGGATCCCCGAGTGGCCGAGTGGTCTAAAGCACTGTCCGTTACGGACCACTGCCATCTCACCTCTGTCTGCATGTGTTTGAGTCTAAGATTCGGCAAATGTAGTTATGTGAGAAAGCTTGCCAGTAGCTTCTCGTGGGTCGGTGGTTCTTTCCGGGGGTTGTCCAGGTTCTTCCTCCACCATTAATACTGGCCGCCATGTATAGCCTATATTGTGCTGAAAAATGGCATTAAGCCATCAAAAACAAACAAACACTCCTCCTATCCACAGAGTGTAGTGGCTCTGCAGAAGCTCCTGAAATAACTTGAGCAACCAAAGAGCAGGGTATAAAATTTACGCAATGCTGATGGGAAGGCAGATGACAGATGTGAGTGGGTGGTGCAACTCTTCACAAGGGCTGTCAGAACAATTAGATTCTTGTCTGGGTATAACACCATTCTGCACCACATGATAGGCTATACATGGCCGCCAGTATATCCATTGGAGGAAGAAACACTGATTTGTGGGAATAAGCTGGCAAGCTTTCTAGCATATCCATGATGACTGAGCCAGACTCTCTACTCATAATAATATGTAAGTGATCTTAAATAAACGCTGGTGTTTTCTTACTGAAATGAACACGTGTTTTCTTACTGAAATTAACACGTTTTCTTATTGATGCTTTTGTGCCTTTGACGTTGAAAACACTAATTCAACTTAGGTTTGGAATACTTAAAGGCATGCAGTCATTCCTGCAAATTTAACAGTAGCATTGGCAATTCATGGCTTTCTACAACAGATTTGCATGTCAAGGGACAAGAGCAATGATGAATGAAGCTGTTATCATTTCTTTAAAATTCATTAAAGGATGCAAGCTATAATGCTTACTACTTTTCTTGTGCTGTTTAATCCCAACACAAAACTATTTTTGGCACATAAACATAGAATTATCACAACACTGACTGATTCTCCTGCAGTCACACATCATTCAAAATATCAAATGTAATGGAGGTTATGACACATTTCATTATACTACTGCAGTATTTTGCTATGGATGTACAGTGCTACTCATAATCTGCAACATTTTGCTATGGATGTACAGTGCTACTCATAATCGGCAACATTTTGCTATGGATGTATAGTGCTGCTCATAATTGGTAACATTTTGCTATGGATGTACAGTGCTGCTCATAATCGGCAACATTTTGCTATGGATGTACATTGCTGCTCATAATCGGCAACATTTTGCTATGGATGTACAGTGCTGCTCATAATCTGCAACATTTTGCTATGGATGTACAGTGCTGCTCATAATCGGCAACATTTTGCTATGGATGTACAGTGCTGCTCATAATTGGCAACATTTTGCTATGGATGTACACAGTGCTGCTCATAATCTGCAACATTTTGCTATGGATGTACAGTGCTGCTCATAATCTGCAACATTTTGCTATGGATGTACAGTGCTGCTCATAATCTGCAACATTTTTAATGTGCATACATGTCCAGCCATTGTGAAAATATAGCAAGATCCACATTGTTAAATACTGTCAAAGAATACAAGTATGTATGGAGACATACTCATGGAGTGCAATTATGACAAAATAATGCCTTTTTATATAGTCGACTCCAGTTAACTGCACACCCTCGGGCCCGTTGTGAGACTGTGCAGTTAACCAGAGTGTGCAGTTAACCGAAGTACGGTACAGTACATTGAAACACATTGAGATAAAACGGGACCGGCATGATTACGTGCAGTTATCAGGAGTGTGCAGTTAACTGATGTGCAGTTAAGTGGAGTCGACTGTAGTTCGAAGTTATGGCAACCTTGGTGGTGTGGTCTCGCCTTTTAAAATTGCTTTATATGCCCTGAGAATAGGTCTTGTGGGATCATCAAGCTCCATTTCCAAGGTAGAAAGTAAAATGACAACACAGAGCTTAAGATAAATTCTTAGATGTTTTTTTTAATATCCTAATTAGGTTTTGGCTTTCCTGTATGCTACTGACTCTTCTTTTGAGACTTCATTGATTACAATTTTTATGTATGTCTTGTGCAATGCTTTCCATATTTAATTTATCATGATTGTGTATTTGTAGACATCATCTAGTATTAGCTTGAATTCCTTGTTGTTGATGACATCATTTAGCACCCTGAATATGTGGTCTGACAGACAGGATCAACATGTTTCCTACTGCACCATGTTAACTGAAGCTAAAGCTATTAGAGAACAGTCTTTGTATATATATATATATATATATATATATATATATATATATATATATATATATATATATATATATATATATATATATATATATATATATAACAGTTTTAACATGGTCAGGGTTAATAAACTGAACATCTCTGAGTTTAGCCATGTTAGGATGCTAAGCATATTCCATTTGGAAACAGAATGAGAAATTTTGGTCTATTTAAATTTTTTAAAATGGCAATTAGGTCTGATAGACCTGCATTCTGACTGATATCTCCTCTGCCATGGTGCATGACTATGTCAGATATCATGGTGCTGTAGTTTTTTTATGGTCATTAGCACCAATTTTTTCTCCTCAATAAAGTCAATAAGATCGTAGATCTGTCATGCATTACCAACACTAGCTGATCAGACCTTTAATATTTTTGTAGCGGTTCATAAAATGCATTTTAATCCTTAAGCTGTCTGAAAAGAACAATGCAAGAAATAGTAGTGATAAAGTATATGCAAGCATTGTCATTAAAATGTTCTGAAGCAGTGTCATAAAATATACTGGTGCAAGCAGTGTCATAAAGTATACTGGTGCAAGAAGCATCATAAAAGTGTACTAAATCAAGCAAGTCATAAAAGTGTACCAAAAGTGTACTGATGCAATCACTAGTATTAAAAGTATACTAATACAAGCAGCGTAAAAGGTGTACAGATGCATGCAGTGTCATTAAAGTGTACTGATACAAGCAAGATTATTACAAATGTACTGATACAAGCAGTGTAAAAGGTGTACTGATGCATGCAGTGTCATTAATGTGTACTGATACAAGCAGTGTAAAAGGTGTACTGATGCATGCAGTGTCATTAAAGTGAACTGATACAAGCAGTGTAAAAGGTGTACTGATGCATGCAGTGTCATTAAAGTGTACTGATACAAGCAGTGTAAAAGGTGTACTGATGCATGCAGTGTCATAAATGTGTACTGATGCAAGCAGTGACAAAATAGTAATGATTAATGCAAGAGTCATAAATGTGTACTGATGCAAGCAGTGTAAACAAGTGTACTGATGCAAGCAGTGACAAAAAAGTGTACACTGTGTGACAGTAGACCCTAATCATTCTTCATATCATGTGATACCAGATCCTAATCTGTCAGCACACTAACATAGACCCTAATCTGTTTGGACAGTATATGACATTAGACCCTGATCTGTCAGCATACTGTGTGACACCAGACCTTGATCTGCTAGCACATACTGTAATGGCAGTAATAGATATATAATCTGAATACCAAAAAAATTGAAGCAGTACGAAAGTCTATAGAAAAGTCACTATTACAATCAAAACTTCACACATGAAAGGAATGCACAATGAGTTTACTTAGCAAATTATTACAATAACAACTTCACCCATGAAAGGAATGCATCATGAGTACAATAACAACTTCACCCATGAAAGGAATGCATCACGAGTACAATAACAACTTCACCCATGAAGGGCTTGTGGCATGAGTTTACTTACCAAATTTCTCCAACATCTCCATGATCTTTGAAATTTACAACTTCCCTTGAATAGGTGTTGTCCCAGCTACAAGAAGATAAAATCTTTGTTGTTACATTTGAACAGCCACAATACTAATGCTATGTTTATCAGAACATTATCAAGCTAATACTAATGCTATGTTTATCAGAACATTATCAAGCTGTAATTACCTAGATAACGTTTAAAGGTAACTAAAAAGAGTTCTGTTTTAAAGGCTTTTATATTTTATACATTTTATATTTTAAATTAATATTTTGCTAGTATCAACACATGTGAACACCTGTTAACTTTATGCTACACTGTGACAAAGATAATGTCATTGAAAAGATTTGTTTTGCTACTCTCAAGTACACAAATGGGTAAATTTAATATGTTACAAATTTGAAGCAAATCATTTTCAATCTAGATATATTTAGGAGATATCAATTTAAAAGTTACTTGTGAATCTTGCATACAAATTCAATGTTTAATAAAATAACATGATGAAAATCTTCTATGAAACTTAAAATGAATTTTTTATCTCCCATTTTTTCAAAATAATTTAAATACATATCCAAATAATTTGCGTAAATATACTTTCATGTCCTTTGCCATTACAAGGATACCTTACTTCTGTATGTCACTAATGAAATACAGAAGCAGTGTGGTTTACAAAATATGTACCATGACTGAACTTAAGGAAATCCACTTTATGATTTTATAGGCTAAACCATTTAATTTCAAGGTGGGTGGGGATGATACTGTTTTGAATACATATTTTAGCCCATGTATAGCTTTAAAAAGTATTCTTGCTCTGTTTTGAAAAGAATTCTTTCTACAGTTCATATTAGTTGAATAAATTATCTCAAGATAAAGGAAAACAAATATCTTGTTGGAAATAAAACCACAAACATGGAGGATGGTGGGGGGGAGGAGAGATGTCAGGAAGAAAAGCTTTAAAGATGGTCACTATGGTCAGCACACATTTTTATTCAGACTTGATAAGAAGCCTTTTATTTGATATGACTTTGTGTTAAGGAGCAGCAGTAGTATAATGAGACTTTCAAGATGGCAAATCTAGTGTCCATAATGTATATCAGATGGGCTCTGAAGTCATTTAAAACTAACTAGACATCATAAGAAGTCTTTTAAAGACAACCCAATAAAGCAGAGTATCAATAACAATATTTTCAAAATGGGCATTGTGGTAGACATATTGGTGGTTCAGAAGACGCCATATATATTTTGGTGAAAATGGTCAACAAGACTTTATGTTCAGAATGTGTAGCAATATGGCTGTGATGGTCTCAATATTGGAAATCAGAATGGTACCATATTTTCATTTATGACCAACCCGACTATGGGATGAATATGTGCGTAAAGTTTCGTAGCAAAATCTCCAAAATGGTTTATATGAGTAGTAATATCAAGATTGTGTTAATAGATGGATAGAAAATGTACAACAGGTAATCCCATAAGCTAATCTAGTTTAAAACCAGCACAGCTAACAATACCAGCTCAAAAATAAAATCCTATCTCTCTCCCTTCCTCTTCTAGAAAATCAATGGTCACTCTCAAACTATAGGGGAATAGTCTGTAAGTGGTGGCTAATTGTTATGTATATATAATTTGTATTGTGTGCTGGCTTTTGTTCTTGACTATAGTTCATGCATATTTCATCTGTATTATGTGATTGACCTTTACCCATAATTAAGAGTAGGTGTCCTAAACAAAAATATTGTGTACCCAACTCTTAAACTGAAATCTGCAGTACAAGTTAGAAAATACTTGATACACAGAAATCGACAGGAATTGATAACATACCTCCTAAAAGCTCAAATTATGATCACCAGTTTTATTATTCAGGAATCAACATTTTAAATAATTGCAGGTAACATAAAATTACACAAATTCTGATCCTATTGATAAGGACAACTTTAGACCAATCAACATTTTCTTTGTACTTACAAAATTTTTTAAAGGCTTCTATGTAATCAGATCCAACTGCAATTTTATGGTATATTTCATAGCTTCCAATGTAATCAGACCCAACATCAATTTGATTATGTGTTCTATAGCTTTTTATCTACATTTGAGACAGGATATGGATGTCTAACAACCTCCTAAAACTGGTGGAGGACTGAGGAGGGATTCCCTACACTAAGGCTCTGTAATGGGAGCAATACAATTGGATCTGTTCAATGTACTTGATGCTACCCAATACAGCCTCATCAATAAAACATCAATGCTATAAAACATTGATTTGAACTCAAACTAAATTAAAATATTTGTATAACCAAAAACAACATAGTAAATACTGATCGTAATATACTTACTCAATGAAAAAAAATTCCAGGAGTACCACAAGGCTTAAATCCAGGACTAGCTGAGATTTAATTCACAATACATTCTTTTAAACTTCATTTTTGTATTATAGGGAAGATCTTTTTCCCTACTAAACAAAATAAACAATGCTGTTGTGTTTGATTTTAAAAGCTCATATGACTGAAGTATATAAAATACTTCAAAAGAAAAAAAAATCTAACATATTATAATCTGCTCACAGTGCAGCTATAATCATAAACAACCAAATCTGGTAATGGTACCAAGTGTAAAGACTACCAAGTATGCTAAGCTCTCTTTCATATATGATACACATACCTGTCAACTTTTCAAAAGCCTAAAATTGGGAGGTTTCTCATGGCATTCTTTAAGCATTGTTTCATGAAATAAAATATTGACTGATCTTCCACGTCTAATATTCCTTAAATTCTCAAATGATAAACTGTTTCTCTTTGTGATGTACCTTATTTTTCCCCCAGGCCAAACCCACTTCCCATTCCTATTTAATGCTGGTAACTAAAGTTTACATATACAGTGCAATAAATGCCAAGTGTTCATTCATTTCTTTGGTCAGACTGGAGATGCTAAATGTTAAATTTTTTTTTATTGTTGTTTATTTTGTTGTGGTTTATTTTCTGATTTTAGTATTGTCACAGGGTTTTAAAAATTCATAAACTGACATGAATAATGCTTAAACTTAACATTATATTTACTGAAGAAAACAATTCTGTGTGATAATTATTTTGGCACATCAATATTAAAAGGTGATAAAAAAAAGAACATGGCTTGTGTGGACTGCATAAGATATATCTATTTATGTACCATTTTTGGCTCTTTAGAAGTGCAAAATGACATACATAATGTAACAATCAGGAGTTATCTGCAAAAATCAGGAGGCAGGCATGGAATGACCCCCAAAATTGGGAGTTTTTTCTCCTGGTGTGAGAGTTGACAGGTATGGATGCCCAAGAGTCTGAACAGCCTGTCCAAAGAAACTAGAACAATTCTTGATTTCAAAGAATTCAATTTAAACATGATCATGGCAGCACTGTAAATATGCTTGGACTATTTGGTGCTGCATTTTAACTTTAAGGTTCCCATCTTCACTAAGGATAATCAGACTTAAATTGTGCACCAAAAGTACCCATTTTAATTACACACCTTATATATATATATATATATATATATATATATATATATATATATATATATATATATATATATATATATATATTGTTATTGTTTGCTTAGTATTTTCGTGTTACAGATTCAGTACAGTAATGTCCATGTTGTTCTGCTGTTCTGGTGATTGGCTAGCATGTGAGTTTCTTGCACATGCCTAGCATGCAACTGCCAATTATATTAACAGTTCCCTGTTCCATTATTCATTCCTCCAATGTTTCTCCAGTAGTCATCTTCAACTGATCTGTTCTCCTGGAGTCAACTTCAACTGATCTAGGAGTCAACTTCAACCGATCTGGATGCAACAAGTTATTCAAAACTTTGTAAATTGTATCAAAGAAATGGACTAATGAATAACAATATGCAACACAGCGCTATGTTTTCATAAATTCTACTTTAATAGTTTTATAATAATTCCTTGCCTTATCATTGTGTGAATTGTCCATGTGTGATAAATTGTTTGCTTTTTAATTATTTATATATTTCATGTGTAAATCTTTGTCGTCTTCTTCTTCTTCTGGTTATTCTTTTAGTTTTTATGTCTGATCAAATTACAAGAACCCACGTTGGAGGGGTAACTTTGTTAATTCTCACATACACCCACTATATATATATATATATATATATATATATATATATATATATATATATATATATATATATATGTACTTTTATGTTTAAAATGTTGTTGTTTTTTTATAAAACTTTATATTTTAATTTAGAGGTATGGACTTTGTAATCTGAAATAAAGAATTCTTATCTTTATCTTATCTTATATAAAAGAAACAACAAAAATGTATAATTGCACGTTATATATTGTTGTATTGTCCTCTAATCTGCTGTTACTATGTGTATTGTTAACTGTAAATATTCATCTGTGAAATACTTTTGTCGTGTCGTTAAACAAAATGTCCATATCGTGTTCTACATATTTTAAATATCCCACTGATGTTAACTAAAATTTATAGTTTTTCCATTTAAGTTAAACTGACGTAAAATCGTCCATCGTCTTGATTATGTATACATATCATGTCGACGGCTCTTAATACTGCCAAAAGGCAAAACACTCAGTCACAAATGTCTATTCCAAAAATCTGATGACTCAAAGTCACGATCAACATCCTCGTTCATTATGTACCTTCCACAGACCGATCAATTAATTTACGAGGGTGGGTGGGGACGGCAGCATAATACTAAGATTCACAAATCTTTGCATTTGGTCCCAAGATCTGATGTCTTTATTCTTTAACAGTTACGAAGACACTCCCCGTTCATTTTGTACTTTCCATATACAGACCAATTAATTTATTGGAGAGGGGGGATTGTGACGACGCCAGCATAACACTCACAAATCTTTGGTACCAAGGTCTGATGGCTTAAAGTCACGGTCATCTTTCTCGTTCATTGTTTTGGCCTATATTCATTTTTAAAGAGGAACAATTCTCTAGAAAGAAAGTAATGAAAACAATGAACACTCCCTTCGACATTGGCTTGAAATATGTTATCGCTCAGTGTTATAGAAGAAAATAATATATCCATTATTATTTGAAAATTAAAATATCTGTAGATAAAATAAAATAGAATTATCGTTGGTTTCTATGAAACCCCACGCCATAAACACTATCTTAACCACCTTCATGTATTATATTGTCGATCCCTTAGCTGAAGGCCATGTTCGATTAAAAAATCATTTAATACCTAATCACATTCTCTTATTAACAACAAGGATATATAAATTACTTGCAATGGTTTTTTTGTTTGATTTTTACTTGCGCACATGCATACAGCGCCGGATTAAGCACCGTGGAGGCCCATAGGCTGTCAAACTTTTGGGGCCCCAGACCCACGGTCACGGTCTCATGGGGGCCCCTAATGGGGCCCATAAAAGTCGCGGGGCCCATAGGCAGTTGCCTACTCTGCCTAATGGGTAATCCGGGACTGATCATGCATATGCAAATTAATACATTTTTTTCCCCCAGCCACGAGGGAATCGCATGATAAAATGACGCAATCGCCTCAGTATTATCTCGTCCGCATAAGTTCAAAAGCGACATTCATACTTTTTTTTTTTTTAAATTCAATAATCTAGTCTGGCATTAATTATTCAAGATTTGTATAACCTTCAATAACATAATAATCATGTTATCGTGGCTTTAAAATAATGCTTTGTCTCGTTAAAAAAAGGTAAAAGTTGCACCAGTTTTAGGCCAAATAACAATAGTATGCAATGTTCTGTATATTGGTTGGATGTAACCAAAGTTATTTTTCATAATAGGGCAATTTCAACCAGGAACACGAGCTTCAAGAAATTGTAGAATTGTGAGTAGTCTGTATTAAACTTTGAAGAAAAAACAGGAATAAATACGTAATTAAAAACAAATTTAAAAAATTAAAGGTATATATATATAAATTTACAAAATAAAATGTTATTTCTCGCACAATCATCTCACAATTATCTATATAACAATGTCGCTTTCTATCTGATGTCTCTCTGTCAGAATTTTTTTAATTAAAAAAATAATAAAACGTTTAAATCTGATAAATTAAATACAATCGTTGTATTTTACAGATAAAACTTGTACGGCCCATATGGTGGTCGGAATTACCCATGCAGAGGTCGTAATAAGCCACAACACGGTCGGATTTACCCAGAGGAGTAGCTAAGGGGTGGGGGGCAGGGGGTACATATGTTCCCGGGCGCCAAGGTACAGGGGCGCCAAAATGAGGCTTGCAACGTTACATTATAATAAGTAAACAAGGGTAATAAATCGGTCACAAGATCGCTGGGGCGCCAATTTTATAGTTCGTCCCCCGAGCGCAAAATATCATCGCTACGCCTCTGGATTTACCCCCTGCGTATATAGTCAGGGGGAAAAAAAAAGTCATTTTTCAGTAAAAAGAACTTAAATTGTACGCTTTTCAAAAATGAATTTTTTTTAAAGACGCCAGCATCGTAATTAGGCGCAGAGTATTCGGCTTTAATAATGAAGTTGTCGATCTCATGTCAACCACCTCAGACCAGATTACCCTATGTTTTAATGATTAATTCACACGAATGTACTTTAATAACGTTTAAGTGCATTTCTCCATATTTTGATATTTTAGAGCCCTTTTCCCTCTCTAGTTTTCGTGGCGATACTCGAGTTAAATTTAGGCATTCTTTTAATTTATCAAAGGAAAACTATTAATTTGAATCTTCATGTGCTTGTGAATGTGCACTGCGCGTGATGCGTGGTGCTGGTCCGGAAGTGAAATTGGTGACACATTTGACGTTGTCTTGTTACAGTCTAGCATCTCAAGAATGCCGGATAACCTACGAGTACAGATACTGAATACGGAATGCGAGAAAGATACTGGATCAGTAATAAGGAATATGGACTAATGCCAAAAGAAATACATAACAAAGAAGAGAAGAAACTACAGAATCAAATAATTTGAAAAATAAGAGAGTTTACAGCCACGAGAGACACGGAGAAAATGGTTGCCACAAGAAAGAACATAAACAGAATCCAGATAAAGGATGATAGCTACGTTTAAATCCGAATGTAAGGAAGGAACACAAGAGCTGGACATGTCGCACATACCGAGAAACGAGTTACCCGGAACAACAAAGATGATAATTGATTTGAAAGTGCTAAATGTAGAATACATCAAAGGACTTGATTTAATCAACCCAAATGGCTATAAGAGTTGCACCATATAATAATAATAATAATAATAATAATAATAATAATAATAATAATAATAATGAGGACTTTGTATAGCGACTAATCTTTCTAAGCTCTAAGCGCTTTACACCATCAATAATGATATGACTACACTATAGAAAAACAAATGACAAAAACAATGAAATTGGAAAACATAAAAACATGCTGAAAACATATAAGATACAAAACACGATTAGATCTCTAAGTTTGTCCTTGCAGTCGAAAAAGGTGAGTTTTAAGAGCACTCTTAAAAGGAACCACTGTGTCTTTGTGTCTAATTTTAATGGGCAATTCGTTCCACGTCGCCGGGCCCTGGTGTGCAAACGAACGCTGTCCATATGACTTTGTTTTTACCGTAGGAACAATGAGTATACAATTGTCAGAAGAAGAGCGTAAGTATCTAGCAGGCGTATACACATGGGTGAGACTGGATAGGTATGTTGGACTGGAGTTTGTCATTGAAACATAGCACAGAGAACAAATTTTGTGTTTGATTCTGTATCGAATCGATAGCCAGTGTAGGGTACACAGCAGTGGTGACCCAAAGTGAAAACACCAATCTTATCGTACGGCGAAATATATGTAGGAGAGCATATCATAATGGTGAGGGAACAAACACGAATTCTGAGGTAAACAAACAAACAAACCGGAGAACTGCACATAGATATTCCATATGAAATCCCTATAGAAGTGGTAGTGAGGAAATTATATAGTGAGGAATATATAATCGTAAATGCAGCAGATGTGGGACTACAGGACATACACCATCAAAATGTTCTACGAATCAAGAGACACAAGGAACACCAATGACGCAAAAAGAAACACAACATCAATAAACACAAAACCGACAACGGGAAAAACAACAAACCCGGACTACACAAGTTGGAAAAGAATTAGATGGAAAGGCAACCGAAACAACAGAAACAAGCACAAGAGTGATACACGAGATAATACAACAACAGGAAAGGAACCATGAGAAAGAATAGCAAAAAAGGACCAACCCCTACACCGAGGAGAAAAATACTACATCGCTAAAAACAAGAGAGGCTACAACAAGAGCAACAACAGTAGCAGTTGCAGAACAATGAACATTCACAAATCCAAAAGCAATACAAACGAACTAAAAGACAAAGATCACCCAATCCCATTAATAACAGGAAAATTACAAATACAACAGGAAACCATTCAACAAGAATTGCAATATATGGAAGAAACACAAACAGAGCAAATGGAATCAAACATGTCAACAACAATAGCCCAAGAAACAATGGACAAAAAGGAGAGAAATAACAAAAAGTATATTTAATAAAACCAAACGAAACAAATACTCATTTATACAATGAACACAATAATACCAACAAAAAAAATAGCAACCAATAAAAATTGCAGGAGGGCCTCCCTACCTGGTCTGCAAAGATCAAACAGGTGAGAGTACCCCACCCCCACCCGAATAAAAGAAAGAAAAACTATGACAAAACGTTCGCCATGAATTCGTCTTTGAAAATGTTTTAGTCCATGATATATGATGATTTGGTTACATTGACAAATAAAGTACATGTATTTACAAACAAAATGTAGGAATTATTGGAAATATCGATTCCTGTTATTGGTCACGCTCTAATTGAAAGATATTAATCCTGCTTTGTAACTTTTTTAAAATCGAAATTTCTTGACGTATTATCATTATATAAATTAAAAGGTTTTTTTTCTTCTTCTCTCTTACGTTTATTACAATTATTACCAGAAAATGGCCACATTATATGAAGTGAGGCAATGCTATTTACGTTACGGGTGTATTTAATAATAATGAGGACTTTGTGTAGCGCCTAATCTTTAGAAGCTCTTAGCACTTTACAACATCTATGATGATATCACTACAGAAAAACGAAAAACAAAATCCATGATATTGGAAAACAAAAAAAATGCTGAAAATATTTAAGGTACGAAACATTATTAGGTTTTTAAGTTTGTTCTTGTAGTCGAAACAGGTGAGTTTTAAGAGCACTCTTGAAAGGGATCACTGTGTCTTTGTGTCTAATTTCAATGGGCAATTTGTTCCACATTGATGAACCCTGGTATGTAAATGAACGTTGTACATACGACTTAGTTTTCATAGTGGGAACAATGAGTATACAATTGTCAGAAGAAGAGCGTAAGTATTTTGCAGGTGTGTACACATGCGTGAGGCGGGATATGTATGTTCTGCTGGAGTCTGTCAGTGAAACGTAGCACAGAGAATAATTTTTGTGTTTGATTCTGGATCGAATGGAAAGCTAGTGTAGGGTACAGAGCAGGGGAAAGGTGTGTTCTGAAAATGATCTGAGCAGCAGCGTTTTGAAGTTTCTGGAGCATATATTGTGACGAACTAGACAGAATTGAGTTACAATAGTCCAGTCCTGAAACTACTAATTAACACACAAGTGTTAGATTCCATCCATAATTTCACATCAGAAATGCATCAACTGCGGTTGGGAGGCTAGACTTATATATTTGGGTGTCATCATCGTACAATTGGTGAGTTCTTGTTGCAGGGTTTAACGCCATTTTTGAGCATACGATAGGCTATACATTAGCCGAATCTGAGACTCGAACACACGCATACAGAGGTGAGATGACAGTGATCCGTAACGGAGAGTGCTATAGACCACTCGACCACGCGGGGCCCCTCAATTTGTGAGACACTGGGTGATGATCTATGACATCTAAAGGCGGCAAAGTGTATAGAATGAAGAGAACAGGTCCAAAAAACAGCCCCCTATGGAACACCATCACATATATCAACTGAGCTGGAGTTTATTCCATTTACAATTTGTCTTCTGTTGACTAAGTAGGACTCGAACCACTGTAAGGATGCATTGTTAATGCCACATACATGCTGGAGACGGGGAGTAATATAACATGGTATATTGTGTCAAATTCTGCATTTAAATCAAGGTAGGTGAGAACTGTAATCTTTCCGATATCCAAAGCAGATTTCAGGCGAGTAGTTTCATTACTGTGGCAAGGGTGATATGAACAGTGTACACTGCTAAAAGACTGTTTTATAAGTATCCTCTGAAGAGTGACGAAGCTCAAACATATGCTGTCGATGCCAAGATTTCATTTTTTCCTTTTAATTAAATATATATCGAATCGTAAATATATTGTGCCCCTAAGACATATATTAAAAGAAAAAGAAACTCAATTTTTAAGGATGCATGCCGAAGTATTTCGAGTAGGCGACTTAGGCTGGTCTATGCTCATATGGATTATATCATAAGGTTGAAGAAACCAGTCTGATGCAAATACGTCATTTTCATGTCACATGATGGATCGCCATTGCTAGTAAGAGGGTGTCGATTCGGGTCCTCAGTTCAAAACTGCTTTTGTGTAATATTGGAATCCATATAACAGCAAACATACGCTACAGGTAAATATATCACAATAGAATATCATCTTTATGGACATATAACTCTTTTTATGGACTTTGATGGTAGAAACCTGTTTAAGTAAAGCTTCAAATAGACCAGGCGTTAATACTTAAATTTTACTGCTGTAATTTCAGATCAGCTGTTGTTCAATAAACGGACAAAACGAAAGTATCGGCTTGTAACAAAAAATTAACCTAAATTTTTCAGTTAAAAATGAAAATTCACCTTTGTTGGCGAAGCGGAAGCAATCATAGATATAGAGTTAATCCCCTTTGTTTCAAGGATGCTATTATTACAGTCGTGTTGGTATCTGTTGATAAAACTGGCGACACCCATAACACGTGAAGTTCAGTTCAAAGGTATGTACAGACAGACATAAGTGTATCCACTAAGATTAGGTTGTAGTTCATTGCATATCAATAAGAACAAAAAACATTCAGCAAAATAGGAATATTTTCTTTCACAATAGTGTTAACAGTGCTGTATGACGTCAACAAAAACAACAAAGCAAAATGTTAAGACCAAGTCTACAAAACAATGTTATGTGATCAACATCAAAACCCAAGCCAATGTTACAAGGGCCTAATCCCACAGTATCATGCAAAGAGTTTGTTTCTAGAAATGGGGGTACTGGAAGAGATTATAACTTCAAATTATATTCAACAACAGCAACAATGACTTTACAGCTGGTCTGGAACATGGACTTTTTTTTAATCCACTATGCATGTACCATTGTCCCATACATTGAATGGTCAGCTTCTTACAGTATGCACACACACTCAGAATAAAACTAGTTCAGTATTATGGCTCAGATGTGAGTTTGTTTTATTTAAAACTTCTGGCACCCCAAAAGATTGAGGAAATGCAATGTTTTGATTGGTAGAAAAAAAAGCACAACAAAATAAATTATATTAGTTATTTGAAAGATATTTTGAGATTGAAGATTATTTCAGTCTTGTTGGAAAGAAATTCCCATCCACTGGATTCAGTAATCAGTATCTTAGAGATAGATGCATTGTTTTATCAGCATTCAAGGGACATGTAAGTTAAAGAATATGCCACTTAGGAAATTTACAGTTCATATGTTATTGAACTTTAACTCACACTGCTAGGATCTTTTGATTTTACTTATAAAATGGTTATCATTGATGAAGTTTGTTTTGCAGATAATGATATGTTAGTGAATGCGCATTGTGACATGGTGATATCTGACTGAGTTTCACACATATCACAAGATACATAACAAAATGAAAACAGAAGGGGTATACTATAACATGACTTGTTGGTTTGAGAATTGTTTATTTTCAGCCACAACACTTATTCATTGTAAGGTTTTTAAATCCCAGATAATTGAGATCCCTGGTGGCAAAGTAGTCTAAAGCACTAGTCTTTACTAATGGTGCCATCTCACCTGTCCACATCAGTTTGAGTCAACAGATTCAACCAATGTGGGTATGTGAGAAAGTTTGCCAGTAGCTACCCATGGGTCAGTGTTTCTTACCACACCAGTTATACTTGCTGTCATGTATGATGTACATAGAAATTGTGTTGCCCCGAAAATAGAAACAATTACTTTAAACAAATCATCAGTATGTCTTTCTTTCATATTGCTGGGGTTCATTGAAGTGTTTCTTTACACTTTAAAATTATTGATTTTGTCCACCCAAATGGAAATAAAAGGGTATGATTTTGTATTACAGTGAAATTCTGTTATAACATGCTTTTTAATAGCATGAATTTGGACATGGTATGATTGTGGCATGGCTGAAATTTCACTACAGTACATAAAACATTTTTTCAAAGCAAAACAAATCGTGTATATGAAGTTATCATTTTCTGAAAGATCACATACAAATCCAAATATGACATGACTGTAGCATAGCTGCCAGAAGTTTGCAAAAGTTTTACCAATT
Source organism: Unio delphinus (assembly GCA_029339505.1). NCBI lineage: Eukaryota > Metazoa > Mollusca > Bivalvia > Unionida > Unionidae > Unio > Unio delphinus. The sequence continues at coordinate 758,315 of JAQISU010000123.1, read as the reverse complement.
TCCTGAAGTTTTGCATCAAAACACAAGTTTGATTAAATAATTTTGGAATGATGTAATGTATTTTTGAAGCAGTGTGCCTTTTTATTGCCTTTTTCTTTATTTAAATAGTTAAACATTTTCATTGTGAATGTTGATTTCAGATGTGTCAGTAATCAGAAACTGTACTTTGATCTTAGTTTATGTTTGAAACCTGTCAGGTCATAAATGTTTATCTTATTAATATTGATCCATAAAATAGACTAAATTATCTGAAATGTTCAGACACTTGTTTCAGCTTAACAATAACAGTACAAGATATTTTGTTATACTTCCTGGAAACTAATCCAACTTATCAAATAAAACATGATAAAATTTTGATCAATAAATGGTGTCATAGAGTAGCCCTCTTTTTTTTATACTGGAAGTATTGCAAGTCATTGTGGAAATAGTTGTAAAATCTCGTTTACTCAAATTGGCAGATGAAAAAGTCATAAAGGACAATCGCCTACGTCTGCTAACTACATCCAATTATCTCAGAAACACTGAAAAAGTGGGGGGAAAAAGAGACTGAATGACCTTAAAAAGGAGACGGCAGAAAAGTTTTCTTTTTACTAAATACAAGAAAGCAATTAGAAAGCTATATGTGCTGTTAATATTGTAAATAGGAACACATGCAAAGACTACCCTATTTTCGCGCATATAAGATGCACCCATATATAAGACGCGGGCTTCGACGATTTTTGTAAAAAAAAAAATTTTTTTACATAAGACTCGCGTGGCCTAGCCATCTGCCGCACTCAGCAATTTATATCCAGTGGTTTCCTTTCCTTTATCATCAATGAAAATTTGTCCAATGTTCCATCACCCGTCGGATGTAAACAAGGCTTCATTACCATTTTTAGTTGAGATCAAAGGCCAATAGTGGATGGGTTTAGTACCGGGTATCTAGATTCTAGTACAATAAACGCCGGATGTGAAGGCGGCTTCTTTGATCCACTAGGCCAAGTCTTGTTAGTACATAGATCAATAAACGCCCGATGTATGCGGTTAGCATATATAAACGTGGGAACAGTCTTTTGTTATATATAAATGTGTGATCAATTTGCTTAGCATTTTTAAAATGTATAAAATTGTCCCGATGCCGAAGCGAAAATCATATACGGCATTTGAAAAAGTGAAAATTACAACAATCATCAATGGTTCAGAAAGTGGGGGATAATTCCCAGATCGGCTTGCTATATCAGTTCTTCGGACGACGACGCAGCTGTATCCGATACCACTGACGCCATTGAAGATCGATTAGCATCAGTTATGGACTTATTCCGCGACGACGACAGTGAATTTGATTAAAGTTTCAGTGGATTTGAAGCCGAAACTGATGACGATGAAGATGAATAGAACAATACGGTACATTGAATTTTGATCAAGTCAAACAGTATTTAGTAACAGTTTATTATATTGTGATTAATAAAAAATTTAAATATATGGTATAACTGATTTTCATATTTAAGTCTAATATTGAACAAATTCTTGTCTTGTTTTCGAACTATTTAGTCTTGTCTTGTTTTCGAACGCAACCACCGAAGATACTAAAAATTTAAGTATCTTTGAACCCAACCAGATGTATAGGTAATATAGCTGCCATAGTTTTTGCTGGGATAATTAATAACAAACAAAACTATTTAAACATACTATATTATATAAATTTAAAACATTTACTCCGACTAAATGTAGATCTGCAATAATTACGGTATACAAAACATTGAAACGAAAGGATTTTAAATTTGAAATGGCCTGCATTGGATTGGTACACATGTTAATTACTGAACACTTACCCAATTGTTTTTACAACTAGGAATGAAAATCGTGAAACGTGAATATCGACCGCAGTAATCGTCCTTCAATATCACACACTGTACCATTCGTTCTTGTTAAAAAATACTTACCGTATTTTCGCGCATATAAGACACACCTAATTATAAGGTGCAGGTTTTGATGATGTGTGTAAAAAATAGTTTACATAAGACGCACCCATATATAAGACGCACCATGGGTGCGTGGTATGTAAAACTTTGTAAATGACACGTCTTTGTAACGGGCGTTTCAGTATCAAGCGCTATTAGTACAATATTGCACAAGCCCCTGGTCAGAGGTATTGCGCAACTTGGAAAAAAAACAACGCTCGAAACCGCCTCCCTCTAATACTCATTATCTAAAGGATGACCTCTATGGTGTGATTTGCCCGGTTAGAATGGATATGGTAATCTGAGTCGGTATCTTGAACAAAGACAACACATGAGCCCCCGTAAAGATAAAATAAGAATTTAATAAAAAATCAAGAGAATAAAGACACAGTAAATTACGATTTCCTTTCCTTCTGAATACTTTTAGATCAGAAGCACTGTAAAAACCGAAGTTTAAAATAATAGATACATTAATTAAATTTCAAACACTAATGAAATAAACAAAATTTAGCCGTTAATAGCTGATAGCAAATTTCATCATGAAATCGAGTGTTCATTAACATTGGACTGCTTGGTAAATTCACAATGACCTGTTCATCGACTGTTTTTTCCTTCAGCGTGCATCACGACTTTAACTTGCCCTTTGGTTGAACGATGGACTCTGACTTCTAGCTTCTTTTCCCTCCTTTGAATCTCGGCCTCCTCGCTATTTCTCTCTCTCTTCAAACAAACTATTTTCCTTTGAAAAGAAAAGGGTAAAACGCCCTAAGTATCTTGTTAGGTTTTTGAGAGTTGAGATTGTCCGTCCGTCTTTCTGGTTCGAACAATCAGATCTTGGGAAAGTCACATATATTCCTGTAAATCATTACGTAAAGTGAGGCAATAGCCCACAATCAATATTCACTACTATGATAAATTCAAATTAATCTAACACTTTCCAATCATAAATGTACACGGCGGGTTTTCTACACATCCATTAACCTACTTAAGTATATAAGGTGAAAATGCTAATTCAAAATTCAAAAGTACATTACTAAATCACTGTAAAAACCAAGCTATTCATTCAAAATCAACACGTCATGCATCTGTAACGACGAAACATCATATAAATTACATTATGATAAATGTGAACGATTCCTACAAAATCAACAGATCATGCATCTGTAACAAAGAAAACATAAAAATTCAGTGTTTCCCTTTACCCTCATTTGCGCTTCAGAGACTCCCACATTTCTAATTTGACCCTCAGTTTTGATACCAAAAGTTGTTTTTTACTTAGTATGACTCCCACGTTTGACACCAAGAAGAGTTTTGACCCTCAGTCTTGTTCCCCTAGGGGATACACTGAAATTACATCATTACATAAATTACATCATGATAAATGTGAATTTGAGTTAAGTACCTTGTGTTTTTGTCGTCTTACAATCGTTCCAAATTCAGTTTTCTTTCCTGGAACCCAATTTAACGGACGTCTTTTCCTAAAGTACGTCCGGAGTCTTCTACTGCGTATTTTCGGAATTAATACTACTGACCCTCTCTTACAGAGGTAATTCCTATACTGATTCAAGTTCATTTGCTCAGAGAATATATTTCCCCCAATTTCATGGTTCGACACACCCCTGATTTCATATTTGACAGATCAGAATAAATGCTATTCCTACAGACATTTGGAAAACTGCGTGTCAAGGTGCCAAAAATGCCACCTGGGGTCGAAATAACACCCTACCATTTGTTTCAAATCACTTTGACAGCTTTACGTGAGAATTTCCCTCTTTTCTAGCCTGTCATACGCCCAGTCCATTTTTACTATAAACATTTTAACAGTGTGACCGAGTTAGGCAAACATTCTTTCGTCCAAACTCTACTCCAAGACAGTTAAATTGTCGGCTAGACTAAGAATTAATTAATGGATTTCACTGACGAAAAATTTGGCACTTGACAGTCTTATATACGCAAAAATACGCCATTTTCATAATACTTTTACAATACTGTCCATTTATCTCAATACCCTTGGGACCTATTGTAATATTGTTGGTATAAGCAGACTATTACCGTATATACTCGTGTATAAGACGTCCATCCAAATTGAATCGGTAAAACTGTTATAAAGTGCATGACCTGTGTATAAGCCGACCCATAATTTCAAGACTACCTGTACATCACATGATGCAGAAAGTGAGTTCTGAATACGTTTCTTTAGGCAAATCACATTATTAAATAAAATGAAAGTAAGAAAGCAAATTTATATGTTGAAATAAAAACAATTATAAAGTGTTACGTCTTAATGGAAATTTAATTAATCCTCATTCTAAAATCATGAATCAATCACTTTTAGAATCCTTTAAAATTGGGCTCTGTATTAGACTCGCCAAACAGTTCACGAAACTCGGCTTCTGTTATGGGCGTGCTTTCATCATATACGTCGTCATTGTCATCATGGTCATCCGATAGTCCGGTTCTTAAAACGAGAGCACCAGCCGGCAGATGCAACAAATTTTGAATCTGCCAACTTATATTTATTATTTTTGCCATCTGCATAGCATGTAGATGAATTCCCGCCATTCCAGTACTTGCTTCTTGATCAAAAAAATTTGCATGCTGCAGCAGTTTTTTGCTTCTGCATATTCAATAACGTTAAGTTTGAATGCTTCATCATACGCAAAACGCTTTCTTTTACTTTCTATACTACTCCTATTGAATTGAATATTAACTTCTAAAGAGATTAAACTGAGGTAATTTCTTATAGTGGTAGTGAAATATTTATATACTTTATCCTGTAATTATTTCCACAGTTGATTATCAATTTGTATTTGATTATTTATCATTGTTGTTTATTTGTCTGTTTTTTAAACTACCGGTAGTGTGATTCAATTGATCAAAATATGACTGGTTTCAGCGTGGACATGATTCAAGTATTGTGACAGTTGATAACTTTGAGCAGAAACCATGTTCACTACCATATTTGCATTCAAAGATTTGCCAGTCCTACTTCAACAACCAACTTAGTTTTTGTTTTTTTTTATTACTTTATCATTTTGGCTGTGCTGATATTTACAATGACAAAATTCAGTGGTTAAATTACCCCCAGATGTGCTTGCTGTATTAGAATACATAAAAAAAAAGATGTTGCAATAGCTGGGTGGCTAGTTCAAAGACTTCAACTAGCAGTTTAGTTGGGAAATGTGCAGAAATTTACAAGGACTTAATCCAGAGACTGAAAGATCCCGAGATATACACGTGGTTATTGTAAGAGTACACTATAACTTTTGCTTCCTTTATTGTGTTTATTTCTGATTGGAGACAAATAAATAGTTCGTATGACACCGAAATCTAGAACTGAACAAAATGTTTGCAAATCTGGACAAGTATTTTGGGGTTATATAGCAAACTGACAAAGATTTGAGTACAGAGGTTTCCTTTATGTGTGATTTTCTGTGTCTCAAATAAAGTATTTGCTTGCATAATTAAGCATTTCCGAGTCTTCTGCCACAGTGTATATAGAATTATTGGAACCTTGGCTGACAAAGATGAGCTATCACTTGCTCAGTGCAACCATTATCTTAGCAAATATGCATTTCTGCTAAAACTGCTTATACTATTTTAACCCCAAAAAATAGGTTTGTTAGTGATATCTGAAATTATATATGTCGTGCATGTAGAGTCGTATCTTGTGGTTTGTAAACCAGACTAATGTACATGCAGCTTGTCCAGCACTATAAGTGACTATTGTGAGAAAAGATACAGACACCACTGACCTTTATATAATAATTTGTAACAACGATCATTTGAATAATAAAGTCTCATTTAATCAAACATAAAGATTAAAAATAAGAAGTCACGTTCTCTGTCTTGTATGCTCCTTGTGTTGCATTCCGCTATAATAAGTCAAGCGAATGCCGACGCCATATTGTCACATGATCAAAACAAATGACCTCACATGGAGAGATCTTGTTAATGGAACCGATTCACATTTATTCCTTTAATATTCTCTTTCTTAATGACTAGGGCATAACCGATCAGCATTTTTCTACCGATTTCCGATTCCGGATTTTGGGCATGAAATTTTTCCGATTCCGGATATGATTCAGTTAATCGGAAATGCTAAATCCGGATTTTTTTTTTCTAAAAAATTTCATCTTACGTTTCCGGGATTCTGGTATCTGGTTTTGCCTTGTCTAGCATGTTACTGAGTACTTTACTATATCCAGCTTCATTTCCGTTTTCACCCGCCTGTTCAAATAGATTGTCTCACAGCGTGGTTGTGTTGACCATATTGGACTTTTCTGACTTCTTATTTAACTTTATTAACGCACTATCGAATGTCACGCAGTGGTAGACACTGTGCTATAGAAATTCAACTTTATTATTTTTATTATCTGAATCGGTCATTCCTGCCTTGTCCGACTCCGATTAATCGGAAGTTCATACTATCCGGTGGAATCCGATTTCCGGATCAAAAGTCAGTTATGCGCTATTAATGACACAATTTGAACTTTACTAATACTTCTTTTTTGAACTATTGCAGTCACTATATTGTTCAATCTTAACTACCAATTCATCATATAATTACTTTTATAAATATTTTTACTAGCTTGCAAAGATGGAGAAAGAGATTTTTTTTATTTTATATTACAAACAAGTGTTTTTGTCGGCAGAAGATCAATCTCTCTGACAGGTTTTACTGTATATGTTAAAAATGTTTTCAGCCCATCTGGTGAATCATTGTTCCATTTGCAGAGGGGGAGGGGGGTTAGTTTATATCAGTCATGTTAAGTCAAACTTGTTTTATTGTTGATTCAGACATTCCTTCCTTATTTTCACACTTGTTAGACCAAACACTACTTTGGTTATATCTGTATTGTAACTTAAAACTTCCTTGACTTTTATCTTTTTTTTAGTACTGTATGAATCAGGTTTGATAGTTGACTTCGAATGAAAATTTATACAATTTATTAAAAATTCTGAAAACTTTTTGCTTTTTTTCTTGACATTGAATTTAACAATTATATTTTTAATTACAGAATAATTGTTACAGACACCCAGTATGGCCTCAAGAAAGAAAGTTCTTTTGAAAGTCATTATCCTTGGTGACAGTGGGTTAGTAGATATGTTACTTATAATAAATTTTTATTTTAAAATATGAAACTACACTTTAATGTAAGGTGTTTATGTGTGTGTGTGTGTGTATATATATATATATATATATTTATATATATATATATATATATATATATATATATATATATATATATAATTTAGGATTGTTAAATGAAAATTGGAAATCCGATTATCGGTTTTGAAACAGATTATCGGTTTTTGTTTTTACAAAACAATAATTGAATTCAATATTTTTTACAATTTTTGTAAATTTTAAAAAATGCCAGAAAAAAATTCATTCATGCATTTGTTTAGTGTTTACATTTTAATACAATATGGCCAGCAGATAAGAAGGTATGTTTGTTTAAAATTTTTGAAGGATGTCAATAGTTAGTCGACCGACCGGTCGCTAAGTTCTTTGATGTCCGAAATTGACAACAATAGACTGTTAATAGCTACAGTCTCGGTTGTTGAAGACTGGTCTCTGTTGGTTATGTCTTTTCAAGTTTACAAATCTGATGTATGGGAAAACTTTGAAAAAATTTCATCAAGCATGGTTCGCTGTAAACTATGTTCACAACAAATAAGTCGGAGCGGTGGTACTACTACTGGATTGCATGCACATTTGCATAGCAAACATCCCGGAATTGTGGCTCCTTCAAATGTTCAGCCGCAATTAACAACATTTATTCGAACACAAAGAAATCGTCCTGATAGTCATCAAGAAAAAGTTACTGCTGCTGTAGCTAAGTTTGTCACTGAAAACATGCTACCAATTTCGTTTGTTGAATCCAATTCCTTCCGTGATTTGATGGCTTTGGTGGAGCCACAATATCATCTTCCATGCCGTCAGACGATGCGCGTCTATACGTTATGGTATGTAATGAATATCTTTTATTCGCAAGAGGCATTCACTAACTTGCATTATTAGAATGTATTTCTTGTAATTTAAATGTAGGACAAAAAGCGATAATCGGTTTAAAATCGGATTTCTACAAACGATAATCGGTTTTTGAAAAAAAAAACGATATTAACATCCCAATATATATATATATATATATATATATATATATATATATATATATATATGCCAGTGTATGTGAAAATCTGTCCTACATAATGTCATTTTGACAAGAAATAGTCCTTGACATTATGTTACAATTTTTGGCATGATTTTTTTAATGGGCATCTGATAATAATGCAAGTGTGGAATACTCTTGCACTATATCAGTTGCTGTGATGTATGGAGGAAATCAGAGCTGGAAAAGGTATCACCAGTGTACTCTATTTTTTTATTTTGATTAAAAAATAGGCTAGCTACATTGGCTATTTTTGATTGAAAATGAGCTTTGTTTCTCTTCTCTTCATTTTAAAATACATAAACCACTAGTTTTACATCAAAGGCCCAGATGATACTTTGTTGATGGCTTGCAATACCGGTAAAGAAGAAAGCCTATATATTTACTGTTGAAGATCAAGGTCACTGTAGTTGAAGTACCGTATATACTCGCGTATAAGCCCGTTCGCGTATAAGTCGACCCCCCCCCCCAAACTGAATTGGTAAAAGTGGTATAAAGTGCATGACTCGCGTATAAGCCGACTCATAATTTTTAGACAAACGGTACATCACAAGATGCACAAAGTGAGTTCTGAATACGTTTATTTAGGTAAATCACATTATTAAATAAAATAAAAGAAAGAGATCTAGTTTATATGTTGAAATAAAAACAATTCTGAAGTGTTAAGTCTTAATGGAAATTTAATTAATCCTCATTCTAAAATCATGAATTATAAAAGTTCGATCACGTTTAGAATCCTTCAAAATCGGGCTCTGTATCAGACTCGCCAAACAGTTCACGAAACTCGGCTTCTGTTACGGGCGTGCTTTCATCATATACGTCGTCCCCCCCCTCCCCCGTACTTGCTTCTCGTTCACAACAAATTTGCGTGCTGCAGCACAGTTGTTATTTGCTTCTGCATATTCAATAACTTTAAGTTTGAATGCTGCATCATAAGCAGACCGCTATCTTTTACTTCCAACACTGTTCATTTTATCCGATTGAATTGAACATAAACTTCTACAGAGATTAAACTGAAATAATTTCTTTCAGTAGTAGTATACTATTTATATACCTTATCCTGTAATTATTTCTATGTGTGGTTGGTTTTCAATTTGTATTTGATAATTATTTATCATTGTTATTTGTGTTGTATGTTTTTAAACTACGGGTAGTGTGATTCAATCGATCAAACTATGATTGGTTTCAGCGTGGACATTATTCAAGTATTGTGACAGTTTATAACTTTGAGCAGAAACCATGTCCACTACCATATCTCATTAAACAATACATCTGAGAGTTGGCATCTATTAGTTAAGTCATTGGCATTGTGCAACAAAACAAACCTATTATCCCCGAGGCATTTACCGCAGATTAAGCATATGGTAGCTATTGTACAAGAATCTTCCGCTAACAAACCACTTTGCTTTACAAACAACTAAATAATAGTTGTATATAAACTGTGGCTCCCGATTACTTCTAAAACACCTGTCAAAGAAATCCAACAAATTATATTGTTTTACAATTATTCACGCTGACTCGTATATTGCACTGTTATTTACCGTTCCTAAGCGTGCGCGCAACAAAACCCTATGGAGCCTCTCGCTATTGTTTCTCGAAGACTGTCATACATGTATTTCTACTCTCGATCAAAATGTTTGTCGTATATACCTTCAGTATCGTAATTCTTTTATTTCTTTTTACGTAGATTCTTTTCATATTTACACTGAAATACGCGTGCATTTCTACGAAACCGTAGAGTTTAATTATTACTGATTAGCTGAGGGATAAATACTTGACCAGAGATTATTAATATGGCGGTTCTTATGGAAAATACACGTATTTCCGTAGTTCAAATAACACGTATGGCTGTATACCTTCAGTATCGTAATTCTTTTATCTTTTTTCACGGAGATTCTTTTCATATTTACACTGAAATAAACTAGCGTGCATTTCTACGAAACCGTAGAATTTAATGATTACTGCTTAGCTGAGGGTTAAATACTTGAATAGAGATTACTAATATGGCGGTTCTTTTGGAAAATACACGTATTTGCGTGGTTCAAATAACACGTATGGCTGTATTTTCTGGTGGATGGACATCTGTCAAATAGACGTCAAGTACGTTAAAAACATGTTTTTCATTCATTATCCTACCACTTATGTTAGAAAAAAAATATTTGTTTTACTTCACGTCAGAACAAATCTTATCAGCCATGTGGCATCATTAGGCGTGTGATCTCATATTCGGCGATCGACGGAAACAATAAATATTGGAAATCGAGGGGAAAAAGCATTATAAATTTCAGATTTGGAACTTGACCCGCAGATAAGCCGACCCCCCTTCTTCCAGGCCTTATTTTTGTCCTAAATTTCTCGGCTTATACGCGAGTATATACGGTAGGTTTGGAAAGAAAATTGAAATACCAGTTTTTGCAAGTAAATCAAGGTATTTTTCAATGGAGCTGCATCCAAGAATGATAAAAAATTCAGTCTCAACTGTCTGTGATGCAGCGTGGCATACTTTTGTGACATGAAAGGAGTGGGGGGGGTGTGGACAATTCTCAAAATGCAATTTTGTCAGTTTTTAGAAAAACATGGTCCTACTTAATTTCATGAAAATGAACAGAGTCTAAAACTCTGGATTGTGCCAGAAAACATGTTTATAGCTTCAGTTTTAATTAGAACAAACAATAAAAGCTATACCAATTCACACATGTTGTCAGCCTGCTGAGGAACGTGTGTACACTTTTCCCGAACTCATATTTATTATCATGAAATCTAACACAACTGTTGGACATTTGTGACAACTGTTTCATAGTTGTATAAATTATTTCAACAGAATATTGCCATGCTTAATAAATACTAAAAGATTGGAAATTTGTGAAACAACCCCATATCATTGTTTACATCATTCTTTGTCATTATTTTGAATAGAGCTTTCTAGGACTAAATTCATACAGATATAATCTTGCAATGACACCGTTCATTTAAACAAGTTTGATACATATTTTTAAGAGAAGACATAAACACTATATTTGCTTATCTGAATGAAAATCAATATATATATATATATATATATATATATATATATATATATATATATATATATATATATGTGTGTGTGTAATAACTTCTAGAAGTTATTAAATCAAGTTCTGTACACTAACGTCGTTGACTGACAATGGGGTCAATGCACTAAATATTTGAGGGATAATTTGGCCTACGCACCGGTCATTGCAGATATGGCTGCAACGTCCAGATAGGACTCCTGAATTGAGACTTTGTACGGTAAATAGAGGTTACTCATAAATATGAAATATACATGGCTATATTCCTAATTGTTGGAAGCTTAAGACCTACAGTGTTAATTAGTATTATCTCCTCTTAATGTATGAAAATAAAACTTTAAAAATTTTCAACGCTTTTGCAAAAATACTTAATTTATTCTTCCATGTGCCGCTTAATACCATAAACAAGTATCCGGATATGTATTATGTTGGGTTCCAATGATTTTACATTCAAACAATCCAAATTTATTTCAAAATATGCCGTAACAGCAGACCACTGTTCTGGAACCAAAGCAGCATCAGAAAATGGGAAGCCAGAAACGGTTATTTCCCCTGTCAATCCTATACCTAATTGAAGGTAGCAAAATGGTTGTTGCATAACAAGTTTAATTTTAAGAGACCTGCCTGACAGGGTCCATGCATAACAAGTTTATGTCTAAGAGACCTACCAGACAGGGTCCATTACTGGTGCTTAATTACCATTACAGGTGTTTTGCACTGATGATTGTAATCACACTTTATTTGGAAACCATGATTGCAATTACAGGTGGATGATTACGATTGATTACTTTATATTTGCTTATTTCTTTTTTGTTCAGGGCATAACATAAAAACAGTTGAACTATGTAAATTTACTTTACAGATTAATATTTTAATTTACAAGGATTTGCATACAGATTAACATTTTATTTTACAAATATCTGCATATAGATTAACATTTTTTAGTTTACAAGTATTTGCATCTATGTTTACAATTACACATCACAATGTAGTGGTTAGATCATCCACCTCAGATGTGGGAAGTTGTGGGTCCATTTGCAAGTATTTACATTTCACAGAAAATAATTCTTATGAAGTTGGTTTTGTCCAGAATAACAATTAAGCTGATATGAGGTATAAAAATGTCCTCTTACAGTGATCTTAAAACTTTTCTAAACTGAAAATCATATTGGTATGAGGATTTTCACCAGATCACTACACGTGATGCCTAGCTAGTATTAAATGAAAATGTTGCCAACCTAGGGTCTAATATGGTCGCATTGATGGCCAGCGTGAAAATGTTGTTAATGCCATAAAGATTTGCTGATCTTAAATTAAAATGGTGCTGATCAGAATTGTATTGTGTCCATCTTAAAAATCATTTTGGCTTTTAAACAGAAAGCCAATATGATTTGGATTTCTTCTTCAGAAATGGCCTTATAAATATAGTGACGATTTGGTTTTAAATGAAAATGACTAAACATGAATATAGCCACTACCATCGTGGCTATCTTAAAAATAGTATTACCTATGCTTCTCCCAAATTGATGGCAATTTCAACACAGTTTTCACCTATAGACTTCTTATAATACCTAGATACTAAAATGATTGTTTAAAAAAATCTTGTCACTATTCACCTTGAATTAATGATAATTTTTACCTGGGGTTTTCACCACAAAATAAAACTTCTAATGAAATCTACTTTGTCATAAAATAAACTGGTGCCATTCTGGCATCCAATATGTATATTACAGCATCTAATGAAAAAATGCCCAAAGAAACTTGACAGTATTGTGAATTAAATCCCAAATGATACTAAGATGTCACAAAACGCAAAGTGTAGTCTGTTCCAAATGAATTCCAGTAGTGATTTTGCTGATGTGCCAATAGTCCCAAGTCTTGATGCATAATAGTAATAAAATCCATATAAGTCCTTGAATGAATTCACAATAATCCCAAAATAGATTTCAGGGGATACTATTCTAATCTTTTTAATAAATTATTCCACTCAAATTATATCTAACACAGCTAACAGTTATTCAAGAATCTGAACATAATGTAGGAGGAATTAACAATTTTAATTGCAACAACTTTATATAAAGATCTTGAGATGCAATAAGGTGACCAGGATGTAGGTCAAAAGATTTCTTCTATAACCAACATTTCTATTTTAGAAACATAGACTATGAACTCAAAACATTAGTACACAACCTGTTTATAATTTAGTAAGAAGACAGGAAGGAATCACACCATCTAGAACCTTTTATGGTCAAAATGCCATATCAACATGTTTACATTATCTTGGATTACAATCTACCATCATCGACACAAGTTAGTGATGTTCTTTACAAATGACCATTGTCATCTACAATTGTGGACAAAAGTTAAACACCATACATGTATGGATACATGACATGGGTTATGTTCTTTTGCCAATCATATGACTTGTCTTTCAGCTGATGACATTCATTAAACAAAATATATTTTCAGCCTGTCTCAAAATGTAAGACCATGCTGTATTCAGATTCAAAATTTGCATAATAGCATGAAATATCAGTCTCCTTTAACTTGATTTGTTACAAAACATTTCTCAAATCTCTAACTTGTGAAATTAATCTGCCAACCTTCTGATATCAAACTTAAATTTTTACTGCTGTCTCAAAAAAATCATATTTGATTTTTAATCCCTCTTAAGACTAAAAGAAATATAGAAATTCTTGATTTAAGAATAAGACTGCATTGTAGTTATGATGATGATAATGAAAAATCAAACTTTCTAAAGGAAAAATAATGAGATTGAGAAGCAGAGACAACTTAAGTAGGTATATTGCTTTTGCGGCTTTAGTTTTAATAAACCTGTTTTTATGTCATAAAGATGACACAATGTGAAAGAATGTGATGGTAAAAGCAGTCAGTCTATTAATGTCCTTTGAATTCAGCTGGCACACAATCTATAAATAACGATTCCTCATGAGAGGGGTTGAAGTGATCAGAAGCACTTCTATTTACTGATCATTGCCATCACACCTTTGTATGGGATTGAGTCACATGCTCTTCTAGTGTGGTTATGTGAGAAAGCTTGCCAGTAGCTTCTAAATCGGTGTTTAAACTCAAACAACAGCTTATCATGTAATATTTCTCAGTATATTATCTCATACTCATGATATCAATTATTTGGATCTTTATGCAAAGGCGATTAAAGATAACTAAAGCAGTACTTAAGTGCAAGATATCTCCTCTAGAAACTTCAGGTAACAGAAAGAGACAAGCTATAACATATTTATATTTTTTTAATACAAAAATACATTGTGATTAGTGATTTTTTTATGACACCTAATTTGTTGCTTAGTTACATTATTTATGAATTTAGTTATTGGATATTGAATATTAATTGTTTATATATTGTAATGAATATAATATTTTCTCTATTTTTCTCATAAAAAAAATGTACTGATTTTCAGTTTCTCTGCCAGAAGCTGGTTTGTTTTCAATGCACTGTCATTTCAGTGTGTTTATAAATCTCAGGTATCAGTGGCAGGGTCACTTGTTCTGTTTTTTTGTTCTGTTTTTAGAAGTTCCTAAAGTTTTACACCACTAGATAAATCTAGTCAAGCAAATTGTTATGATACTTTTCATTATTAAGCAAGTTTGTATGATACTTGTGACTGGTACGAAAAAAGCAATGTTTGGGTGTAAAACTTTTATATATATTTTCAGTGTTGGAAAGACATCTTTGATGAACCAATATGTGAACAAAAAGTTCAGTAATCAGTATAAAGCAACTATAGGAGCAGATTTCCTCACAAAGGAAGTTATGGTAGATGACAGACTGGTTACAATGCAGGTATAGTGCTTTTTGGTTTTGTTTGTTTGTTTGATTATGAATTTTAACATAGCTCTAAAAATGTTTTAGTCATATCGCTATGCTGTCTGCAGTGAGGCAGTTTATAGTGATGTCTAGAACTCGGGCATCATGCCACAGACATGATGTCCTGCCCAGTCACATTATCCTGACACCCGGATAACCAGTCCTATCACTAACCACTTAATGCTGAGCACCAAGCGCGGCAGCTGTAAGTATCATATTTGTAAGACTTTTGGTATGAGTGTTATGACCAGTTATGAGAGACCATTTTATTTTTTGCTGGAAGGGGTGGACTTTTTAAAGACGGGCTCTACGTATATACCATTTGCCATCATGCTTTGGCAGACATGCTAATGGGATCTGTACTGGATAGGATAGTAAAACATTACTGATTGTCATTTGAACAACCAATGAGTGAAGACCACCCAAAGAGAGATGGAGGCATCGTCAGTGATTTACTGTTGGATGCCATTGAAAATTTTTAATCTTTATTTCAATCATATATTAATCACTGAAGACTAAGTTCAAAATTCTTGTATATGGTGGTTCCCCTCTTATATGCCCACCCCTCCTGTACCAGGAAAGTGGCCTTAAAAGATTGATGGCCTTTCCCAAATGGGTCCATTTGAGAAGTATATATATATATATATATATATATATATATATATATATATATATATATATATATATATATATATATATATATATATATTATGAAAGCTACATGTAGCTTCAAAGCATTTAGCATCTTCATTTAAAAGTAACATTAATTATTTAAAGGTTCTTGACTTTGAGAATAGGCTTATTTCAAGAGGATATAGATTACTAGTATAGTCTTGATTCTTAAACATGAAATGTGTGTGATAATGTTGGCACAGGCTTTTCAGAACCATTACAAATGTCGTTTAAATCTTAACTTTTAGAAGTATTCTCTTTCCATTACTCTAGTTTCCCATTGCTACAGAACATCCTTTCTGTTACTATATTGGAGGGTTTTGGTCTTTCCAAAATCATGGTTTTATTATTTAAATATCTTGAACTCTCTCCCCACCTTCCCCCCCCACCCCCCAATCATTGAGTAACGTTTTTTTTTTTCTTCTAAAGTATTACTTTTCCATTACAGATTTTGGATGATATATTCCCATGTTGCTAAATCTACTGCAATTTAACCGTACAGATCAAATTTTTATACAGTAGACAAAAATGACTTTGTTTTACATAGGAAGTATTTGTTTAGTTGTACAAATGTTCATCCTCCGTCTGGTACCTTGTTTTGTTCATGTTTTCGCTGTGTGTCAGTCTACAAAAGTTATATTTAGCCTGTGTTGACTCTTATGATTTTGACAATTTCCTTCGGATATAATTTTTGATACACTTCATAGAAATGTTAATTATTAGCCTTGCATAACATAAATTGTGCTTTGGTTTAATACATTTTTGTTTGATTACAATTTGTTCTATGCACATACATATAGTGTCATACTCTAAATGTCATTGTTGATGGCATTACATATAGATGGTAAACATGAAATATTTTGTTTGCTTGAAGTGGCTATTGAACCCAGGGACTGAGGTATAAATAAAATGTACAATCCCTGTCTATTTTATTGATAGTGGTCATTACTTTTTATCCATTTAAATGCAGTTGTGATATGTTTTCCACACTAGATATGGGATACAGCAGGACAAGAGAGGTTTCAGAGTCTAGGGGTAGCATTCTACCGAGGTGCTGACTGCTGTGTGCTGGTGTTTGATGTTACAATGCCCAATACATTCAAAAACCTCGACAGCTGGCGAGATGAGTTTCTAATACAAGCTAGTCCACGAGATCCAGAAAACTTTCCTTTTGTTGTGATAGGAAACAAAATTGACTTGGAAAACAGAGCTGTAAGTGTCTCATCAAATGGAATTCCTTTTTGCCAAGTGCATGTTAGTGGTGCTGTAAAAACAGACAGTTTGGCCACCACAAAAGCTATCTTGATCATTTTAATATGGGTACTTTTTAGCAAAATCCTTATCTACATAGTTTCTATTAGAAGACTCCTTATGATGAAGATTTAATGCCATGATGTTTCTTCGAAATTAAAATGGTACCAATGCTGACATCTAGTATTGCCACCAGAGACCATTTTGTAATCTATTTATTGCTACTGCAAATTTGTGTTATTTTCTGAATTATGAATACCATTTAAATTAAGTTAATTTAATCTTTATCATAGATATTTTCATATTGTTTTTAGATGTCTCAAATTTGCAAAACTATTTATATGGCTGTAATTGTGGTTACTGAGTTAAAAGTACAAGCAACATCTTTTATCGTTTGGAATGTACTAAATACTGTTCTTTTCAGTTTCTTAAACCTGATATTTTCTTGATTGTCCTGAATTTTTGGCAGTCAAAACCACCTGAAATAATTTTTGTTTTACTAGTCATGCCCCATCTGTTGCTAAAATAGTTCCTTCTCTTAGCTATCTCAATGGAAGTGTTAACACTGTGTTGTAGTAAGATTACCTGATTTTTTTTATTTTTTTTTTGGCAGGTGTCCACTAAACGTGCCCAGGGTTGGTGCCATTCAAAAGGAGATATCCCTTACTTTGAGACCAGTGCAAAAGAGGCAATCAATGTAGAACAAGCTTTCCAAACCGTGGCCAAGAATGCTCTTTCTCAGGAAACAGAAGTCGAATTGTACAATGAATTCCCCGACCAAATCAAGCTTTCTAATGATCAAAACAAACCAAAGGAAGGCTGTGGGTGTTGATGGAATGTAAATAAATTATTTTTGACAAAACTGAACAGAATTCTGGGAATCAGTAGTGCAAGACTTTGTTCATTATTTGAACTTGGTCACTATTTACTCTTATTTTAACTTGAATAGAGAGAGTGATTGCTCCTTATATATCTTATGCTGAATTGTGTTTGCTATCTAGTGAATCATATTTTTAAGTTTTAAATGAAAACAATTCAGGAAATAAAGCTACATAACATACAAGCTAAATTTGTATAAATAAGTTGGCATGATGTATTATTAACACTGGCTTATTCTCTACAATGTGCTTTTAATAAAGAAAACAATGATGTATTTGCTACACTGATGAGTTTCAAGAAAGAATTATAATTCTAGAATGAGGGAACAATGCTTTGTTATGTTAAAACATTACAATACAAAATTCTTAAGCACTTAACATGTCATTTTATAAACTGAAAGCCTGTCTCTAGCACTTTATGCCCATTGGAATTAGAAATTCCTACAAACAGGGTTCCAGCACCCTCCTGATTTTTATGGCAGTCCTAAAATCCAACTGGGATTTGAATTCAGTGAAAATATCCTGGAAACCTCCTTGATAATACTTGTCCTAAAATGTCCTTGCAATTTGATATTAAAACCTTAACTACAACTTTTGTTCAAGAAAATACGTTATTTTTCTACTGCAACTTTGCAGTAAACAATTTTGCAACAATTGTTATATTATGTTGGTGACTATGGTTTAGTCTGGTAAGTAGGAGATATTTGCACATGTGCCTTCAGCTGCAGTATTGTCTTTGATCAAAGGATCCAACTTTAAAAATGACTCTGGAAAATGCCTGGAAAAGAAAATCATTTTGGTGTAGGAACCCTGTTCATTGTCCTGCCATGTGTGAAAAGTTTACATAGATTTCATTTGCATGTGGATAGTCAGTAAAAAGAATTCTGAATTTATTAAATGTTTGTGTCCTTCTTTCTAAAAGTGATTACTATTTTGGAATGTGTGATGTTTCAAGCATGCATGTCATATCATAGCTTTCCATCCTAGTGTTTTGTATATTGAACTTGCATTAAAAAATTAATAAATAACTATAAATACACAAGAATAGAGAATAATAGTAAGTAAACAGTATCAATGAAATGCCAGAAATGCTAGTCATTTTAGCACACTAGCAGATCAAATTGGACTTTTTTATTATCAGTTCTTTATATGTTCTCTTTACCAATTTTTTTTTGTAATTTTTGCCAAATTAAAACAATATAAGTAATTTTGATCTATTAGAAAAATTCATTTGAATCTGTCAAATTTTATAATACCTGCGATAGTTGATAAACATCTCAAGATACAATATAACAGCAGTTTAGATACCCAAGATTAAGCATTAGTAAACTGAAAGTTGACGAGTTGAATTGTGTAGATTTATGTAAGCTTGCAGTATTTGTATGCTAGAAGCAAAGCATATTTGCATTCATTGCTTTTCATGTTGAGTAGGAGAAGATGATGAATGTCTCCTGAATGTAACATTTTTTAATCTAATATGAATGAAGAGTACAAAAATTCTCAACATTAGTGGGGGAAAAAAATAATGATACTTAAGGACAGAACGTGGCAAAGATGGTGCATTTGCTATAGTTGTAAATTAATGGAGCAAGGCCTATCAGTAGGAAAGGAAACAATTTCTTAGAACAGGGAGAAAATAATTAGGTACATGCCTGTTTAACAGATTCCAGACTTGACCAACCTAGACCCATGATAAACTGACTTTTCAGACTTTGTTGTTTGAACTTTTTGCTTAAAAATTCCCATGGGGAGTGGATTTGTTGTTCGGATAGCTGCATTTTGTTTTTCAGTTTCCTTCTCTTGTTTGGGAGAGGGCCAGCATAAGTTTTGTTCACATGCATCTATGTACAAACATGCTTGAACAATATATTTTTTTTCTTTAGTCACCATATAAACAAATCAGTTATTTCCAAGCTGTTAGTTGAAAATAAATATGATTTAAGAAGCTTTATATTTTGAAATAGTTTCACAGCAGAAGGATATACCATATATATTTATGAGGGAGATGTATAATGTAAGTCATTTATACCCACAATCGCTATTATATACCCACAATCACTGTCTTTTGGCTGGACCTTTGGTTCAACCAATGCAGTAAGCAAATGATCTTTTTTGCATTCAATCCCACTCTGGTAAACTGAGATGAACTTACCTATGATAATTGTCCTAGATTTGTTTTTCTAATGATTTTAGATATTGATTTATGTTTTTTTTTCTGAGATGGCTCTGAATGACTTTCATTTCAGTTATACATTTTTTGAACAAAGTACAGAAGCTTATTACAAGAAAATTTATGTTTAAAGGTAAATGAAACTATATTCAAAATTTTTGTACCTGCCACAGCTCCTAGTTTTAATTATCAGTATTCTACAGTGCATTCTTAGTTCTTGTTTTTACTTTATCATTATAAAACAAGTTTTCAACTAAGGGCTGTTTCTTTTAAACATGCATGATACCCAAGGAAGAAGGCAGCTTTTTAAAAATATATGTCAGGGTACATCGATTTCACAAACACACGTGCGCACGCACACACACACACACACACACATACATATATATATATTGTATATATATATTACAATGAATAGAAAATTTTTCTAAATTGAATTGTATCTCTGGGTGAGTATTCCACTTTGAAAGTGCCTTCTCTGGGAGCCCATGTATGTTTTAATGGAACACCCCTAATTGCTTTTCATGATGGGTAATAAGATTAAAATTAAGCAGAATGATGTGTATCAAAAAATGCAGTATATAGCACACGTTAGTTTGTAAAGAAAGCATACTTATAGTCTAAGTAATTGATAACTATTTATGTTTCTTAAGATGTACAATATTTATGATGCTTATTCATGGCATATCTTTTTTTATGTATATAAGTAGTGTGATACATTTGTTTTCACAGCTTATTTTTGAAGGCCAGATATGGAGGAAATCATCGATATGTATATTTTTCATGCTTATTGTGAAATACTATATGCTCATTAAAAAAATTTATAAAAATTATTTGAACCTTTTTTCTGAAAGTCGCAATTAAAATCAATAAAGAACTAGATTGTCTAAAACATACCAATATCATTAGCCAGCCTTGACTAAGGCTTGGTTTGCTGCTATTGGTCATATCATTCTGTAAGAAGCCAACAAGAAACTAATGTACAGGTGTATTGATTGTGTGTTGATCTCATGTTAAAATAGATAGGTTTTTGGTATCAGTTATTTTTCTGTTTTCTCTTAATTTGTTAATGACAGTTAATATAAGGTTTTCAAGTCTGTAAGATTTAGAAACAAGTTTAAACAAAAACCTTGTTATTTGACTTTAAAACAGACCTTGGTATTTGACTTGTATTTGACTTTAAACAAAAACCTCCATATTTGACCTTTAAAGGACAGTTATATACTTTGTTAAATAATAGAGGACATTGCCCGTCCAGACATACTTGTTAAATGTGTTCTATCCAGAATACAGTATGTGGGCAATTTCTTTCTTCTTATTTTTTTTTAAATATTTGTGGTCTTGGCAAATTTGCATCTTTAAAGTTTGCAATTTTCCAATATTCCTCAGATGTATTCTGTTTAATTTCACAATATATATTTTGCAAGTTGTAGCAATGCCACGAAGCTGGTGAAAATATCTGCAATTACAAACTATTTAAATTATAAAAAAGCAGTAACAAGCAATATGTTTGGTGTCTTTGTTGTTTTGCGTGGAACACTTAATTCATACCAGAATTTTGCATAAAACATTGTTGATTTATACTAGGGTTTTCACATGGAACACTGTTACCAGCATTGCAGATATGACATAACCATCAAAGATATCTTCCATAAATCTAAATTGTCATTCCTACTTTGACTTGCTGGGATGTATTTTATGTCTTGAATACTTTAGCATATTGGGATATAATTTATGCTTTGGTATGCTGGATGTAATTTATGTTTTGAATAAAGAATGAAGAAAAAAGATGTAGATTAAATCAGATTATGTGCTGAATATTGAGAGGTAATCTTGTACCTTTTTATTCGGCTTTTTATATGAAAAACTCTGTAAATGTTTTCAGTACTTTCAAAAAAAAATTATGAGAAAAATGTACAATTATCACTTAAATAGATTAAACTTGCTCCAGATTTGTATTGCATTGTTTTCAAATTTTTATTTTAAAGCTTGTGCATGCATATATATATATATATATATATATATATATATATATATATATATATATATATATACAGGGTTCGTACGGTCTTTGAAGGTCTTTGAGAGTTTGGGAAAAATGAGATAGCATTTTCAAGGCCTTGAAAGTTTGGGAAAATCGATCATATTACCCTGAGGTCTTTAAAAGTCTTTGAAAATTGAAATAAACCCCCCAAAAATTAATTTATTTCCAGAATCACAGATAAAAATATCCGAGGTTGTTAGATTCAGATGTAATCTAGTTATCCTGGTTTCTTTCTTTTGATGTCCCGTTCAGTTTATTGCCGCCGCATTAACAAAAGAGGCTTTGTTTTGTTTGACCATCCAAAGTATACCTCGGCGGCGACTTCAATCACACATGCACTCTTCATCAAAGCAAGACGGTGCCGCTACACACTTCATCAAATGAAGTCACCAATAAAATTGCCCAAGGTCGTTAGCTTCGGATATAGCTGGTTTTCCTGGCTTCTTTCGTTTGATGGACGAGTCCATCAGTTTTAGCCAATCAAAATGTTAATTACACTAATTCTACGTAGAAAGTTCGCGAAAGTTACACGCTCGAGAATTGAAAATTTGTTCATTCGATTTACATCTTCAAGTTCAGTGTTTAAAAATGCCAGGTCTTTGGTCTTTCAACGATATCTGGCTTGAACAAGAGAAATACAAGGAATGGCTGCAAAAGGATAAAATATGTAAATGAAAGACGTTTTGTACATTGTGTAAAAAGACGAGCAACTTGGCTTCAATAGGAGAAGGTGTCCTTACAAATAATATCTACATACTGTTCATTTAGTGGAACGAAGATGAAGAAGTATAAGCTATTGGTAATTTTGTGCACAATAATGTTAACTTGTTACTCTTCGGGTATAAAATAAGACATTGTTTAATGTGATGATTTGGGTGATGTGGCAAAACAGTGCCCGTTTAAATTTACTTATACCGTCGGTTTATTTAACACGTTTAAGGGAGAAAAAAAAAATCATTTTCAAAAATTTTGTTCTACATAATAATGTTCCTTGGTGTAATATAAAAACATACATTGTAATAAATTCAATTCACGGATATACAGTTTCAAAGTGCGCATGCGTACACTATAGTAGAGTTAAGCAAGAGTAGTAGTTCTTGAATTGTGAGTATATAAAAAAACGTGTGCTGTGAAGCTTTAACTGTAAGAAGTCAAGTCATTTGATTAGGTAAATAAATAAAAGAATTAAAAAACGTATTTCCAGTTGACGGAATATCCCCGTTTCTCATTGCCGACCCTCGACTTTTTCCCCAATGGTATTTAAAAAAAAATTAAAATCGCATTGCCAAAATTGATTTGTGTAACTATAGTCTGACTATACATCCCCGTTTGTTTGTACCCCTATCGATTTCAATAACGAAAATAATTAAATGATAAAAAGTACAGATAACTAAGGCAACTGAATCATTGATTTATAATTTCTAACCTGAATGTGACCAGAATGGAACTGATACTGCCATCTCCTGCACATTTCATGATTAACGGACTTTCCAAAGAAACAAACGGGTTGGTATAGTTAGACTATAATTGAGCCCGTTTTGCCCAGTACTTTGAAGTGCTTGAAATATTACTAGATTTATAGATAATGTTTATTTTTTTTAAAAAATGGAGAAAAAAACACGCCCAACCTTGATGAAGTGTTTTATTCTGACCTTTCCAAAAGAAAGGAATATGTCGAACTTTGGTGTGGTCTCCAGAAAATGTTGTTGTCACACGGGCAGGCAACAGTGGAGAGAGGATTTTCTGTCAACAAACAGGTATCTGTTGAGAACCTCAGCAGAGAAAGCCTCAGAGCTCAAGGGCTAATAATTGACACAATGAGAAAAGCAGGTGGACCTTTGGAAATCATTAGCAATGAAATGATGACACGTGGCTCCTTTGCAAGACATAAGTACCATGCTTATCTGGATAAGAAGAAAGCAGAGAAGGATGAGAAAAACCAAAAAGGAAAGAAACGGGAGTTAGCTTTGGATGAAGTAGAAGCCAGAAAACTGCCTCTTGAAGCTAACATTGCCAGCCCACATGCTTCCTCTGTACAGAAAGCAGAAAAGGCAGAGTTAAAAGGACCCATTGTGCATGTCACAGAGTCCAATGCTTTTAGGAGAAAAGCAGAGGAAGAGATGACAGTGGTAGCATCTCTTTCCAAAATGATTGAAGAGAAAAGAAAGCAAATATAATAATGCATTTAAAGCAATGATGATGTCTGTTAAGAGAACAATTTATTTTGTATTAACTCTGACACAAATGTTACATATTTCTGAAAGAACAACGAATGTTAACCTATCTTCCTGATAATTATAATACAATTTTAGGAAATTAATTATAGCTTGACTTTAATCAGTAATCAGTATTGTAGTATTTGGCATTCATTTTTCTCGTATAACCTGTATACACAATATTAGCAAAAATAGGTCTTGGAAATCTCTGTTTGTGGTCATTGAAAGTTTGGGAAAAGTCTTTGAATTTATCATCCATAGTTCAGTATGAACCCTGATATATATATATATATATATATATATATATATATATATATATATATATATATATATATATATATATATATATATATATATATATATATATACACCTGTCAGAAGATAATTACTTGTGTAATAGAATTATGTGGTGATGAGGTTGGATGGAAATGGTTTTGCTCATCACTGATGGATTGCTGATAGGAGAAATTGAAGGTTTGATGTATGCAAGCACATTACATATTTATGCATTTCTATCACATAGGAAGTGGTTTGATTTGATCATGAGATTTTGTTTTAGAAAACAGTACAATTCAGACATTGCTTCATATGTTGAACTCAGATTTACATGTGTGTGCATCTTAGGATAAAATAGAGTTGTGCACTGAGATTGCTTAAAAGCTGTGTCCATTCTTCCTGTATGTGATATAACTCCTATATCTTTTCTTATGGTATCAAACTACTTACGCTGCAGCATCTTGAGATGAATGCATTTCATGCACGAAAACAGGACCTCTTGCAGCTAAATGTTATAAGAAATTTTCCTTTACAGGTCACTGACATCACACCTGTTCGTATAGTGTGTCATTTCCAGAAAATGGGTGTTAAATATGTAACAACCATCCAACAAAACACGAGTTCAGGATTCACAAACAATTAGCTAAAGTGTGCATTCAAAATCCAGGATTGTTTTACCTGTTTCCATCAAACTAGAATTGGTTTGCAGTGACCCTTTTTGTAGAAATAGTATAAAATTGTTAAAGAATCCATTTTCCAATTTGGTTTGTAACTTCAGTAATACCTGTCGACTGAAAACTTTATCATGGTGTGCTCCCTGGTTTACACTAATGTTGTTCACCAAAACTGGGTCACTGTTACAGTTGTTCTGGGATTCGATTAAATATTTGGCTTTTAATTCCAATTCCTTTTAACCTATTGCCACTAAAATTAGACAACATTTTTACTCTTGGAAAACTGCATCCATAAAACCTTGTTTCAGGGATTTAAATTTCTACACCTTTCAACCTGTTGCCACCAAATGTGCATTACAAAGTAAAATTGATTATTACATTAAGAATTCTTGTTTTCTTTCAGTGGAATCTAAATTTAACTTTTGAAAGTAGTACTAAAGAAAAATAAACCTTTACACTTTTATAGAACAATTTTACAACATTTATCTGTACTTGTTCAGTTTGACAGGTGCACTGCCCTGTTTATTTGTAAAGAAAGAACATGCTGTGATTCATTTGTAATCTAGATGTCTAGATTGTGAAAGAGTAACTATTGGAGCCTTTCTTTAAAAAGTTGATGGAGCTATGTAGTACTCAATGTAACCATCTCCTCATCTGTTTGTCAGTCTGCCTATCTGTTAGTAATTTGGTTTCAGCCAGATAAATGGAAATCGTTGATTTGTTTACAAAATTTGGTATGCAGCTTTATATTGATGAGGCCATGAATAAGCTTGAATTCCAGAGTTCCACAACATCATTTACAGATTATGGTTCACATATATAAAAATCAATGATGTGTATCACTGATAAAACATCAGCTATGTTCATCAGAATGGAAACCTAATGTAAATGATGTCTTCAGACTTGTTATTGCTTAGAGGGTAAGGCCTGACTAATATATCTTTCCCATAACATTTTTTATATTCAAATGGTCACCATTAGGGACAGATAGAGATACAGTTTTCTTTGGGGATGTATTGTAAATGTGGGCTACAAAATGTTTCGAGTGATTTTACATGTATATCACTTGCAGACCATACTCATAGTGCACAATCTTAAAGAAAAACCTTATTCATTGCCAATTCATTTTGAAAAGAAAGTTACTGCTTATCCTGTGTGAGATTCATTTTCAAGACCATGCAATCAACTGACTTCAGTGGTAAATGTAGCAGATAGACTATACAATTTGGAAACCCTTGTGCAGTCTAACAACAGAAAAGTGTACAAACATACATGCTTAGGTAAGTACCAGAATTGTATTACGCAACATAACTTGTTGTAGTGACAACGCCATTTTTCAGCACAGGATAGGCTATACATGATGGCCAGTATTATTGGGGGAGGAAGAACCCGGGAAAACCCTCGGAAAGAACCACCAACCCACAAGAAGCTACTGGCAACCTTTCTCACATACACACATTGGCTGAATCTGAGACTTGAACCCACGCAGATAAAAGGTGAAATGGCAGTGATCCATAACAGAGAGCGCTATCGACAACTCAACTACTCGGGGGCCCTCCCAACATAAGCATTAGTCAAAGTCGTGCATTGTCAGATGTAATAGATGACTGCTAACTATTCATTTTGTAGACGGCTTTGAAACACAAAAAAAACACAATTAAATGTCCCCATGAAATAAGCATAAAAGACGGACAATGAGAGTTCCTCAAATGTGCTAAAAATAATGGATATAAGTATTACTTGCATTAAAACTTCATTTGTCTTAAAAAGTTTAGATGTGATGGGCAAAATCTACATTTGAATGCATGGTACAATTATAGCGGTGGCGATGCTGTTGTTGAATGTGATACAGTACCTGTAGTTAGTGCAGTTAGAATTCTTTGATGAAGATTTGGCATTCTAGTTATAAGTCATAATAATATCATGTTGTTTATCATATATTAAAACATACATGAATCGATCTTGTATCAAAACAAATTAATCTTGTATAAAAATGTACGTAAATGGAATTTGTATAAAAATGCATAAATTGATGTCACATGGATACATAAATTAATCTCAAAACTAGATGAGACTGCTCCAGTGGCCTGGTGGTTAGAAAATCCAACTTGGATGCAGTAGGTTGCAGGTTGAAACTAAGAGCTTATGGTTAGGACTAATTTGCATGGTGTCAAAATTAATGTGACTGGGTGGGACATATTGCTACATGTCTGCGACATGATGCCCCAGTGCTAGACATCATGATAAACTGCCACATTGAAGACATCAGCGTGATATGACTGAAAATTTTTTAAAGCTGTGTTAATAATCAAAATCACACATGCTTGCACACATTGAAGTAGATGTAGGTTAAGTATAAGGATTGTTATGACCGTGGTTTGAAAAGAGCAAAAACCATGAAGTTATGTAAAATTAATGAAATATTCTCCCTAGAATACAATGTGAATGGACTAAACTTGATTAATTCCTAACAGCAAACAGTGTAATGAATGCTTTCATCCATGTCTTTTCCAATATAAAATCAAGATTTGTTGAACTCTTTCAAAAGTCCCTTGACTTTTAGGGTGATGGGGAAGAGATGTAAGCTGCTGGATGACTAACCAATGAGTAACTTGTTGGAAACTTTCAACAAACTTTGACTCTTGATCAGATTGGACAGATTTGGAATGCAAAATGGGAAGAAATGTGGTTTTTAAAAAAAAATATAAAATCAAAGCTTTTACTATGGTTTTAGTTGTAATATTACAAAACTTGAAATCTTGTGGACACGCACATTATGGTCAGCAAGTATTGGTTGCCTGGCTTGGTCTTAGGTAAGGGGCCAACAGTGTCTACCATTATTCTGGTACATGTACATGGTTTATCAAATGCAGGAATAGATTGCGGGCATGTCTTGGGTATCATATGATATGGTTTTCCTACCATTTGACAAGTGTGACAATATCTACAGTACTGAGAAACATTGCTTTTAATTTCTGGCCAGTACAAATTATTCAAGATCTCGTGATAAGTCTTACTGACCTCTAAATGACCAGCCAAATGTGTATCATGGGCTTAAAAAATGCTGTCTTTGCAACACACGCATGGACATCTGCACATATGAAAAAATGGGGCACTGGCCCCTTACATGTTTTAGCTTGCATCCATTAAACTTAATAGCTCACCATTATATGATTCCATCACACACACATACACACACATCCCCCCCCCCCAAAAAAAGGTGCAAATCAGAGGATCACCATGTTTTAATAAAGGCTCCATTTTTCACAAAACAAACTTGTATACATGTAGCTTCAGATTCGCTAATAGCCCACTGAAACATATATGCCATGATATATATATATATATATATATATATATATATATATATATATATATATATATATATATATATATATATATATATATACACACACACACACACACAGAGTCCTACCCACTTATATCGACAAGCCGCCTATGTCGACAAAAAAGCAAAGTCCCAGTCCCTTAATCTACTATTACTATCAAATTGTCATGCTTATTTCGACGAGCAGCAGAGAGGGTGAACAGACCACGTTTTCGAGCAAAAATAAGGCTTACAGATCATGTTTTCGAGCAAAATATGGCCTATAGACTACGTTTTCAGACAAAAAATAAGGCTTCCAACAAAATCTCATTTAACCAAAAAAAAAGTCTCCATTTTTGCGAAAACGGAGATTTTACGATTTTTTAATCAATTTTGCTCGCAACGATGTGGTCATCCACCCTCTCTGCTGCTAAAGTTTTCAGTTCTGGGTTAATAATTCTTTTACGATTTCAACCGAATATTTGATCCAGTCCGATACGATATCGTGTCCGAGGATCATGTAGATTTATTGTTGCGAATCCGTGCGGAGTCGACTGAGCATGACTAAAGAAATCTCGAAATTGATTGAAGTCCATATCAGAGCACCATGTCTGCCAAATATTTCTAAGAGTATGAGTATCAACTCCGTTGAATACAGCAAGAATATTGCAGTTATCTCTGATGACTTTTGGAACCTGAGTGTAGCGTTGAGTGACATATATCACGTCAGTGTTTTTATGCCTGCCTCTGGAAAAGATCCTAGCAGGATTTTTTTGTTTATCCAACATTATATCGTCGTATACGACTAAATTGTTAATATCTCCATCAATATCATCAATACTCGGTGCTTCATCGATATCGGTTATAAAATCAATGGCGTTCTCACCCTTAATTTCTGATGCATTCTCGTTAAAATCCTTTAACACTTCATAACATCGTTGATCATCTACGCTAGGGGCAATTAAATACAACTTATCCCACTTCATCCATCTCATTATTAAATTGAGCAACAATTGCGTTTTACCGGATCCAGATGGCCCGATTATAATCATCCGGATAGAGTTTGGTAGCGCTGCATGATGCTTAATTGGTTCTCTTGTTTTAGTCGCCGAAAAATCAATTATATCCATATCTCTATACATAAATTATGGATCTATATTGTGTGAAGTGTAAAACGCGTACTAGCACAAATGATGTGACGACGGTTACAACTAAAAATAACAGATCAGCACTTACTGGTAGATGTGCAACATGTGGAACAAAAAAATTTAGATTTGTTTCTACAAAATCAAAGATTTTACAATTCGGAGATGTTTTAAAAAAAAACGAGGAGGTGATATCGCAGCCAAATTGGCAAAGCTCCCTGGAACCCCATGGGCAATGTACCCCGGAGAAAAGCACCTTCCAGGATATAGCTACTGTGGACCGGGAACCAGACTTGATATCAGACTCAATAATCAAAATCAACCCAACCCCGGTGAAGAACCAATAAACGCCATTGATAAGGCCTGTCACCTTCATGATGTTGCTTATAAAAGCAGCAATCTGCAAAACAGGCATCTCGCGGATGTGAAATTAATTCATGCGTTAAATGCTATTCCTGATAAATCCTTCAAAGAAAAATTGTCTTCATTTTTGATAAAATCGGCTATGAAAAGTAAATTGATGTTAGGTGCTGGTAATTAATAATATGGAATCAATTTATTATTCCCCAAGAGGATACTGGAGGGGTAAATCAGCAGTCCATAAACTCGCTAGCGCTGCAAAAGTGAAAAAAACCACTGCGGCTAATTGGTTATCCAAACAGGCACTATGGCAAATTTATCTACCACCGCCTAAACAAATTCAATTCTCGCATTTTGATGTGACCGCTCCTAATGAAGTTCATCAGGCTGATATATTATTTCTGCCACATGATCGTGGTTACAAATATGCTTTAACCGTAGTTGATGTTGCGAGTCGATACAAAGAAGCAGAACCATTAAAAACAAAATCAGCCACTGAAGTCGCTTCTGCATTTGAAAGGATTTATCGACGAGGTCCTCTGCACTGGCCAAATCTATTGCAGGTTGATCCTGGCAAGGAATTTCAGGGTGTAGTGTTATCTACAATGAAAAATCATAATGTCACCATACGACGAGGGCATACTGCGCTACATCGCGATCAGGCCATTGTCGAACGATTTAATCGGACGATTGCTGAGCGGTTATTTGGATATCAATACGTAAAAGAATTCATTCAAGAAAAGCGATCCCGTGAATGGGTTAAAAGATTACCATCTGTGATTGACTGAATAACTGAATAACGAGATTACTAGAACAATCAACATGAAACCTATCAACGCGATTAAAAAGAAGTCAATACCCGTACAACCACAAAAAGATTTCAAAGAACCGATTCTTGGTAGTAATGTCATTGTGAGGTACTTATACGAACCAGGAGAGCTTGAAGGGGGTAGAAAAAGGGCTACTGATCCTATTTGGAGCGTCACTACGCATAAGATATCTAGTATAACACGATCAACTGGTAGACCTCCAGTCTATAAACTGGATTCAACTGCCCCTCAACGAGGATTTACTCGACAACAACTACAAGTGATTCCCGAGGATACTCAATTGCCACCGCATGGTCTTAACTAGCACCGTTGCGTCTATTGCACTCAAGACAAGTCAACATCACATTGTTTCTGACATGACCGAGACTGTTATTTTTTCTGTCTACGGTGAATTGGCGAGGATCCTTATCCGAATACTGCCAACGCATTATACAATTGCAACTCGCGCAGTGATCATTCTGTTGTTTCTTCAAAGTGATTATTAGTTCAGCATCAATATCAAATTCTCGTTTTTTTTTGTCCTGTTGTTTGTAACCGGAGAGTTTTTTATTAATGATGCTAACATCAATATCACTTATTATTGTGTCATTATCATCGAAAACAACTCTTCGAAGTTGATTTATGTTTCGTACTCTGGATACTGCGAGATAGACTAAATTTGACCATTCGATGTGATTATCCACCATCCAAACAATTGTATTCGATATAGTCAATCCCTGTGAAGAGTGTATTGTTGCTGCGTATCCTAGCGTCCACGGGGATTTATTAGCACGCAATGCATCTTCAACGACATTGATATCAACCAGCACAATATCATTTAATACGAGAATTTGTTTTTCACTCTGTCCTGGAATATCAACTTCAATATTCTGTTTTCGTGTATCCGATGGCCTATAACAAAGGGGTACTGGAAGCGTTGCAAATTTTTCTTTATGCAATTCAAATAACTTCATCTGAAGTGTATCCCTGACTATTTTTCTACTTGCAATGATCAAATCGTTTGGTCTCCACGCTTCCCAGAAATCATTCATTGGGGTTTCTGAAATCACTTCACGCGCTATTTCGCATTGGATTCTATCCGGTTGTAATCTAATTAGCGCTTTGAACTCGCGTAATCGTTCATCAAGTGATCTATAATCAGTGGTGATTTCTTCATAGTAGTCTACAAAACCCTTTAGCCATTCATGTGGAGATGCACCGACAAATGGTGGTGGTTGGCCGTGATCCCCGCACATGACGACTTTTGTGTTTTTGTTTAACAACCACTCAAGAAATGTTTTTAATACATCTAATGACACTGTGCATATTTCATCCCAAATTATGATTTCAGGAATGAATTTATCACCCATACGCTCAGGAGTCCATTTGTCACCTTTCCATCGAAAAAAACTGTGATAAGTGCAAGCATTTACCCCTCGTTGTATCATCTCTCTGGCGAGTCTGTGAGTCGGTGTTAGCACAATCATGTTAGAAACGCTAGCGTTTCCACGACGAAATAATTCAATTGCACGAGTTGTCTTTCCTGACCCACCACAACCGTTTAAATAAACTGTCTTATATCTACATATTGGATCAGATACCGGTGGTGCATTAGAAAATTCTGATTGAATTTCAATACGGTTACAACAAAGATATTTATCATCCATGGCAACGTCTGCGGATTCACAATACTCATGTAGCATCTCCTTTTTAAATCGCCAACGCCCCCAATTTTCTTCGGGATCTGTGAATGCCGCTACAGCTGATTTGTACTTATTATGT
Source organism: Unio delphinus (assembly GCA_029339505.1). Lineage (NCBI taxonomy): Eukaryota > Metazoa > Mollusca > Bivalvia > Unionida > Unionidae > Unio > Unio delphinus. Next base: position 725,694 of record JAQISU010000123.1, on the reverse strand, counting down.
ATATACATCGAATCAGTGGCCACTCTAACCGCGGTATTAGGAAATCTATTTATCATCGAAAATAGATTAATAGAAGCATAGGCTAACATTGAACTTCTCAAATGTGTGTACTGGGAATTATATCCATCACAGTAGGTAACAACCGTACCTAATTTCTCACCATTGGATAGAAAAGCATCCTTACGGGATACAAGTTTTCCCTGTTTCATTAAATCCGCTACAATAAAATCGTATTCAGCGACATCTATGATCAACCGCGAAGAGTATTTTGCGTTGTCGTATCGTCCACCCTGGGTAAATTTACCGATTATTCTTCTTCCGAGATCTTTTACTTGTTCTTTTTTAATTTCAAATAACTTCTTAGACCAATTTATGATTTCTTCTTCACTGAAATCTGGAAACTGTTTTCGTAGTTCGTTGATTATTCTATCTAGATCGGGTTGTGGTAGCCAAACTTCTTTCTGAGCTCGATAGCATATAATAGCCTCGGAAACAATCAACGATATTAGCATACCACAATCAATCATATATCTCAATAGCACTATTGGCATCCAGTGTTTTTCAGATAGGTGTCTACCGAGCCAAACATAACTACACGGATGTAACCCTGTAGCTAATTCAAATGATATCACACGAGCGAATCCGGTTAAATCAAAATCAGGCAATGGTCCATTAATCGCAACACGAGTCATTTCATGCGTGGGGTGTCCAAATCGTTTGAAGTACTCAGCGCATTCCCCATATCCGAGAAAACTTCCGGGATAACACGCGGCTATATCAATTGAAATCATACCATCACGTGAGTATTTCGTATTCCACAGTCCTCCATGACCAAATTCGACGCAACTCAATTTAACATCCTCGAGAAAATCACTTCGTGTTGGACGCCATGAGTTTTTTTCTCTTGCGAAGTGAGCTACCACTGATGGAATAGTAAAACTATCCGTGAGTAGTTTTTCATGGGAATTCTCCGGTGAAAAATCACTAGCGATTTTTCTCATTCTATTATCTAATTCTTCAACGCGATATAATTCACCATTTGGTTTTACAAATTGATCGAATTCTTCATCACTTCTAAGTAACCACACTGACACAGGATCATCCTTACACAACGCATGAATAGCATCGAATAATCTCTCTTCATAGAAAACATCCCCGACGAACTCCTTAGGGATATATCTCACGGTTCGTTCTCGTGGAAATATTGTTACCGCAGGTGTCCACGCGTGTTTGTTATGATCAATAATCTGTATTGGGGCTCCTCGCGATTGATATTTCGGTTCGTATAATACTTCTCCGGTTATTGTTGTTACTGATATTGGGAATTTTAATGATGCTTCTAATTTAGCTATATCAGAAATCTTTGCACCGTGCTGTTTTACCGTTAATTCCCACTCGGTTATTTTTTTTCGTCTTAGATCAGTTAGTTTATTTCCTCGGGATGCATTTGTGAAGTGTTCTATTATTCGTTCTGCTACACAATTCAGTGAACTAGAATATTTCATAGGAGCTAGTTTTGCGATATCGGGTTTATCATTTAACGGATATATCCCATAAACCATTGCTGTTACGGAATAAGATCTTTCGTAGTATGGCTTATCAATTCCGGTTAGAATTCCTGGTTTGGAATCTCTACTCACAATGACAGCTTTTTTATTCTTGAGGATTGGTTCAAATTTATCCCTAATAATCCATTTGCCATCGACTTCGATAATGAATTTGATTCGGAAAAAATGCCGTTTTTCCCCAACACGTGAAATTATCACTGCTGCTTTTTCATCACTCATGGTAGCATCAACAACACCATCAATTCGAAATGTTGACCAACAATAAGATGCTCCATCACGCTTGAATTCATTAAAACAATCTCTGATTTTACTAATCATGGCTTTATCAAGAATTGTATTCTTTGGTGTATTAGAAACTATATCGAGATTGAATTGAGCATCTTTCCAGGGGTAATCTCTCTTGGACGTTTTTTTTGGTTTATCGAGATTTAATCTAGGATTGATTTTCAATAATCTCTTAAACTCTTTCATGTTTCCGTCTATTGGATGTTTTTTGGGTTTATCGAGATTAAATCTAGGATTGATTTGTTACGTTTTTTGGGTCTATCGAGATTAAATCTAGGATTGATTTTTAATAATCTCTTAAACTCTTTCATATTTCCGTCTATTGGACGTTTTTTGGGTTTATCGAGATTAAATCTAGGATTGATTTTCAATAATCTCTTAAACTCTTTCATGTTTCCGTCTATTGGACGTTTGTTACGTTTTTTTTGGTTTATCGAGATTAAATCTAGGATTGATTTTTAATAATCTCTTAAACTCTTTCATGTTTCCGTCTATTGGACGTTTTTTGGGTCTATCGAGATTAAATCTAGGATTGATTTTTAATAATCTCTTAAACTCCTTATCAGCATTTTTCGAAGGCGTTCTCCTTAATTCCCTCATGCTATAATTAAAACAAGCATTTAAATGAAAGATTTTTATATAATGAATCACTGCAAGTGGCTTATGATTGGATCAATAACCCCGTGTAACAAATCATGCAGAAATGAGTTCTGTGGGTATCATATGCAAAGCTTTCGTCGTGGAAGCCTTGGTCCGTTACCTTGTATTCTATGTGGAGTTGGGGTCAGGGGAAAATCTCAGTTGTGTCTAAATTGCGGTGGTAAGCGATACAGGGAGTTGAAGCGATATTATGATAAAAGAATAAAAAATGGACAATCAATCAGAAATTTTGACCCTGAAAAGGTCCTTGACCCTGACAACATCAAGGATAAAATCATAAGAACCCCTCAAGACTACATTGAAAGATTCATTATTGAAAAACGATGAATTAGACAAACAATAGTATAATATATAAATGAACCAAGAATTCAGACCACACCCTGTGATCACAAATTATGAAGCATCGAGTGATGGTGTTGTAAGAAACCGCAGACTGAAGAAACCAGTTGGTTCTGTGAATAATCAAGGGTATTTGATGTTTGGTGCTGGAAAGAAGACATATTACTTCCATCGTTTCGTGTACGAGTGTTTCCATGGATTGATCGAGGATGATTCTGTCATTGATCACAAGGATTCTAATCCGAAAAACAATTCTTTATCAAATCTGCAAGCTATCACACAAAGTGAGAATTTGAAAAGAGGAGAGACTGGCACTTGTTCAAATAAAGCGAGACCCGTAAAATCTTTGAATACAATAACTAACGAAGAAAAGATATTTCAATAGTTATATGAAGCCGGTAGGCACTTCCATATTTGTAGAGCCTCAGTACGATATGTTGCAGAGGGGGTTTATCGATCTGCGTTTTCAAAAAATCGCGGACAGAAAATTAAATTTAGTTATGTCTAATGCGTCATATTTTTCATTTAGAAATATATCATTATTATAGAATAATGAATCCTGAAAACATGAATAGCATCATATCCGAGATTTCAAAATTGAAAAGTTGGGATATTGAACTATCAGATGGGTTAAATCCTGATCAAATCATGTCTGATTTTCAGGATATAGAATACGGAGTTAACAACAATAAATATATGCTACCAAAGAAGTATGCGCTCATCAAAAGAATTCAGAATTCTATTCGGGACTCTCTCGCATTCTCCAGTGACGTAAGTGTGTTCGCTCCGTTGTATACCATCGTAGAACGAATACGAAAAGAATTGGGGTACGAATACGAATTGAAAAAGGAGGTTAATTCTAAAGTTAGAAACCTACGGGCGTTAATTCAAGAAAATGAACAATTTTGATTGACCATTTATCATTATTTGATTGTGACCGTCCCTCATAGAGATTTTAAATTTTTTTTAGCATTTTTTGATTAAAACTGTTGAAAACAGTGAATAAAAAATTGATGGCTGGTTCGGATTGATCAATGGAAAAGTGGGGAAAGTGTGATATTATTTATTTTTATAAGGATTTCCACACTTTCCCCATCAATGATAGAGATGTTAAAACACTTCCACGATGGTGTTAGGTCGGATTGAAAAATTGTTTTGCAATTGAAAAATTGTTTCTGATTTCAAATAATGGTCAATGAATGAAGCATTAACAACCCGATTGGCTCGTGAACGACTGGATGCAATCAGGAGATTTGTACCAATTCGTGACTCTGTACGGAATAAACTACAACAACGACAACAAGCGCAGACTGACTTTTCTGTGTCAAGTGAACAACTGTTTACTCCGATAACAAGTGCGACCAAAGATGTGAAAAAGTTAACTGAAGCAGCGATATATGGAGATATTCCTGAGCGAGAACGAGTAAAGAAGGCGCCGCTGCTTGATACGCTTGAAAAGATAGCAGCAGAGACCGGACAAACACGCGCAGGGATACAACAGCTATCCAGTGATATAAAAACTCAGCGCGAGTATGAACGATTAGCTGATATTGATGATTCTGCGCCTGAACCACAACCTGTTGATGTCGTCACCCCAAGAGGTGTTCCCTTTATAGACAAATTCACCGAAGGAGCTATAACAGAAATCAAAGAATCTCAATTAATAAAACTCGAAGATTATGCTGATTTTGGCGTTTTCGCTATCCAAAAATATTATTCAAGGGAAGAGTTTTTAAAAGACGAGTATAAAAACAGTAGAATTAAACGAGACGACTGGGTAGATTGGTTATATAAAATAAACAAGGAGATTACTGGTAATTTGAAAAAGGATACAATTGAGTACAGAACTTTTAAAGCAGGAGTTGATAGCTATGGTATACAAAAACAACAAAGTCGAGGCCGACAAAGGAAATTACTTGATGATAGTGAGGGTGCAACTGGTACAACTGAGGAAACAAGCGGAAAAGGATATTCGATTGGAAATCCAAAGGATTTCAACGCTGGAGTCTTTGACTCTACCACGACATGTCCTGGTAGTGTAATCAATGATATATCACGATTAGAAGTTCTTGTAGGAGGTTTCCGAGCTGGAAATAACTCACCGGAAATAATTAATGAAGCAGCTGATATATGTAGACGATTATTTCAGGGTGGTATCATGGATATCAGCACATATCGAGATTTCATTGACGAGTTAGCAAATGGGTATCATAGTGACTGAATTGAAAAGTCAATTGAAAAATTGTTTCTGATTTCAAATAATGATCATACACTACAATCATGATAAACCAACCCCCGTCTACGTAGTTAATTCACGGTTTCCGGTTTATAGAGCATACTACGGAGATGGTTTAGGCAATACCATTGCAGGGTTATTTGCGAGAATGGCTCCAAAAGTGATGCCGTTAGCTAAACAACTAGGAATGAAAGCCATTGATGTTATTCGTGATAAGGGTATTAGTGCTGTTGGAGATTTTGCTGGAAAAGCGTTTTCAACTGCGAAGAATAAAATAACATCATTAGTGAGACGAAAAAAGAAACCGGTACCATTGCCATCTACAGCGGAAATGCCTGCAAGTGTTAGTAGAATTATAAATAACGCAGTAGACGAAAAATTAGCGTCGATGGCTTTAACCCCCGACCAAAGCAATATTGCAAATATGATAGCAGGAAGTGGCTTTAAAAAACTACGACGATGAGAATGGAAAAATCGTTTACGATTTCACTATTTAGACTCTGATAAATAGAATAAAATGTTCAAACAGTCACCTGATCCAGCGTTTGATATAGATGCCCCAGTTCGCAAGGATGATTCTGTACGCGATTATCAATATTACGCCTATCATGCCATAGACTCAAATAGTCGAGCAAGAATTGAACTTCAAGTCCATGATACCAGTAAATACTTTTTACCATGTGAAGCGTTTATCGAAATCGAAGGAGAACTTGTAACAGCTGATGATACTCCTGCTGTACCAGCACCGTATCCAGCTGGTACTCAAGTCGGGTTTGTCAATAATGGTATCATGGCGCTATTTGAGAGTGCTAGATATCTCATTGATGGAAAAGAAATCGAGTCGATAGATCGCGATGTTGATGTGGCTACAACAATAATAGGGTTAGCGAGATATTCCGATGATTATACAAGATCAGCAGGACCCTCTATGATGTTTGCAAAAGATGTTACAAATACCGCTGGTGGAAATCAATTTGTTGTAAGACGACCAAAAAAACGTGATAATAGTGATGCTGATGTCGAGAATATGATTATAAACAACGATGCTAATTTCAATCTAGGAGCTGCAACACGAAACTCAATGTTGCAAGGAGCGCGTAAATCATTTTCATGCGCGATTCCACTGCATCACATATTTGGATTCTGTAGAAACGTCAGAAAAGTTATCTACGGGGCGAAGCATACAGTATCGCTTGTACGAAAAAGTGATGATAACGACGCAATCTGGAGGATTCCAGCAGATGCTGCAAATCCCAATGCTGATGCCGGTAAAGTCAATTTAACAAAAATATCATTGTGGATACCAGTGTTGACTCCAGCAATTACCGCAGAAGAACGATTACTATCATTTATGGACCAAGGAGGAAAATCATTACTAAGTTGGCTAACCGTGAGTACAGATGTTAAACAATCAAATATCAACGGGTTATTCACTTGGAACCTAGCATCAAAACAAGGCGTTTCTGCGCCACGTCATATATTTATTGCGTTACAGGATAACACACGAGTTGGCAATCAACTCTCCAGTCATATGATATTTAATCAATTAGGTGTGAAAGACGTCTCACTGAGAATAAACGGCCAACAGGAACCATCCGAGGATATACAACTTAATTACACAGAAAATCATATTGCACGAGTTTATCATCGTCTGTTGTCATTTATGGCACGCGATCAAAATGTCGATACTGGTTTGCAAATATCACAATTTGATTTTAAGAATCTGTATCCGATCTATTACTTCTCACTGGAACATCTCGATTTGATGAGACAATCCGTCGTTGATATACACTTTAGAGCTAATGTGACTCGTGGTGCTATTGCTGATTATAGAGCGGTTGCTGTCATTCTCAGTGATAAATCAATGCTACTTGAAGGTGTTGGTGGAAGAATGAGAGTGGTAGATGCACCAGTGGAAAACATGTAATTGAAATTGTAAACGATTTAGAATCAATCAATTATGTATAACATGTCATATAGTGCTATTAGTGTTGCGTTAACTCCCGGTCAATTAAAAAAATTGCAATCGGAATCAGCTAAAAAATGTGGAACCACAATCACGTTGAAACTCAACCAAATGACTGGTGGTGCAAATAAATTATCACTGACAACTCGTCAAATAAAACATTTCAATGATGCACTTGCAGCCAAAAAAGGTGTTCAGATTACTCTTTCTGCGGCTGCTATCAAAAATATGATTAAAACAGGCGGTATATTTCCGTTGTTAGCTGCGATTCCAGCATTGATTGCAGCAGCAGCCCCAGCGGTGGCTAAAGCGGCAGCGTTAGGAGCCGTTGGTACTGCAGCAGGAATGGCACTAAAGAAAGCAACTGGGAAAGGATATAAAAAAAAGGGAAAGGGTCTAAGACTACCAGGAACCCCGTATTCGTGGTACAGCGGAAAGGGTCTAAGACTACCAGGAACGATTTATTAATTCAGGAACCTATGGTTCCCATGTCCAATTTTGATTTAACGGATGCTGCTAAAAAACTAGCGATTAAAAACTTCAGAGGTGTCTTTATGAAAGATCAATTACCACATCAACCAAACAGCGTTGAAACCGGAATCATTAATTTAGATAACAGCACCGGACCTGGAACTCACTGGGTTGCATACGCTATTGATCCACGTGGGATTGTTTATTTCGATTCATATGGATTAGCCCCACCAAAAGAGTTTATGCGGTATATAAAAACCCTTCCAATGAAGACTTGGTATTCTACGCTACCAACACAAACGATGATTGACCCACCAATATGCGGCAGCGAAGTATTAAATGTCCTTGACGCTATTTCTAACTCCTTGAGTAACCCAAGCGGAAAACCACCACATGTTGTCGTTAATGAATACACTAGTAATCGCTGGAAATCGAAACGATTTTAGAGAGAGAAAGAGTTTTACAATAACATGATTGATATTTGGGGGAGATCTTTGAAACCCAAACCCGATGGCACTGCACCACCTGATTCTGTCAAGGATGTAAAAAAAACTAATCAAAGATGAAATAGCTGAGACGTTGAACTTAACAAATGTTGATCCTAATGAAATAGTTGTATTTCAAGACAAACAGGGTAAATTGAAATCCAGTGATGTGTCATTGGATGATATTTTAGTTAAACAACGAAACGCAATCGAGAATATTATCGCGTTATTTTCGGATCAGGGTAAATTGAAAACCAGTAATATTTCTCTGGATGATATTTTGGTTAAACAACAAAACGCAATCGAAAATACTATCGCGTTATTTTCCGATCAGGGTAAATTGAAAACTAGTGATGTCTCTCTGGATGATATTTTAGTTAAACAACGAAACGCAATCGAGAATACTATCGCACTATTTTCTGATCAGGGTAAACTCAAACCGGGTGTACTCGTTTCGACGATTACAGATCGATTAAAAACTCTCAACGATGAGTTAAACAATTCTGTGTTTGTACTAACAACACTTGAATCTAGAATTGAAGAAAACGGAAAACAGTTTACATCATTTCGTAGAAATATCATTGATAAATTTATTGGAACTCCGTTAGATAAAATTGAAATAAAACTCCCGGATATTAAAAAATCCATCGATGAGACGAAAACTTTCATCGAAGCCATCAAAGGTGATTTTTCGAGGATGATAACAATCATTGAAAAAACAAAAATTCCTCATGAGAAAACCAACAACGTGGTATATACAATCCAACACGGATCATTTGCGTGGACACCTACAAACAACAAATTAGATATCACTGCAACCGTTAAAGGTATTTATCGATTAACACTAGTAACACCATTGACTCAATTTAATATATCATCGTCGAGTTCATCCGGGGTTAATAATACGATTTCAACGATCATCGACAAGGATACAACTGAAAAGTTCACTATAACAGCTACTGATAAAAATTTGATTGGGATTCCAGCAACCTGGTATGTGGAATTCGTAGCGGATTTAAGTAAATAAATTGAAAGGAAAATCGTTCGGATTTCACAAATGAAAACGCTAGCGTTTTTAAAATAACAATGATTTCATCAACTCAATGTCGCTATGATCAGGTCAGAGAATTTCAGAATAGACTCAAAACCCTCACTGAGGAGTATCAAATAAAAATAAAAAAATACTGACGAAGAATCACCGCAATTGATATTACTATGTACTCGGTGTCAAGCGTTCTCACTGGCGCCGGAATAATACTTGCATCGGTTACAATGATTGCCCCGGTCGTAGTTCCAATTTGCGTTTCTGCGGTGGCTACAATCGGGGGTATATCAACCGGGATAGCAAAAAAGATATCATCATGCAGCCAGAGTAAACTGCAGAATTACTTACTTCAATTTCATATTGCATCAACCGCATATTCGCAGTTATCATTGATGATATCGTCGTCACTCGATAATACAATTATATCAGATAGTGAATTCTCAGCGATGGTCAGTATTTTTGATTCCGCGATATCGAAATCAGAGCGACAACATGAATATAATAACAATGACAACACCGATGGAATCGGAAAACACGAACCCAAAAAACAAAATGATCTCAATAATATCAACATTACCAGATTGTGAGTTCTCAGTGATGGTCAGTATTTATGATTCCTCGATACCAAAATTAGAGCGACAACAACAGTATAGCAACGATGACAACACCGCAGGAATTACTTCAACGAATAGTGGAGAACACGAACCCAGTACAAACAAGCATGATATCAATAACATCAACGAATCCAGAATTCAGTGTGAATTTCCCCTCTCCGGTCCCAGTGAAGGAGATAGCGCTAGCAAAATTACGAGTATACCACAGTTGGCCTAATATCAGATCAAAATCATTTGGTGGTCAACAACCCAATAATTCACTGGTGTTCTCGTATAAGAATAAGGACGACGGTACCCCAGACTGGAACGTCGTTTCGATACCAACAGGGTCATACCAAATCGAACAAATCAATAATGAATTCGCGCGTAGAATAAAATCGATTACTGGAGTAGAGTCAAAAATCGCTATAACAGTTCATGAACCGACGCTATCATCCGCAATTGAGATAAACACAGAAGGATACGTCGTAGATATCTATCAGAGTTCTATTAGAACCGTACTAGGATGGCCTGAATTACCACCCCGGGGAGAAACCGTTGATTTACCAGAACCTCAAAAAACTGATTATATCACCGACAGGATAAAATCTGATAATCCAATAAAGAGTTATAAAGAGTTCAGTGTACCAATAGAGTTTTTTGGGTTAGGATACGAACATAGGGCGGAGGGTGGACCATTGCAGGGATATTATTTTGTTAACAAACCTGAAATCGTTGAAAATTTCACAGCGATGTATAATGATTTTTTTCTGTTGTTAATATCTCTTAAATCCGGCTCTCTCACCCGAGATGAATTTATCAGCGTCGTAGAAACATGCAATAAAATCATCGACGATATGGAAAAATTTAATTTACGAATTATTCGATTTATACTCGATGATAAAAACCACACATCGAGAATAAGATTTGCAACAGACTATAATATCCGCATTGAAGATATTCCAACATTTAAACTACCAGGATATAACGTACCAAAAATAAAAAAAATTCTTAACTACGTCATTGATATTGAATTTAAAATAATTTATGACGCATGGAAGAAAACAGCACCACAACCAACTATCCTCAAACATAATAATGACCCAGACGGTGGCGGCAGACATATCGCTCCGTTCAACGTGAATATTTCATCGGTGATTGCAATCAATTTAGTATGCGATGTTATAGAAGGAAGCTATCAAATTAATCTCGAACGATCAAATCAAGCTCAGCAAGGATATATTCTATATTCATTTGCACCAACAGCTCCTCCAGGATTTTTAATTATTGAGTCTCCGGTTAATCCTGTCTATATGCGATGCCATAATGATTCGCTAACGAGAATTAATTTCAAACTCACAGACCAGTCAAATAATTTGATTGATCTACAAGATGAGGTGTTAGCGATTAGTCTGTTTGTGAAGTCTTAAAAGGATTTCCGTCCCCCAGACAAGGTCTGGGACACGATATCGTATCGGACTTGATCAAATATTCGGTTAAAATCATTTATTATTTTTTGTTAACCCAGAACTAAAAACTTTAGCAGCAGAGAGGGTGGATGACCACATCGTTGCGAGCAAAATCGTAAAATCTCCGTTTTTCAAAAATGGAGACTTTTTTTTGGTTAAATGAGATTTGTTGGAAACCTGATATTTTGTTCGAAAACGTTATCTATAGGCCATATTTTGTTCGAAAACGTGATCTGGAAGCCTTATTTTTGCTTGAAAACGTGGTCTGTTCACCCTCTCTGCTGCTCGACGTCGAGATAAAATATCAACGTACATGTCGACAGAAGCCCTTGGTCCCAGCTTGAACAAATGCTTTGTTTTCTAATCCTGGATGTCGACAAACTTCCAGTTCCGACCCATACTTTGTTCAACAATTAGTTCATCTTGCCGCCAGGCTTTAATGTCGCGGTCGGGTAAAAAAAAAAACAATAACATAGCACATTTTCTCATCACTCTGCAGCTAGTTAAGTCTTTGATCTTGCCGCCTAGCTTGTGGGTCATGTTCTTCAGATGTTCTCTTACAATGTCAACATGTACATATGTGGGTCTTTCAGCCACTGAATTTTCTGAATGTAAATATCAGCACAGCTAAAAGGATCAATTTCCCAATCAACAGGTGGTCGAAACAGGACTAGCAAGCCCTTAAATTTGCCGTCCAGGAAATCGATGCGTGCGGAGGACTCCTGTATATGTGATTTTCTGAATCCCATATATAAAAATTGCGTGAAAATAAGGATTACGCATTTCCGAGACCTTTGAAAGTGATAGGTGATTAAAACACCAACAGCAGAGTAAAACGCAAATTAAATTTACAGTCTCTGGAAACTAAATATGTGGCTGTTAAGGAGATGAACATCTCGCAAAGAGGTCTGTGAAATTTGTTCACTTAAAAATAACACCCGTTCAGGAAGGATGAAAGCTGCTGAGTCCATAAAGAACGAGTACGTTAATGGTAACTACGCTCCCCAAAGGAAGAAACAAAAGACTGCTACATTTGAAGACGTGGAGGAAGCATGAAAATGGTTCAATGAAGCATTTGCGAAAGAACTTGGTGTGGAGAACTTCGCTGCAACAAGTGGTTGGTGCAGTCGCCTTAATGTTCGTCATAACATCGGATACAAAAAGTATTGTGGAGAATACATGTACTGTTGACAGCTTTTCACTTCCCTGTGAATATCCCATCCCCTTGTTAGCCTCAATAAGACGGGAACAGACTGACCAATATCTAGGCCAATTTAAGTACATGTACATGAAGCATGTAAATGACAACTACCTAACCATGTGCTAATGCCAACGTTGAATATCGTAATGTTTTTCCTATCAGGTTGTGATCGATGCAATATTTTATTTTGGATTTTACTACACAAAGGTTACCAAAATGTAATTTGTCAATATGCATATAAAGTGATTTAGAATGGGTAACAGAAAGAGGTTCACTATGATTAATACCTCTTAATGGGTACCAGTAGCATAGTGACTCCATCAAAAGACTGAGCAACAAACTTGTCAGTTAAAGGAATAATCTCCTGATTATCATCCTTCTCCAAAGCATTATTTGCCATAGATGTAATAACTTTTCAAGCTGTGCTTAAATAAGGGATTTCATTTTCAGTAGGATCAACTTTATAACGAAAACAAACTTTGTTAGTTACATGTGGATTAACCATAACCTTATATTTAGCAAGACCTAGTAATAAATGAATGCCATTGATGGTTAAATTATACACTGTTCCGATTGTCATGGATCATTAGACTGATGACAATTTTACACACTGTAGAGGAACATTAATAAAGCTGCACTCTACTTCCTGAATAAGATTACCTTCATCAAAAGAGGATTTTTCAAATAAAGGCAAAGCACTTGACCATAAAATATTGAGAATCTTATTGTCACATATTTTAAAATGGGTAGGCTTGACAGAATCACTAGCAACTAATACATAACATTTTGGCATAAACGCATATACATAACATTTTGGCATAAACGCAATGTTTCCTTTTGCGCACATTTTCTTTTTTGTCAGTGCCTGAGCACGCCTGAGAAAATTGACACACACATTTTGTTATGCTTGTTTTTGACGCAAATGATTCGCATGATACGATAAGGATTTATTTAATATCCAATTCTTTGGATGAGGTATGGCATTGTGTATATTTAGAGCATATGTATAGTCTGGTTATCATCAATATAAAGACCTCTTCACCACTGTCAAAAAGAGAAAATTGAAATGGTATGTCCATGTCTCTAGAGCCAACAGCCTATCCACAACAGTACTGCAGGGCAGTGTCCAAGGTGGCAGAAGGAGAGGTAGACAGAGAAAAAAGTGGACTGACAACATCGCAGAATGGACCAGGAAAAGTTTTGCGGAGACACAGGCATTGGCACATGATCGAGACAAGTGGAGGGAACTGGTCAGATGTTCAGCAACACAGTGTCTCAACGACCACACTAGGTCAAGAGACATGATGATGATGATGATGATGATGATAGCAGCAGAGAGGGTGAATCCTACAACATTTTTTGTTTTTATTTTTGATTATACCCCTCCAAATAACACTAGACCCTTCTCGCGAAATAACTAGAAAAAAAATGACAGTGATTGTTGTCTGAAAACATTCGCGTTTTCGTTGATGTCGCAACGTCGTTGTCACTCACCCTCTCTGCTGCTATGGGTTAACCGAATATTTGATCAAGTCCGATACGATATCGTGTCCTAGGGTCTGCTAAATTTATTGTCACAAATCCGTGTGGTTTTGACTGAGCGTGACTAAAGAAATTTCTAAATTGATTATGATTCATATCACCGCTGCACCAGGTCTGATGAATATTTCGTAGCGTATGAGTATCAACGCCGTTAAATACACACAACACATTGCAGTTATCTCTGATCACTTTTGGTATCTGAGTGTACCGTTGAGTGACATAGATCACATCAGTGTTTTTATGCCTGCCTCGGGAAAATATTCTAGCAGGATTTTTTTGATTATCTAACATGATATCATCGTATACCACTAAATTGTTAATACTTCCATCAATAGCATCAATGCTCGGGGCTTCCTCTATATCAGTAATAAACTCAATAAAATCTTCATCGATTTGAAATTCTTTTGCTTTCTCGTTAAAATCCTTTAGCACTTCATAGCATCGCTGATCGTCTACACTCGGGGCTATTAAATACAATTTGTTCCATTTCATCCATCTCGTTATCAAATTAAGTAGCAGTTGTGTCTTTCCGCTTCCAGATGGTCCGATTATAATCATTCTAATTGAATTCGGCAACATTTCATGATGTTTAATAGGTTCCCGTCGTCGGGTAGCTGAATAATCAATTATATTCATGCCGTTATATATAAATTATGGATCTATATTGTGTGAAGTGTAAAAAACGTACTGGCACAGATGACTTGACGACGATTACAACTAAAAATAACCGATCAGCGCTTTCTGGTAAATGCGTACAATGTAGTACAAAGAAATTTAGATTTGTTTCTAAACCCAAGGAACTCAAGGAACCTTTAAAAAAAAACGAGGAGGTGATATCGCAGCCAAGCTAACTAAACTCCCTGGAACCCCATGGGCAAAATACCCTGGAGAAAAGCACCTTGCAGGATATAGCTACTGTGGACCGGGAACAAGACTTGATATCAGACTCAATGATCAAAATCAGCCCCGACCCGGTGAGGAACCAATAAACGCTATTGATAAGGCCTGTCACCTTCATGATGTATCTTATAAAAGCAGTAATCTGCAGCACAGGCATCTAGCAGATGTGAAATTAATTCATGCGTTAAATGCTATTTCTGATAAATCTTTCAAAGAAAAATTGGCTTCCTTTTTGATAAAATCGGCTATGAAAAGTAAATTGATGTTAGGTGCTGGTAATTAATAACAACATGGAATCTATTTATTATTCCCCAAGAGGATACCGGAGGGGTAAATCAGCAATCCATAAACTCGCTAGCGCTGCAAAAGTGAAAAAAAACAACTGCGGCTCATTGGTTATCCAAACAGGCACTATGGCAAATTTATCTACCACCGCCTAAACAAATTCAATTCTCGCATTTTGATGTGACAGTTCCTAATGAAGTTCATCAGGCTGATCTATTATTTCTGCCACATGATCGTGGTTACAAATACGCTTTAACCGTAGTTGATATTGCAAGTCGATACAAAGAAGCAGAACCGTTAAAAACAAAATCAGCCACTGAAGTGGCTTCTGCATTTGAAAGGATTTATCGAAGGAGTCCTCTGCACTGGCCAAATCTATTACAAATTGATCCTGGCAAGGAATTTCAGGGTGCAGTGTTATCAATAATGAAAAATCATAAAGTCACTATCAGACGAGGACATACTGCGCTAAATCGTGATCAGGCCATTGTAGAACGGTTTAATAAAACCCTTGCTGAGCGGTTATTTGGATATCAATACGCAAAAGAATTCATCCAAGAAAAAAGATCCCGTGAATGGGTTAAAAGGTTACCAGCTGTGATTACTGCACTGAATAACGAGATTACTAGAACCATCAACATGAAACCTATCAATGCGATTAAAAAAAAGTCAATACCTGAAATGGAAATTCAAAAAGATTTTAATGTTTCCCAACCAATTCTTGGTAGTAATGTCATTGTGAGGTACTTATACGAACCAGGAGAGCTTGAGGGTGGCACAAAAAGAGCTACTGATCCTATTTGGAGTATTACTGCACATAAGATATCTAGTATAACACGATCTACGGGTAGACTTCCAATCTATAAACTGGATTCAACTGCCCCTCAACGGGTTTTACTAGACAACAATTACAAGTGATACCTGAGGATACTCAATTACCACCGCATGGGCTTAACTAGCACCCTTGCGTCTATTGCACTCAAGACAAGTCAACATCACATTATTTCTGACATGACCGAGATTGTTATTTTTTCTGTCAACGGTGAATTGGCGAGGATCCTTATCCGAATACTGCCAACGCATTATACAATTGCAACTTGCGCAGTGATTATTTTGTTGTTGCTTCAAAGTGATTATTAATTCAGCATCAATATCAAATTCTCGTTGTTTTTTTTTTTGTCTTGTTGTTTGTAACCGGAGAGTTTTTTATCAATAATATCATTATCATCGCCAATGATTTCATCATCGCCTGACTCTGTCAGGACAATTCTTCGAAGTTGATTTATTTTTCGTACTCTAGACACTGCGAGATAGACTAAATTCGACCATTCTATGCGATTATCTACCATCCAAACAATTGTATCCGATATAGTCAATCCCTGTGAAGAGTGTATTGTTGCTGCATAACCTAGCGTCCATGGGGATTTATTAGCACGCAATGCATCTTCAACAACATTGATATCAACCAGCAAAATATCATTTAATACGAGAATCTTCTTTTCACGCCCTGACTCTGTCAGGCCTGGAATATCAACTTCGATGTTCTGTTTTCGTGTATCCGATGGCCTATAACAGATGGGCACTGGAAGTGTTGCAAATTTTTGTTTATGCAATTCAAATAACTTCATCTGAAGTGTGTCCCTGACTATTTTTCTACTTGCAATGATTAAATCATTTGGTCTCCACGCTTCCCAAAACTCATTCATGGGAGTTTCCGAAATTATTTCACGCGCTATTTCACACTGGATTTTATCCGGTTGTAATCTAATTAGTTTCTTAAATTCTTTTAATTCATTATCAAGTGATCTATGATCGGTATCAATTTCTTCATAATAGTCTACAAAACCCTTTAGCCATTCATGGGGGGATGCACCGACAAATGGTGGTGGTTGCCCGTGATCACCGCACATGACGACTTTTGTATTTTTTAATAACAACCACTCAAGAAATATTTTTAAGACATCTTCTGACACTGTGTCTATTTCATCCCACATGATGAATTCAGGGATAAATTTCTCTCCCATGCGCTCAGGAGTCCATTTATCTCCCTTCCATCTAAAGAAACTATGATAAGTGCAGGCATTTACCCCTCTCTGTATCATTTCTCTTGCAAGTCTGTGAGTCGGTGTTAGTACAATCATGTTTGGATTGGAAACACGAAATAACTCAATTACCCGGGTTGTTTTTCCTGACCCGCCACAACCGTTTAAATAAACTGTTTTATACAGGCATATTGGATCAAAAATCGGTGGTGCACTAGAAAATTCTGAACACTGATTGCTTTCTAAGTAATTATTTTCAATGGTAACATCTGCTGATGGAATATAATCATGAAGCATTTCTTTCTTAATTCTCCATGACCCCCAATTCTCGTTGCCAGTAGCCTTAAAATCAGCCATTTTGCTATTTATGTAAAATGAGTCAGTAGCAACTCTAACTGCGGTGGTAGGAAATCTATTGATCATTGAAAACAGATTGATAGAAGCATAACCAAGCATAGAAGCTCTCAAATGTGTGTACTGCGGATTGTATCCATCAGTGTAAGTAACAATTGTACCCAATTTGGTTCCATCGGACATAAATGCGTCCTTACGATTGACATATAGGCCCCTATTCGTTAAATCCGTGATTACAAAATCGTATTCAGCATTGTCTATAATCAATCGTGAAGAATATCTCGTATTATCATCTTTGCCACCTTGGGTAAATTTACCGATTATTCTTCGTCCAAGGTCTTTTGCTTTATTGTTTCTGATTTCAAATAACTGTTGGGACCAATCCATGATTTGTTGTTCACTGAAATTTGGAAACAGTTTTCGCTCTTCGCTAATTATTTTTTCTAGATCAGGTTGTGGTAACCAGACTGATTTCTGTGCTCGATAGGATATAATTGTATCACTGACAATTAATGATTTTAACATCTTACAATCAAGCATATACCGTAATAACACTATTGGCATCCAGTGTTTTTCAGACATGTGTTTACCAATCCAAAGATAACTACACGGATGAAGTCCTTCAGCCATTTCAAATGATACTACACAAGCGAATCCGGTTAAATCGAAATGTGGCAGTGGTCCATTAATAGCAACACGGGTCATTTCGTGTGTAGGGTGTCCAAATCGTTTGAAATATTTCTCACACTCTCCATACCCAAGAAAACTTCCTGGATAACACGCAATCATATCAACTGAAATAACGGTATCAGCGGTGTATTTTGTGTTCCATAATCCTCCATGGCTGTATTCAAGACAGGACAATTTGACCTCTGATAAGAACTCACTTCGTGTTGGTTTCCACGCGTTTTTCTTCCTAGCAAAATGTGCTACAACTGATGGAAGTGTAAAACAGTTTGCTAATAATTGATCGTTGTCTTCCCCCAGAGAACTCTGGGGAGAAAACTCACTAGCTAGTTGTTTCATTTGATTATGCAGCTCTTCAGTACGGTATAATTCTCCGTTGGGCCTTACAAACTGATCAAATCTACATTCTTCGTCTGAAGTACTATGAAATAGCCACACTGACACAGGATCTTTTTTACTCAAATGGTAAATAGCATCAAATAATTTCTGCTCTGAAAAAAACTCTTCGGTTCCAAACAGAGTTTGGGATAGATATTTTACGGTTCTATCCCGTGGGAATATTGTTACTGCAGATGACCACGCGTGTTCGTTATGATCAATAATCTGTATTGGGGTTCCATTTTTATTATATTTCGATTCGTATAATACTTCACCGGTGATTGTCCTTACCGATATTGGAAATCTCAATGATGTTTCTAATTTGGCTATATCTTGAATTGTTGCCCCATGCTGTTTCACTGTCAGTTCCCATTCGGTTATTTTTTTTCGTCTTAGATCAGTTAGTTTATTTCCCCGGGACGCATTTGTGAAGTGTTCCATTATTCGTGCTGCTACACAATTGAGCCCTGTCGAATATTTCATGGGTGCTAGTTTTGCAATATCAGGTTTGTCATTGAGCGGATATATCCCGTAAACAACTGCTGTGACAGGATAAGATCTTTCGTAGTAGGGTTTGTCAATCCAGTCAAAATTCCTGGTTTTGAATCCTGAGTCACAGTGACAGTTTTTTTGTCCTTAAGAATAGGCTCGTATTTGTCCCTAATGATCCATTTTCCATTATCACGGATAAGGAATTTTATTCGAAAAAAATTTCTTTCTTCCCCAAGACGTGAGATTATCACTGCTGCAGCAGCAGAGAGGGTGAACAGACCACGATTTCAAGCAAAAATAATGCTTCCTACGAAACCTTATTTTAACCAAAAAAAATAAGTCTCCATTTAGCAAACGGAGACTTTACGATTTTTTAATCAATTTTGGTCGCAACGATGTGGTCATCCACCCTCTCTGCTGCTTAGTGATTTCATCACTGGGTTAACAAAAATAATAAATGATTTCAAACAAATATTTGATCGAGTCCGATACGATATCGTGTCCGAGGATCATGTAAATTTATTGTTACAAATCCATGCGGGGTTGACTGAGCATGACTAAAGAAATTTTTAAATTGATTGAAGTCCATATCGGAACACCATGTCTGCCAAATATTTCGTAGCGTATGTGTATCAACGCCGTTAAACACAGCAAGAATATTACAGTTATCTCTGATCACTTTTGGAATCTGAGTGTAGCGTTGAGTGACATATATCACATCAGTGTTTTTGTGACGCCCCCGGGAAAATATTCTAGCTGGGTTTTTTTGATTGTCTAACATCACATCGTCGTATACGACTAAATTGTTAATACTCCCATCAAGGTCATCCACGGATGGCGCCTCGTCAATATCAGTTATAAAATCAATGGCGTTCTCACCCTTAATTTCTGATGCATTCTCGTTAAAATCTTTTAACACTTCATAACATCGTTGATCATCTACGCTAGGGGCAATTAAATACAACTTATCCCACTTCATCCATCTCATTATTAAATTGAGCAACAATTGCGTTTTACCGGATCCAGATGGCCCGATTATAATTGCGCGGATAGAGTTTGGTAGCGCTGCATGATGCTTAACTGGTTCTCTTATTTTAGTCGCTGAAAAATCAATTATATTCATATCTCTATACATAAATTATGGATCTATATTGTGTGAAGTGTAAAACGCGTACTAGCACAAATGATGTGACGACGGTTACAACTAAAAATAACAGATCAGCACTAACTGGTAGATGTGCAACATGTGGTATAAAAAAGTTTAGATTTATTTCTACAAAATCAAAGATTTTACAATCCGGAGATGTTTTTAAAAAAAACGAGGAGGTGATATCGCAGCCAAATTGACAAAGCTCCCTGGAACCCCATGGGCAAAGTACCCCGGAGAAAAGCACCTTCCAGGATATAGCTACTGTGGTCCCGGAACACGATTAGATATCAGACTTGATGATCAAAATCAACCCCGATCCGGCGAGTATCCGATAAACGCTATTGATAAGGCGTGTCATGCTCATGATGTTGCATATAAAAGCAGCAATCTGCAAAACAGGCATCTCGCGGATGTGAAATTAATTCATGCGTTAAATGCTATTCCTGATAAATCTTTTAAAGAAAAGTTGGCTTCGTGGTTGGTAAAATCAGCTATGAAAGGCAAATTGATGATGGGTGCTGGTAATTAATAATATGGAATCAATTTATTATTCCCCAAGAGGATACTGGAGGGGTAAATCAGCAGTACATAAACTCGCTAGCGCTGCAAAAGTGAAAAAAACTACAGCGGCGGATTGGTTATCCAAACAGGCACTATGGCAAATTTATCTACCACCACCTAAACAAATTCAATTCTCGCATTTTGATGTGACTGCTCCTAATGAAGTTCATCAGGCTGATATATTATTTCTGCCACATGATCGTGGTTACAAATACGCGTTAACCGTAGTTGATATTGCAAGTCGATACAAAGAAGCAGAACCGTTAAAAACAAAATCAGCCACTGAAGTTGCTTCTGCATTTGAAAGGATTTATCGACGAGGTCCTCTGCACTGGCCGAATCTCTTGCAGGTTGATCCTGGCAAGGAATTTCAGGGTGCAGTTCTATCTACAATGAAAAATCATAATGTCACCATACGACGAGGGCATACTGCGCTACATCGCGATCAGGCCATTGTCGAACGATTTAATCGGACGATTGCTGAGCGGTTATTTGGATATCAATACGCAAAAGAATTCATTCAAGAAAAGCGATCCCGTGAATGGGTTAAAAGATTACCATCTGTGATTACTGCACTGAATAACGAGATTACTAGAACAATCAACATGAAACCTATCAACGCGATTAAAAAGAAGTCAATACCCGTACAACCACAAAAAGATTTCCCTAGAAACGCTAGCGTTTCCCAACCAATTCTTGGTAGTAATGTCATTGTGAGGTACTTATACGAACCAGGAGAGCTTGAAGGGGGTAGAAAAAGGGCTACTGATCCTATTTGGAGCGTCACTACGCATAAGATATCTAGTATAACACGATCAACTGGTAGACCTCCAGTCTATAAACTGGATTCAACTGCCCCTCAGCGGGGTTTTACTCGACAACAACTACAAGTGATTCCCGAGGATACTCAATTGCCACCGCATGGTCTTAACTAGCGCCTTTGCGTCTATTGCACTCAAGACAAGTCAACATCACATTATTTCTGACATGACCGAGATTGTTATTTTTTCTGTCTACGGTGAATTGGCGAGGATCCTTATCCGAATACTGCCAACGCATTATACAATTGCAACTTGCGCAGTGATTATTCTGTTGTTTCTTCAAAGTGATTATTAGTTCAGCATCAATATCAAATTCTCGTTGCTTTTTTTGTCCTGTTGTTTGTAACCGGAGAGTTTTTTATTAATGATGCTAACATCAATATCACTTATTGTTGTGTCATTATCATCGCCTGACTCTGTCAGGACAATTCTTCGAAGCTGATTTATTCTTCGTACTCTGGATACTGCGAGATAGATTAAATTCGACCATTCGATGTGATTATCCACCATCCAAACAATTGTATTCGATATAGTCAATCCCTGTGAAGAGTGTATTGTTGCTGCGTATCCTAGCGTCCACGGGGATTTATTAGCACGCAATGCATCTTCAACGACATTGATATCAACCAGCACAATATCATTTAATACGAGAATTTGTTTTTCACTCTGTCCTGGAATATCAACTTCAATGTTTTGTTTTCGTGTATCCGATGGCCTTTAACAAAGGGGTACTGGAAGCGTTGCAAATTTTTCTTTATGCATTTCAAATAACTTCATCTGAAGTGTATCCCTGACTATTTTTCTACTTGCAATGATCAAATCGTTTGGTCTCCACGCTTCCCAGAAATCATTCATGGGAGTTTCTGAAATTATTTCACGTGCTATTTCGCATTGGATTCTATCCGGTTGTAATCTAATTAGCGCTTTGAACTCGCGTAATCGTTCATCAAGTGATCTATAATCAGTGGTGATTTCTTCATAGTAGTCTACAAAACCCTTTAGCCATTCATGTGGAGATGCACCGACAAATGGTGGTGGTTGGCCGTGATCCCCGCACATGACGACTTTTGTGTTTTTGTTTAACAACCACTCAAGAAATGTTTTTAATACATCTAATGACACTGTGCATATTTCATCCCAAATTATGATTTCAGGAATGAATTTATCACCCATACGCTCAGGAGTCCATTTGTCACCTTTCCATCGAAAAAAACTGTGATAAGTGCAAGCATTTACCCCTCGTTGTATCATCTCTCTGGCGAGTCTGTGAGTCGGTGTTAGCACAATCATGTTAGAAACGCTAGTGTTTCCACGACGAAATAATTCAATTGCACGAGTTGTCTTTCCTGACCCACCACAACCGTTTAAATAAACTGTCTTATATCTACATACTGGATCAGATACAGGTGGTGCATTAGAAAATTCTGATTGAATTTCAATACGGTTACAACAAAGATATTTATCATCCATGGCAACGTCTGCGGATTCACAATACTCATGTAGCATCTCTTTTTTAAATCGCCAACGCCCCCACGCTTCCTCCGGATCTGTGAATGCCGCTACAGCTGATTTGTACTTATTGTGTATATACATCGAATCAGTGGCTACTCTAACCGCGGTATTAGGAAATCTATTTATCATCGAAAATAGATTAATAGAAGCATAGGCTAGCATTGAACTTCTCAAATGTGTGTACTGGGAATTATATCCATCACAGTAGGTAACAACCGTACCTAATTTCTCACCATTGGATAGAAAAGCATCCTTACGGGATACAAGTTTTCCCTGTTTCATTAAATCCGCTACAATAAAATCGTATTCAGCGACATCTATGATCAACCGCGAAGAGTATTTTGCGTTGTCGTATCGTCCACCCTGGGTAAATTTACCGATTATTCTTCGTCCAAAATCTTTTGCTTGTTCTTTTTTAATTTCAAATAACTTCTTAGACCAATTCATGATTTGTTCTTCTGGAAACTGTTTTCGCAGTTCGCTAATTATACGATCTAGATCGGGTTGTGGTAGCCAAACTTCTTTCTGAGCTCGATAGTATATAATAGCTTCGGAAACAATCAACGATATCAGCATGCCACAATCAATCATATATCTCAATAGCACTATTGGCATCCAGTGTTTTTCAGATAGGTGTCTACCGAGCCAAACATAACTACACGGATGTAACCCTGTAGCGAGTTCAAATGATATCACACGAGCGAATCCGGTTAAATCAAAATCAGGCAATGGTCCATTAATCGCAACACGAGTCATTTCATGCGTGGGGTGTCCAAATCGTTTGAAGTATTCAGCGCATTCCCCATACCCGAGAAAACTTCCAGGATAACACGCGGATATATCAATTGAAATCATACCGTCACGATGGTATTTTGTATTCCACAGTCCTCCATGACCAAATTCGATGCAACTCAATTTAACGTCCTCGAGAAAATCACTTCGTGTTGGACGCCATGAGTTTTTTTCTCTTGCGAAGTGAGCTACCACTGATGGAATAGTAAAACTATCCGTCAATAGTTTTTCATGGGAACTCTCCGGTGAAAAATCATTAGCGATTTTTCTCATTCTGTTATCTAATTCTTCAACGCGATATAATTCACCATTTGGTCTTACAAATTGATCAAATCCTGATTCGGAACCAGCACTACTAAGTAACCACACTGACACAGGATCATCTTTACACAACGCATGAATAGCATCAAATAATTTCTCTTCATAGAAAACATCCCCGGAAAATTCCCCGGAAAATTTCCGGGGGATATATCTCACGGTTCTATCTCGTGGAAATATTGTTACTGCAGGTGTCCACGCGTGTTCGTTATGATCAATAATTTGTATTGGAGCCCCTCGCGATTGATATTTCGGTTCGTATAATACTTCTCCGGTTATTGTTGTTACTGATATTGGGAATTTTAATGATGCTTCTAATTTAGCTATATCAGAAATCTTTGCACCGTGCTGTTTCACTGTCAGTTCCCATTCGGTTATTTTCCTACGTCGCAGATCAGTTAGTTTATTTCCTCGGGATGCATTTGTGAAGTGTTCCATTACCCGTGTTGCTACACAATTGAGCCTTGACGAAGTCAACGGTGAATATTTCATAGGAGCTAGTTTTGCAATATCGGGTTTATCATTTAACGGATATATCCCATAAACCATAGCTGTTACGGGATAGGATCTTTCGTAGTATGGTTTGTCAATTCCAGTTAGAATTCCTGGTTTGGAATCTTTACTTACAATGACAGTTTTTTTATCCTTGAGGATTGGTTCAAATTTATCCCTAATAATCCATTTGCCTTCGACTTCGATAATGAATTTTATTCTGAAAAAATACTTCTGATTGGAATTGCTTTGTTGGGAATTGCTTTGCTTGAAATCCTTTGGATTTCCACCTTTGGATTTCCATCTTTGAATTTCCCCTTTGGATGGAAATTGCTTTGCAATATCACCAAGGTGTGAAATTATCTCAGCTGCTCTTTTATCGTTCATAGTAGCATCGATGATGGGTACATTGACATCTTCATCAATAATTCGAAATGTCGACCAACAGTATGCTGCACCGTCTCGGTAGAATTCATTAAAACACTCCCTGATTTTACCGAGTATAGTTCTATCACCGATTAGACGTTTTGGTGTATCAGAGACTCTATCGAGATTGAATTTAGTATTTCTCTAAGGCTTAAGTTTCGATAATCTTTGGAACTCCCTATCAAGATTGAATTTAGTATTTTTCCAAGGTTTGATTTTCGATAATCTTTGGAACTCCCTATCAAGATTGAATTTAGTATTTTTCCAAGGTTTGATTTTCGATAATCTTTGGAACTCCCTATCAAGATTGAATTTAGTATTTTTCCAGGGCTTAATTTTCGATAATCTCTTGAACTCCTCCATGTTATAATTAAAACAAGTATTTAAATAGAAAAATATAGTATAATGAATCACTGCAAGTGGCTAATGATTGGATCTACAACCCCGTGTAACAAATATTGCAGAAGTGAATTCTGTGGGTATCATATGCAAAGCGTGAGAAACGGTTCAAAAGGCCCTCTCCCATGCCTCCAATGTGGGGTGGGTGTTAGAGGAAAATCGCAATTATGCCTTGCTTGTGGGGGTAAACGATACAGGGAACTAAAGCGCTACTATGACAAACGAATCATTGACTCTGTCATCCTTGATAAAATCAAGGACAAAGTCATAAAAACCCCTCAAGATTATATCCAGAGATTTATAATTAAAGCAGATAATAAATTAGACAAGTAGTATTATTATACAAATGAGCCAAGATTTCAGACCTCACCCAGTGCTTGCTAATTACGAAGCCTCTAGTGATGGTGTTGTCAGGCACCGCAGACTCAAAGAACCGGTTGGGTATCTGAATAATATGGGGTATTTGATGTTTTCAGCTGGGAGGAAGAAGTATCTCTGTCACAGAGCCATCTATCAAGCATTTTACGGATTAATCGAAGACGGTCTTGTGATTGATCACATAAATGGCGTGAAGACTGATAATTGTCTTGGGAATCTTCAAGCCGTCTCGCAGCGCGATAACCTTTTAAAAAGCAACGCTGGTAGGCACGCAAAACATCCCAAGGGTGTGAAATCGTTTGATTTAGAAAATAATGAAGAGAGAAGCTTTCAGTCGATAAATGCGGCTGGAAAATATTTCGATATTTGTAGTACTTCAATTCGATTTGTTGCTGAAAAAATCATTAAAACATCTCTGTCTAAAAAAAATGGTCATAAAATAAAGTTCGTATACACTGAAACTATTTAAGGGAGATAAATCCTTTATGGATAAATCCGCACTACAATTCACACTCTACCTACTAAGTTCCCTTGTATTATGATGTCAAAGGAATTTGTCGCCTGCTATATTACCTGTATACCTTGACTAGGCGCGCCCACGTGAATGTAATGGAGATATAATGCATGAGTTTTCGATAGAGAATAAAACTTTTTATTGTCGCTTGTGGGCTAAAACTGCATTATTATTTTTATTTATCTACATATCTCATGTGTGGGGGTGGGTGGACTAGCAGTAAAGCAGACAGCTAACTCGTTCTTTTCAGTACAAAAATTCTTTATAATCTAACGCATTACCTATGTTCGCTCAGCCAGAACGCGAGTGTTTCCTATTCATTGAAGTAGGTGGGCGTGGTTAAAATTCCTTGTATGTGAATGTATTTTATCTAGAGAATTATAACAGAGTATAAAAACGCTGTTTTATTAAACAACTGTATTATTTTGTTTAAAATATTTCTCATTGTTGCAGCATAAAATTGTCTATTTTAAAAATCTCTTATTGTTAAGTATATCAGATATATATATATATTAAAAAATCTCTATTCTGTATGACTGTTCGTGGTGTAATGGTATCGTGTTTGTCTTGTAAACATAGATCTATCAACTACGTGTTCGGTCCCCATAGCAGATACATTATTTGATGGCGAAACGGAAGATGTTTTTTTCTATTAATTGGGGGGGTGGGAGGGCGGTCCCCCTCAGCCAAACCAACATGGCAACCCATGCTATCGCATTCTCGGTAGCGTGGGTTGGTGTTTTTTCTAACTCATGCAACCATGAATTCGATTTCATGGGTTGCCATGTTGGTTTGGTTTACCACGCCCACATCATTACCATCATCGTTCCATTGAATTATAATCCATCCTTAATTAAGTTAATTAAGTACATGTTATGCCTAAAATTTGCCACAACACTCGAGTGGAAATATATGGCATTGTGCCGTCCATGTTGTGACGTTATACCTCAAGCATATCTTCTGGGCGGTCTAAGATCGCGTTTGCCACCTTAGGCCTCCCGCCGGAGATGTATGTTTCGGGTCCCCTTGGGCTTACTTGGATGCGAAGGCACCCAAGGAGTTCCAAAGATGTGTTGTCCTATATGTTTTTTTTTATTAATTAGAGATACAGTATACTATATTTATAAATAAATTTATTTATAAATAAATATAAATAATGGATATTAATGACGTAAATGCTATAATTGCTGAAATCTCAAATTTAAATAATAAAGGGGTATTATTATCTGAAAGTCTCGACGTTGACAAGATTACCTCGGAATATGAAGATATTGAATATCTGTCTAGTAAGGGTCGTTATGTTTTACCTAGGATGTACAGGCTCGTGAAAGGAATTCAAAAATCCATTAATGGTTGTTTGTACGGTAACGACATTAATTTATTCATAACGCTATTTAGCACCGTTGAAGCAATACGTCAAAAGCTTGGCCAAGAATATCAAAAACGAGCTGAAATTGGTTCTAAAGTTCGTGATCTTAGAAAAATGTTAAACGAGGAGCGACCAGTATCTTAACCACGTGGGTGTTACTAAAAAAAATAATAGGCTTTCGTAAATAATTTAAATAATTTATTTATTTTTTTTTTAGCGTTTTTTGTAACACTTGTTACACTTCACTTGTTACACAAGTTACATAGGATTTTCTCCTGAAAGGATACTCATCAGTCTGGACTTGCTCATGCAGTTATGTGCATAATGGATGATCTGGTCGTAGAAGCAAGTAATCACCGCGATGCCTCCATTTTCACGTAATTGTTCTTGTTGCCGCGTCGTTAACACAAATCGTTCATCGCCATTCTCAGATATTACAATTCTGAAATCCCCAGCGATGTTATTTCTGAAACACTCGCGGATAGCGTCGTACAGTTTAACCCTGTCGAAGATGAATACGTTAGCTTGATGGTACATTATTTAATAACTAAGTTATTTAATAACTAAGCTTTTAATTATGATGGAAACCCTCCGGATTTCACATTTGAAAATTTAGTTCACAAACAATATATGGTTGGTGAATCGCTTACAACTAAATTAGCCCGAGAGCGGCTATTAGCAATTAAAAAGTTTATACCGGTTCGAGACAGACTTCGTGAGAAACTTCAACAACGACAACAAGCGCAGACTGACTTTTCTGTGTCAAGTGAACAACTGTTTACTCCGATAACAAGTGCGACCAAAGATGTGAAAAAGTTAACTGAAGCAGCGATATACGGAGATATTCCTGAGCGAGAACGAGTAAAGAAGGCGCCGCTGTTTGATACGCTTGAAAAGATAGCAGCAGAGACCGGACAAACACGCGCAGGGATACAACAGTTATCCAGTGATATAAAAACTCAGCGCGAGTATGAACAATTAGCTGATATTGATGATTCTGCGCCTGAAACTCAAAGAGTTTCCACACCTGAACCACAACTTGTTGATGTCGTCACCCCAAAAGGTATCCCCTTTCTAGACAAACTCACCGAAGAAGCTATAACACAAATCAAACGACCTCAATTGGAGAAACACCAGGATTATACGACTTTTGGTGATTTCGCCGCCAAAAGCTTTGATTCTAGAAAGGATTTTTTAAAAGACGAGTATAAAAACAGTAAAATAAGCCGAGATGAATGGGTTAATTGGTTGTATAAAACGAATAAGGGGATTACTGGTAATTTGAAAAAGGATACAATTGAGTATAGATCTTTTAAAGAAGGAGTTGATAGTTATGGTATACAAAAACAACAAGAACGAGAAAAACAAAGTCGAGGCCGACAAAGGCAATTACTTGATGATAGTCAGGGCGCAACTGGTACAACTGAGAAAACAAGCGGAAAAGGATATTCGATTAAAAATCCAAAGGATGTCTTTGACTCTACCGTGACATGCCCTGGTAACATTCTCAGTGATATATCACGGTTAGAGGTTCTCATCGGAGGGAAACGAGCCGGAAATAACTCCGTCGAGATAATTAACGAGGCCGCTGATATCTGTAGACGATTATTTGCTGGTGGTATCATGGACATTAATGTATATCGAGAACTTATTGCTGAATTAGTTGAAAATCACAACGATGAAAATCTTATGGATGTAAGCGATTGATCACTAATTGAAAAACTACTAGTTTTATAACAAGATGATTATACACTATAACCATGATAAACCCGTAAGCGTCTACGTGGTGAACTCACGATTGCCTGTTTATCGCGCGTGGTACGGAGATGGTTTCGGCAATACCATTGCGGGGTTATTTACAAGAATGGCTCCCAAGGTGGCGCCGTTAGCTAAACAATTATCAATGAAAGCCATTGATGCTATCCGTGATAAGGGAATCAATTTCGTTGGAAATCTTGCCGGAAAGGCATTTTCTGCCGCGAAAGATAAAATAGCATCATTGGTGCGAAAGAAACCACGAATGACTTCGTCATCGATGACTTCATCATTAGTGCTGCCATCAACTACAGTGATGCCTGCAAAAATCAGCAAAGTAATAAATAACGCAATGGAAGAAAAACTAGCGCAATTGACTTCGTCACAATTGACAGCTTCACCGGTAACAGATAGCGCTATCATGAACGCGATAGCAGGAAGTGGTTTGAAACAAAAAAGAAATTCGAAGAATTTTCAACGACGATGATTATAAAGAATTAAAACGCTAGCGTTAAACTCTTCGAGTTTCACAATTGAAAACGCTAGTAATGTTATAAATGTTTAAACGAACAGCTGATCCCGCGTTAGATATGGAAGCAAAGATGCGCAAAGATGATTCCGTCCGCGATTATCAATACTATTCCTATCATGCAATACAACCCGACCTACGATCGCGAATTGAACTTCAAGTTCAAGATACCAGTAAATACTTTTTACCATGTGAAGCATTTATTGAAGTAGAAGGAAAACTTGTAACAAATGTTGCAGCTGATACCCCATATGCAAATGATTCAAATATCCGAGTTGGTTTCGTCAACAACGGTATAATGGCGTTATTTGAAAGTGCAAGATATCTCATTGATGGAAAAGAAATTGAATCAATAGACCGCGAGGTTGATGTTGCAACAACAATAATCGGACTAGCAAGATACTCCGATGATTATACAAGATCGGCTGGTCCATCTATGATGTTTGCAAAGGATACCTCTGATAACGCTGACCACCTTCAATACATTAAAGTGTTAACACCGCAAGACACTTCAGTTGATAATCAACGAGAAGCAACTAATCCAGAACGTCGAGCTAGACCCGGAGCTGCGTTTGATATTCTCGGAGGTGTTAATGGTAATTTCAATTTAGGATTTGCAACACGAAAATTAGCATTGGAAGGACAAGAGAAAAAGTTTTCATGTGCGATTCCACTCCATCACATATTTGGATTCTGCAGAAATGTCAGAAAAGTCATCTATGGAGCCAAACACACAATCGCATTAGTGCGAAAAGGCAATGACAATGATGCAATTTGGCGTTCTGGTGCCGATGAAGGTAAAGTTGTTTTGAGTAAAATAGTATTATGGATGTCAGTAAGGACTCCATCAATTACCACGGAAGAGCGGCTACTATCATTTATGGAAACCGGTGGTAAATCATTGCTAAGTTGGCTTACAACAACGACTGATGCTAAAGAGGATAATGTTAATGCTACATTTACATGGCACCTGGCATCAAAACAAGGCGTTTCAGCTCCACGTCATATATTTATAGCGCTGCAGAATCGGAATCGATTAGGTTCCCAAGAACGCAGTCATATGATATTTGATCGGTTAGGGGTAAGTGAGATTTCACTGAGAATAAACGGACAACAAGAACCATCTGAGGATATACAGTTTAATTACGGAAACAACCAAATAGCACGTGTGTATCATCGGATGCTGTCATATATGGGTCGTGATCAAAATGTTGATACTGGTTTGCAAATATCTCAGCTCGATTTTAAGAACTTGTATCCAATTTATTACTTTTCACTGGAACATCTTGATTTAACAAGGCAATCCGTTGTTGATATACATTTTAGGGCTCGTATAGATCATGGTGGTGTTGATTATAGAGCGGTTGCTGTTATTCTCAGCGACAAATCAATGTTGTTAGAAGGGGCTGGCGGACGAATGAGACTCGTTGATGCACCAGTGGAAAATCTGTAAATGTAAATGAAACTTGAAAAGTTTCCATAGGATTTCCCAATTAGATCAATTGAAAGCATAAATGTGTTTTACAATAAAATGCCATATAGTGTTGTTAGTGTCAAGCTGACTGATGGTCAGGTCAAGAAATTAAAATCAAAATCCGCTAAGGAATGTGGAACAACAATAACGTTAAAACCAGCGCAGATGTCCGGAGGTACACATAAAATATCATTAACGGATCGTCAAATAAAACATTTCAATGATGCAATGAAAAATAAGCGAGGAGTTCAAATAGAATTTTCGAAAGCTGCAGTCGCGAACATGATAAAATCAGGTGGTATATTTCCATTGTTAGCCGCAATACCAGCATTGATTGCAGCGGCTGCCCCAGCGGTGGCGAAGGCGGCAGCGTTGGGAGCCGTTGGGACCGCAGCAGGGATGGCGTTGAAAAAGGCAACTGGTGGATCCGCTCGCGGATCTGGGTATAAAAAAAAGGGAAAGGGTTTGTACCTACCAGGAACCCCGTATTCATGGTACAGCGGCAAATCCGTGAACGGATCGGGTCTAAGAAAAATACCAGGAACGGTTTATTAGTTGAAAAATCTTCGATTTCCGAACCTATGGTTGAGGAACCTATAGTTGAGGAACCTATAGTTCCTATGTCCAATTTTGATTTAATTGATGCTGCTAAAAAACTAGCGATAAAAAACTTCAGAGGGGTTTTTATGAGAGATCAATTACCGAGAAAACCAAATAACGTTGAAACCGGTATCATCAATCTTGATAACAGCAGCGGATCGGGAACTCACTGGGTTGCATACGCGATTGATCCACGTGGGATTGTCTATTTCGATTCATATGGGTTAGCTCCGCCAAGCGAGTTTATGCGGTATATAAATTCCTCGATGAAACTCAAAGGGTTTCCGATTTTTTATTCCACGCTGCCAACACAACAATTAAATGATCCACCGATATGCGGCCGTGAAGTATTAAATGTCCTCGCGGAGATTTCATTAAAATCCTTTGGATCTCCGTGGAAACCACCTCATATTATTGTAAACGAATACACGAGTGGGAAATTACAAGGATCAATAAATTGAAAACACAAGTTACGCTAACAATAATGATCGATATTTGGGGACAACCTCTGTCAATGTTGGAACCCACCGAGGAAACATCTGCGGGTTCGATCGAGGATGTAAAAAAAATAATAGAAGATGAAATCGCTGAGACGTTAAATTTAACAAGTGTTGACCCGAACGAAATAGTTGTATTTCAAGATCGCCAGGGTAAATTGAAAAGCAGTAATATATCCGTGAATGACATTTTGATACGGCATCGCGCTGCCGCTGAAAACTCTATTGCACTGTATTCCAACGATGGACAACTTAAACCAGGCGCACTTGTGTCTACGATCACCGACGCGATTGCTACCAACGAACGTGAGCTGAATGATTTTATACGAGGTTATAATAGTTTTCGCAAAAATGTCGTACATAAATTCTTTGGAACCCCGCTTGTGGTTGGCATGACTCTCGCTGAAATTAAAAACTATCTATCGCTATTCTTCGCTAACAAGGACGCGGGAAGGATGATGAATGAAAATGAAATCAAGGCAAATTATCTCGAGATTTCTAAACTAATAGAAGATCAAAAACCCACTAACGACGTCATTGTTCGATTTTTTGGATCCCCACCTGTGGCAGACTCGACTCTCGCTGAAATCAGTGAGTTTATTATCAGGCATACTCATAATGCCTACGTCGCTAATAATTTCTTTGGTGTCCCGGTTACATCTACAATGACTCTCAAAGATATTAATATGTTTATGATGAGACAAACAACACTTAATACCATCGTTGATAAATTTTTAGGGAGAACACCTACATCTGAAACCACATCGTTGACAGGCCCGACTCTCGCTGAAGTTAAAAGCGCGTTTGACGAACAAAAACGCATCAGCGAAATGGCTAATAAGTTCTTTGAGGGCTCTGGAAACATTATCACGACGACATATTCTCAACTCAGCCGGCATTATGGCACGCAAGAAGTTTTGAAAATAGACCTCTTTTTGTTTTCATTTTTTAGTAACCGCGATGGAACGATGATGAAATATATCGACATCAAAAAAACCTATCACGACATTTATGACGATATTGCTAACCTAAAAGAAACCTCTGAAAGGGTAAAGCATGGGACCTTTGATTGGGTAAAAGAATCTAATGCTAAATTGAAAGTCAATATCAAGAAGTGGCCTCATGGTATCTACAGGATGACGTTAATCTCTGACAAGCAATTTGATATCATCGTGAAAGGTAAAACCTACTTTGGTGGCACCGCGACAGTAATTATCGCGGGGGGAGAAGAAGAATTTGAGATTGTCGCAGTTGATAACACCATTAGAAAAGAAATATCCTGGTGCTTAGAATTCGTAGCGGATTTAAGTAAATAATAAAACTGAAAATCCTATGGATTTTTACTAGTGGTTTCAATTGAAAGGAAAATCCTTTAGATTCACAATTGAAAACGCTAGCGTTTTTAAAATAAAATGATTTCATCAACGCAATGTCGCTATGATCAGGTCAGAGAATTTCAGAATAGACTCAAAACCCTCACTGAGGAGTATCAAATAAAAATAAAAAAATACCGACGAAGAATCACCGCAATTGATGTTATTATATACTCGGTGTCAAGCGTTCTCACTGGCGCCGGAATAATACTTGCATCGGTTACAATGATTGCCCCGGTCGTAGTTCCAATTTGCATTTCTGCGGTGGCTACAATCGGGGGTATATCAACCGGGATAGCAAAAAAGATATCATCATGCAGCCAGAGTAAACTGCAGAATTACTTACTTCAATTTCATATTGCATCAACCGCATATTCGCAGTTATCATTGATGATATCGTCGTCACTCGATAATACAATTATATCAGATAGTGAATTCTCAGCGATGGTCAGTATTTTTGATTCCGCGATATCGAAATTAGAGCGACAACATGAATATAATAACAATGACAACACCGATGGAATTAGAAAATACGAACCCAAAAAACAAAATGATCTCAATAATATCAACATTACCAGATTGTGAGTTCTCAGTGATGGTCAGTATTTATGATTCCTCGATACCAAAATTAGAAATAAATCATGAGTATAATAACAATGACAACACCGCAGGAATTACTTCAACGAATAGTGGAGAACACGAACCCAGTACAAACAAGCATGATATCAATAACATCAACGAATCCAGAATTCAGTGTGAATTTCCCCTCTCCGGTCCCAGCGCTAGCAAAACTACGAGTGTATCACAGTTGGCCTAATATCAGATCGGTTGCATTTGGTGGTCAGCAACCCAATAACACACTGGTGTTCTCGTATAAGAATAAACCCGATGGTACTCCAGAGTGGGAAACTGTTTCGTTACCAACTGGGTCGTACCAAATTAAGCAAATCAATGCTGAAATTCAGCGTAGAATAAAATCAATCACTGGAAAAGAATCAAAAATAGCTATTAATCTTCATCAACCGACGCTCTCGTCGTCGATCGAAATAAGCACAGAGGGATACATTGTAGATATATATAACAGCTCGTTAAGAACAGTGTTAGGATGGCCTGAAAAACCACCGGAAAAATCCGCCACCGACTTAACCACGGACATACAATCATATAATGAAATCAATCCCAGTTATCGAGATAATTTATCTGATATAAGAAAAGGAAGAATCGCCGATAGATTTATATTTACCAACAAAGACACATTGCAATGGGATTTTATCATTAAAAGAACAACCGACTCATCTGTTACTATTTCATTTACGCTAACTGACGTCCGTGATTATTTTAATGAAATTAATCGATTACAACAAGCACAACTAGAACAACTACGGAAAACTAAATCGCAAAAACACGTTGAAATAATAAATCAACTTATATCTGACATGAACTATATCTATGAACTAATTATTCAAACAATAATTAATGACAACAGCGACAATAAACAACGATTCCTAACCGATTACAATATCACAGAGGACAATCTGCGTAATTTCAAGTTTCCCAAATACAACGCTGATGAACTAGCAAGAATTGTTAAAACCGATATCAAGGCGCTACAAAAATCAGATTCAGCTGTCCTCTTCAGGTATAATAATGATCCAGATGGTGGCGGTAGGCATATTGCCCCTCATAATGTGAATATTTCAACGGTGATTGCGCTAAATTTAGTATGTGATGCAATTGAAGGAAGCTATCAAATTAATCTAGAGAAATCAAATCAAGCTCAGCAGGGATATATTCTTTATTCGTTTGCACCAACAGCTCCTCCAGGATTCCTAATTATTGAAAACCCAATTAATCCTGTATACATGCGATGCCATAATAATTCGTTAACGAGAATTAATTTCAAACTCACCGACCAGTCAAATAATCTGATTGATTTACAAGAAGAGGTGTTAGCGATTAGTTTGTTTGTGAAATCCTAAATTGCTTTGCAATTTCAAAGGATTTTCGTCCTAAAGACTCGATCAAATCATTTATTATTTTTGTTAACCCAGTGATGAAATCACTAAGCAGCAGAGAGGGTGGATGACCACATCGTTGCGACCAAAATTGATTAAAAAATCGTAAAGTCTCCGTTTGCTAAATGGAGACTTATTTTTTTTGGTTAAAATAAGGTTTCGTAGGAAGCATTATTTTTGCTTGAAATCGTGGTCTGTTCACCCTCTCTGCTGCTGATGCTTTTTCATCATTCATGGTAGCGTCAACAACACCATCAATTCGAAATGTTGACCAACAATGAGCTGCCCCATCACGCTTGAATTCATTAAAACAGTCTCTGATTTTACTAATCAAGGTTCTATCAAGAATTTTATTCTTTGGTGTATCAGAAACTCTATCAAGATTGAATTGAACACTTTTCCAGGGCTTAATTTTCGATAATCTCTCGAACTCCTCCATACTATAATTAAAACAAGTATTTAAATGAAAGATTTAAGTATAATGAATCATTGCAAATGGCTTATGATTGGATCAGTGACACCGTGTAACAAATCATGCAGAAATGAATTCTGTTGGTATCATATGCAAAGCTTTCGTCGTGGAAGCCTTGGTCCGTTACCCTGTATTCGATGTGGGGTTGGGGTTAGGGGAAGGTCGCAATTATGTCTTAGGTGTGGCGGCAAACGATACAGGGAACTAAAACGCTATTATGACAAACGAATAAAAAATGGACAATCAATCAGAAATTATGAACCTGACACTGACAAAGTCAGCGACAAAATCATAAAATCCCCTCAAGACTACATTGAAAGATTCTCCAGTGATGTTATTAATGAATTAGACAAACAATAGTTAGTATACAAATGAACCAAGGGAGTTATCTCCCTCAGCGGCTGGGTATTGTTTTATAAGAAAAGAAATATTTTCTTTTTTTTTTTAGTGTTTAAGTCAAATATTCTGTCTCATTTAAATACCGTGAAACACCATTAATAAGTAATTTAAGAAAATAAAATAACACCCTGTGGATTGCTGTATTAAGTTCTCCCTTAGATTGTGTTAACTTGTTTTATGGGTTATTGCGATTCAGCGGCTGGGCATTGTTTTGTAAGAAAAGAAATGTTTTCAAACAATTATATTCTTTGTTTTATTGTTTAAGTCAAATATGCTGTCTCATTTAAATACTGTGAAACACCATTAATAAGTAATTCAAGAAAATAAAATAGCATACCTTGCGGATTGCTGTATTAAGTCCCTTTATATACTATATGAATATTTACAACATATATATGTTAAAAAACGTTATTCTTTATGGACGTGAACAGTGGTCTAACGGTATCGTGTTTGGCTTGTAAACCCAGACAATTATTCTTCACATGTTCGCGCCCATAGCAGACAAATTGTCTGATGGTGAAACGGTGGATGTTTTTTTTTCTATTTAATTGAGGGGTGGGAGGGCAACCCCTCTGTGTGCATTCACATAACATGCAAACCCATGCTATCAAATTTACGGTAGCGGTGGGTTGTCGGTTTTTGACAACTTACGCAACCATGAATTTGATTTCATGGGTTGCATGTTGAATGTAAACACATAAATGCCCTAAAATAAATAACATCCATGGATGTAATTAGCTCTCCATCACATTTGGGTAGCCCCGTATGGTGTTCAAAATGAATTACCGGCCAAAAAAAGGTTCGTGGATGCACATTGGGTAACCCCAGAATGAATTATCGACTAAAAGAAACGGTCATAGGGTCATATCTCAAAGAGCAAAAACATTCTAATATAAAACAGAAACAGAAAAATGCTCTAACAAAGGAACCCTATGAAAGACACAAAGACCTAATAAGGGACCCAATGAATGCAAATAGAACCACAGCGGCCTATATCAAGGGGGTCAAATGACTGATAACCGCTCATCATGGTTGATATTTATTTTTGTCTGCATTTATATTTATATATACAGAATTAATTTTTGTCTGCATTTATATTTATATATACAGAATTAATTTTTAAAAATATATTTATATATACAGACTGAATTTTAAAAAAGATATTTATATATATACAGACTGAATTTTAAAAAATATATTTATATATACAGACTGAATTTTAAAAAAGATATTTATATATACAGACTGAATTTTAAAAAAGATATTTATATATACAGACTGAATTTTAAAAAAGATATTTATATATACAGACTGAATTTTGAAAATATTAACGGCTCATTTATTTTTGAAAAATGAATTAGAAATATGTATTATCATATATGAATTCTGAAATTATGAATAGCATCATAGTTGAAATTGCAAAATTGAAAAATCAGAATATTAAATTGTCAGATGGGTTAAATCCTGATCAAATCAAGTCGGATTTTCAGGATATAGAATACGGAGTTAGCACTAACAAGTATATGTTACCAAAGAAATATGCACTCATCAAAAAAATTCAAAATTCTATTCGAGACTCTCTTGCATTTTCCAGTGAAGTAGATGTGTTTGTTCCGTTATATACTATCGTGGAAGGAATACGAAAAGAATTGGGTAACGAATATGAATTGAAAAAGGAAGTTAATTCTAAAATTAGAAACTTACGAGCGTTAATTCAAGAAAATGAACTATTTTGATTGACCGACCCTCAAAAGATTTTGTCAGACAGTAAAATCTCCTTGAGATTTTCATTTTTTTGTCATTTTTTGATTGAATCAGTGAAAATATTTCACACTGCGAAAATAAAATAGAATCCTAACAGCTTTGAAAGTTCTTTTAAGAACTTTTCTCTATGGAAATCGACTACTTGACCCTACGAGGTTTTTTGATGAAAATCGATGAAAAATGACGAAAACAGGCAAAAATTGATGAAAAATGGCTAAAAATCATCAGAAATGAGTTTTAACAGCTTTTCCTTATGGAAAATCCCATGTAAAATCGACTACTTGACTGTAAAATCTCTTTGAGATTTTCAACTGAAAACCACCAAAATGGCACCAAAACAGGCAAAATCAATGGATAAAAAATAAAAATATTTCACAGCAATAAAAAATTGGACCGTTAAGGATGGAATCATCGATGGGAAAAATTGTTTTACAATTGAAAAATGGTTTCTGATTTCAAATAATGGTCAATGAAGCATTAACAACCCGATTGGCTCGTGAACGACTGGATGCAATTAAGAAATTTATACCAATTCGTGACTCTGTAAGAAATAAACTGCAAAAACGACAGAGTTTACAAACTGATTTTGCTCTGGGGTCTGAAGAATTGTTTAAACCAGTAACCACAGCAACGAAGGGGGTAGAGCGTGCTTTACTGGGAGATGGTCCCGAGACGGGAAAATCTGTTATTGGTGAACTTGAAAAAATAGCAGCGAAAACTGAACAAACAAAACAAATAGAATCAAAGAGAACAGTAGATGATTTACGCGTGAGATTTAACGAGGAAGGGTTATCAGAAATTGATAAGACTGACCCAACAAAAATTCCTGAGCTTGTTGTTACGTCTTATGAAAACAGAAAAAAATGGTTGAAACCAGAACATCATAAGTTTGTTAAGAATTTCACTCATTGGGCTGATATATTTTATAAAATCAAAACTAAAAAAAGTCAAATTAAGACAGATAGTGCATCATACATCGAATATATCGATGCGGTGGATATAATGCATAATCAATACGAAGTGTTTAAACAACAACAAAAAACGCCAAGATTGCAAAGAAAGCGACAGCAGCCTGCAAAGAAAATATCTTTCTCTCCTAAAAAACAACAACTACCACCTGATGATGATGATGATGATGATTATTTACAAGAAACGAATTTAGAAAAACTAGATGAAGCAACTGGTTATAGCGGAAGTGGATTGCAAGATTCCAGTGGACCCCAAAGTGGGGTATGTCCTGATAGTGTTATCAATGATATATCACGATTAGATGTTCTTGTAGGAGGATTCCGAGCTGGAAATAATTCACCGGAAATAATTAATGAAGCAGCTGATATCTGTAGACGGTTATTTGCCGGCGGTATCATGGATATCAAAACCTATCGAGATTTCATTGACGAGTTAGCAAATGGGTATCATAGTGATTAAATAACAATTGAAAACACTATTGTTTTTATAATAATGATCATCCATTACAATCATGATAAACCAACCCCCGTCTATGTAGTTAATTCACGGTTTCCAGTTTATAGAGCATACTATGGAGATGGCCTTGGCAATACCATTTTAGGATTCTTTTCAAGAATGGCCCCAAAAGTGATGCCGTTAGCTAAACAATTATCAATGAAAGCCATTGATGTTATTCGTGATAAGGGTATTAGTACTGTTGGAGATCTTGCCGGGAAAGCGTTTTCAACTGCGAAGGATAAAATAACATCATTAGTGAGGCGAAAAAAGAAACCGTTACCGTCTACAGAAGAAATGCCTGCAAGTGTTAGTAAAATTATAAATAACGCAGTAGATGAAAAACTAGCGTCGATGGTAAATCAAGGGAACCAAAGCAATATTGCAAACATGATAGCGGGAAGTGGCTTTAAAAAACCACGACGAAAACGCTAGCGTTTTTCACGATGAAATTATATGGATTTTCACGCTAGCGTTTTTCACGATGAAAATCACGATTTAGACTCTGATAAATAGAATAAAATGTTCAAAAAATCACATGATCCGGCGTTTGATATAGACGCCCAAGTTGGCAAGGATGATTCTGTACGCGATTATCAATATTACGCCTATCATGCCATAAACTCAAATAGTCGAGCAAGAATTGATCTTCAAGTCCATGATACCAGTAAATACTTTTTACCCTGTGAAGCATTTATTGAAGTAGAAGGAGAAATTGTAACAGCTGCTGATACTACTGCTGTACCAGCACCGTATCCAGCTGGTACTCAAGTCGGTTTTGTCAATAATGGTATTATGGCGCTATTTGAGAGTGCTAGATATCTCATTGATGGAAAAGAAATTGAGTCCATAGATCGTGATGTTGATGTGGCCACAACAATAATCGGGTTAGCGAGATATTCTGATGATTATACAAGATCAGCAGGACCTTCTATGATGTTTGCAAAAGATGCTAAGAATACCGCTGGAGGAAATCAATTTATTATAAGACGACCAAATGATCGTGCTGCTCCTCCTGCTCCTGCTGGTATCGAGAATATGATTATAAACAACGACATTAATTTCAATCTAGGAGCCGCAACACGAAACGCAATGTTGCAAGGAGAGCGTAAATCATTTTCATGCGCGATTCCACTGCATCACATATTTGGATTCTGTAGAAACGTCAGAAAAGTTATCTACGGGGCGAAGCATACAGTATCGCTTGTACGAAAAAGTGATGATAATGATGCAATTTGGAGGATTCCAGCAAATGCTGCAGCCCCCAATGATGATGCCGGTAGAGTCGATTTAACAAAAATATCATTGTGGATGCCAGTGTTGACTCCAGCAATCACCGCAGAAGGACGATTACTATCATTTATGGACCAAGGAGGAAAATCATTACTAAGTTGGCTAACCGTGAGTACAGATGTGAAACAATCAAATATCAACGGGTTATTCACTTGGAACCTAGCATCAAAACAAGGCGTTTCTGCGCCACGTCATATATTTATTGCGTTACAGGATAACGCACGAGTTGGCAATCAACTCTCCAGTCATATGATATTTGATCAATTAGGTGTGAAAGACGTCTCACTGAGAATAAACGGCCAGCAGGAACCATCCGAGGATATACAACTTAATTACACAGAAAATCATATTGCACGAGTTTATCATCGTCTGTTGTCATTTATGGCACGCGACCAAAATGTCGATACTGGTTTGCAAATATCACAATATGATTTTAAAAATCTGTATCCGATCTATTACTTCTCACTGGAACATCTCGATTTGACAAGACAGTCAGTTGTTGATATACACTTTAGAGCTAATGTGACTCGTGGTGTTATTGCTGATTATAGAGCGGTTGCTGTCATTCTCAGTGATAAATCAATGCTACTTGAAGGTGTTGGAGGAAGAATGAGAGTGGTAGATGCCCCAGTAGAAAATCTTTGAACGATTTTTCTCGATTTTTCATTGAATTAGAATCAATCAATTATATATAATGTCATATAGTGTTATTAGTGTTACGTTAACTCCTGGTCAAATCAAAAAATTGCAATCAGAATCGGCTAAAAAATGTGGAACCACAATCACGTTGAAACCCAACCAAATGACTGGTGGTGCAAATAAATTATCGCTGACAACTCGTCAGGTGAAACATTTCAATGATGCACTTGCAGCCAAAAAAGGTGTTCAGATTACTCTCTCTGCGGCTGCTATCAAAAATATGATTAAAACAGGCGGTATATTTCCATTGTTAGCTGCAATACCAGCATTGATTGCGGCAGCAGCCCCAGCAGTGGCTAAAGCAGCGGCGTTAGGAGCCGTTGGTACTGCAGCAGGAATGGCGTTGAAAAAGGCAGCTGGACAAGGATATAAAAAAGAGACGATCCGTTCACGGATTGGGTCTAAGACTACCAGGAACCCCGTATTCGTGGTACAGCGGAAAGGGTCTAAGACTACCAGGAACCCCGTATTCATGGTACAGCGGGAGATCCGTTCACGGATCAGGCCTGAGACTACCAGGAACGATTTATTAATTCAGAAATCTTCGATTTCCGAACCTATGGTTCCCAAATCTTCGATGGTTCCAATGTCCAATTTTGATTTAATGGATGCTGCTAAAAAACTAGTGATTAAAAATTTCAGAGGTGTTTTTATGAAAGATCAATTACCACATCAACCAAACAAAACTGAAACAGGTATTATTAATCTCGATAACAGCACCGGACCTGGAACTCACTGGGTTGCATACGCTATTGATCCACGTGGGATTGTCTATTTTGATTCATATGGATTAGCCCCACCAAAAGAGTTTATGCGTTACATAAAACAATTTCCAATGAAGACTTGGTATTCTACGCTACCAACACAACAAATCAATGACCCACCAATATGCGGCAGTGAAGTATTAAATGTCCTTGACGCTATTTCTAACTCCTTGGGTAACCCAAGGGGAAAACCACCTCATATTGTCGTAAATGACTACACCAGCAATCGCTTTTTAGAGAGAGAAAGAGTTTTACAATAACATGATTGATATTTGGGGGAGATCTTTGAAACCCAAACCCGATGGCACTGCAACCCCTGATTCTATCAAGGATATAACAAAAAAAATTAAAGATGAAATAGCTGAGACGTTGAATTTAGAAAGTGTTGAACCCAATGAAATAGTTGTATTTCAAGATCGCCAGGGTAAATTGAAATCTAGTAATATTTCTCTGGATGATATTTTAGTTAAACAACAAAACGCAATCGAGAACACCGTTGCGTTATTTTCCGATCAGGGTAAATTGAAAACCAGTAATATTTCTCTGGATGATATTTTAGTTAAACAACAAAACGCAATCGAGAACACCGTTGCGTTATTTTCCGATCAGGGTAAACTCAAACCGGGTGTACTCGTTTCGACGATTACAGATCGATTAAAAATTCTCAACGATGACTTAAACAATTCTGTGGTTGTACTAACAACACTTGAATCTAGAATTGAAGAACACATAAAACAGTTTACCGCATTTCGTAGAAATATCATTGATAAATTTATTGGAACTACATTCGATAAAATTGAACTAAAACTCCCTGATATTAAAAAATCCATCGATGAGACGAAAAACTTCATCGAAGACGTCAAAGGTGATTTTTCGAGGATGATAACAGTCATTGAAAAAACAAAAATTCCTCATGAGAAAACTAACAACATAGTATATACAATCCAACACGGATCATTTGAGTGGTCACCTACAAACAACAAATTAGATATCACTGCAACCGTTAAGGGTATTTATCGATTAACACTAGTAACACCATTGTCTCAATTTAATATTTCATCGTCCAGTTCATCTGGGGTCAATAATACGATTTCAACGATCATCGACAAGAATACAACTGAAAAGTTTACAATTACATCTACTGATAAAGATTTGGTTAGGGTCTCAACAACGTGGTATGTGGAATTCGTAGCGGATTTAAGTAAATCGTAATTGAAAACGCTAGCGTTGTTAAAATAAAAAATGATTTCATCATCGCAATATCGCTATGATCAAGTCAGAGAGTATCAAACTAGACTCAAAACTCTGTCTGAGGAGTATGCAATGAAAATTAAAAAATATCGCAGGAGAATTACCGCAATTGATGTTACTGTGTATTCAGTGAGTGGTGTAATCACCGGAGCCGGTATTATACTATCTTCAGTGACAATGATGGCCCCGATAGCTGTTCCAATTTGCATTTCTGCGGCAACAACAATCGC
Organism: Unio delphinus; assembly: GCA_029339505.1. Taxonomy (NCBI): domain Eukaryota; kingdom Metazoa; phylum Mollusca; class Bivalvia; order Unionida; family Unionidae; genus Unio; species Unio delphinus. Next base: position 681,385 of record JAQISU010000123.1, on the reverse strand, counting down.
TGGAATTATTTCAATAATCACAAAAAAAATATCCTCATGCAGCCAACGGAAACTACAAGACTACATAATTCAATTTCATGTTGTGTCCACTGCATACTCGCAATTATCCTCATTGATATCGTCATCGCTCGATGATACAATTATATCAGAGAGTGAGTTTTCAGCGATGGTAGATATATATGATTCTGCGATGTCAAAATTAGAAGTACAAAAACATGAGTATAATAACAATGACAACACAGATGGAATTACTTCAACAAATAGTGGAGAACACAAACCCAGTACAAACAAGCATGATCTCAATAACCTCAACGAATCCAGAATTCAGTGTGAATTTCCCCTCTCCGGTCCCAGTGAAGGAGATAGCGCTAGCAAAATTACGAGTATACCACAGTTGGCCAAATATTAGGTCAAAATCATTTGGTGGTCAACAACCCAATAATTCCCTGGTATTTGCAAATAAGAATAAACCCGACGGTACCCCAGACTGGAATGTTGTTTCCATACCAACCGGATCATATCAAATTGAACAAATCAATGATGAATTCGCGCGTAGAATAAAATCGATTACTGGAGTAGAGTCAAAAATAGCTATAACAGTTCATGAGCCGACACTATCATCTGCCATTGAAATAAGCACAGAAGGATACGTCGTAGATATCTATCAGAGTTCTATTAGAACCGTACTAGGATGGCCTGAATTACCACCCGGGGGAAAAACCGTTGATTTACCAGAACCCAAAAAAACCGATTATATCACAGACAGGATAAAATCTGATAATCCAGTAAAAAGCTATAAAAGATACAACGAATTGATAGTTTTCACTGCAGTGAAAAAATTCAACAACCCAATATATCACACAACTCGACAAGAGAAAATCACTGAAAACTTCACAGCGATGAATAATGATTTTTCATTGTTGTTAATATCTCTTAAATCCGGTTCTCTCACCCGAGATGAATTTATCAGCGTCGTAGAAACAGGCAACAAAATCATCAATGACATGGAAACATTTCATTTGCAAATCATTCAAGTGGTATTAGGTGACAGTAATCCTATAACGAGAACAGAATTTGCAACGAAGTATAATATACGCGTAGAAGATATTCATGCGTTCAAACTACCAGGGTATAATATCTTAGAACTACAAAAATCTCTCAGTGATGCCATCGATGAAGGTTTTAAAATAATTCATGATACGTGGAAAAAAAACAACATCACAGGAAATAAAAATCCTCAAACATAATAATGACCCAGATGGTGGTGGCAGGCATATTGCTCCGTTCAATGTGAATATTTCAACGGTGATTGCGCTCAATTTAGTGTGTGATGTGATCGAAGGAAGCTATCAAATTAATCTAGAACGATCAAATCAAGCTCAGCAAGGATATATTCTTTATTCATTTGCACCAACAGCTCCTCCAGGGTTTTTAATAATTGAGTCCCCGGTGAATCCAGTCTATATGCGATGTCATAATAATTCATTAACCAGAATTAATTTCAAACTCACTGACCAGTCTAATAATCTGATTGATTTACAAGAGGAGGTTTTACAAATTAGTCTGTTTGTGAAATCCTAAGGGGATTTTCGTCGTAGTAAGGACTTGATCAAATATTCGGTTAAAATCACCGTAAACCTTAGCAGCAGAGAGGGTGAGTGACAACGACGTTGCGACATCAACGAAAACGCGAATGTTTTCAGACAACAATCACTGTCATTTTTTTTCTAGTTATTTCGCGAGAAGGGTCTAGTGTTATTTGGAGGGGTATAATCAAAAATAAAAACAAAAAATGTTGTAGGATTCACCCTCTCTGCTGCTATGATGATGATGATGATGATGATGATGATTATGATGATGATGATAGTCTGGTTCCCTGTCTCGTATGCTCCCTGCGTTGCCGCTATACGGATTATATAAAACCGGCAACCAGACTAGCGTAGGAGTAGCTTCCCCATATCTCGCAAGCTCTCGCGCGATTTCCATTGAGCTCAACAAGACGTCAAGAAGTTGAACCTCAATGCATGTTGTACTAATACGTGATCTCCCGATTAAAACGGCGTGCGCTAAGAATCCTTTGCCAGGAAAGTGCACGAAGCGGAACACAAATGAGTAACTGTGGATCTTACCTTTAATGAAAAATGGAGAAAATGAGTACCTTGTGCCCGTAATAAATGACGTCAAGCACCTACGGTGGGGGGAGGGGGTCACACAAAGTGACACATTTGTGACGAGGGGTAGAGGGTGTTTGAGAAATGTGACGTCACATCAAAATGCGCAACTTTAATAAAAGTTCCACTTAATTTTAAGTAGCTTCACGCGTTTCGGGCATGAGCTCAAATTAAGATGGACTCTTCTTCGAACTACCAACACTCCTTACTAGCCCCAATAGTAGCTTTTTCCAAATAGCATTTTTCAATTTCTAGTCCGCTGGTGTCGACAAAGTAAGGTTAAAATGATCTTTTTCTCGCCAAACTTTTTTAACTTTAAACATTTTTCTACTATAAAATTAAATTAAAAAAGTTTGATAGAAAAGTAAATAATTTATAAGTTTTATAAAAATAAAAATAAAATTATAAAGGTTGATATTTTTCAGATTTCTATTATAAAAGATCTTACATTTAAGAAATATAATAATTAAAGTTTATATATATGTAAATAAAGTTTATATTACAAACAGAATAAATTAATGTTTGAATTACACCAATAATAATCTCATTTTTTTTGGGGGGGGGGGAGGTTAAGAATTGAGCGCTACGATGGATAAAAGTATAATGTTCCTGTCTTTTTGAGGCGTACGTGCTGGCATATCCTATGAAGAGCAGAAAGATTTGCTAAGAAGTGGTTCAAAAGTGAAATGGAATATAAAATAATGATGCAGATTTGCAAGTTAAAGTTGATCACTGGTTGCAAGAATTACATCCTATTGCCGCCACACACAAAAAAGGATCACTTCTGACATTTTGGGCTATACAAACATCATATGCCGATACAAAAAAAAAACCTCCAAAAAAGTGCTTGTGACAAACCCCGAGAATTCTGTGCTCTACTACAAAGTTTCAAAGTATTTTTTTTTTGTTATAATTTATTTGATAATTATAGGAGAATTTGAATACAATATTCTGGACATCTGCAGTTTTAGATAGACGACGAATATTTTCAAAAGAATTTTATGCCAATTTCAGCTTTCCAGTGCCTCCTTTTTAATACATGTTTTCTCCCACAATATCAGAGTGCAGCGCCACACAAAATATATACTACAATGACAATAAAGTTATTTGAAACATGTTGATTTTCAAATAGGTATTACGGCTTTTTCGGAGGAAGGAGGGGGGGGGGGCAGAGCTTTGTGACGTCATATTTGATGGGGGATATGACTTTGGGCCCATCCATGCACAGGGGTTTGTTTCAAAGAACATTAGGAGTATCCTAACCTGTAACAATGTTATATTGTTACAGGTTAGAACCCCCCATCCCTTTATTCAATGACGGACACTCGTACTTTTCTTTGTAACGAACCCCTGTGATCCACTGAGATTATCAGTGTGATTTCTGATCCTATGATTGCGAATACTGCAGACCTGGCAGAGTTTAGAAATTGTGGTTGTATGATTTAACGCCATTTTTCAGCACACGATAGGCTATACATGGCGGCCAGTATTAATGTTGGAGGAAGAACCCAGGAAAATCCTCGGAAAGAACCACTGACCCACGAGAAGCTACTGGCACGCTTTCTCACATACCCACATTAGCCGAATCTGAGACTCGAACCTATGTAGACAGAGGTGAGATGGCAGTGATCCGTAACGAAAAGCTCTTTAGACCACTCGGGGCCCCAATTTAGCTTGTAAAAGCTGCCTTTGTTTGCCACAAAATATCTGGAGAACACATCACCCAAGATATTATTTTACAACAAAGAAATCAGTTGACTTGCAGAGACATGCATTATTTGGATTACAGTATGGGAGTCGATGCAGTTATTGTTTTTGGTTTTTAACTTTGCTGCAATAAAAGAAAGATATAAAGTTAAAGTGTAACTTGAAAAAGTGAAAATTCGCCTTTTTCATTTTTGAATAAACGTGTGTTAGTACGATGAAATCGATGATTAGCCGCAGTAAATTAACTGCAATTTGGTTAAACAGATTTATTTAGGTTTTTGTATTGGCTTTTATGTAATGTGTTGGTGAATATATAGTATTGCTACTAATAGATTATAAAGAGAAAGTTAAAATTATGACTTTAAAATAACGATGAACTAATAAAATTATTCTTTGAATTGTCAGTGCAGTCTTGTTAATTGTGCGTGTTAGTTTATTTGTGTTTGAGAGAGAGAGAGAGAGAGAGAGAGAGAGAGAGAGAGAGAGAGAGAGAGAGAGAGAGAGAATATCATATTTCAAGCTGAAAATATTTGTCAAAACATTTTTGACCCCCCCCCCCCCAGATGTTTTTATTTGACCTCTCCAGTTCTGACAAGGCTTTTTTTTTTAACCCTCAATTTTACATCCCTGGGGATACACTGTAAATGGTTTATAATTCTCCATAATAAAATTAGACTGTGGTTTGTTTAATTTCAATGCTTGACCTTTTGAAGTATCTCTACTGATTATATTGCTTATATTTCAGTCTCTAACAATTAAAATTAACGTGCGCTTTCTTCTTGCCATAAGTGCACATAGGAATAAAATAGGATTTCGGACCAGTCTTATCAAAAGCTTGATACCTAAAAGTTGTGCAAGACTGGGATTTGGATGTACTCATGTGATAATAAGATGTTGTTTACTTTTGTTTTTTGTGTTTTTTTATAGGCGGGTTTACAAAAAAAAAAAAACTGCTGAGAGGATGGCTTATTTACAAATGAAACTTTGTTAAGCAAGTGTTAAACGCACAGTGGTATTCACTTGACCGAGCGGTGTCAAAACCCTGGCGCGAGTCTCACTGGAAGTCATATGTTTTCCCCAAATTTCCAAAGACTTCCATACAACTTGAGTTGTAAAATGGAAAGTCAGACGTGTATGTCTTTATTTATTAAATTTTGCTCTAATCAATAGGCGACCACAGATGAAATAACTTGCCCAAAAGCCCATTAACCGCACCTTTGCATGGTTTTTCTTCATTATCATCAGATTTCCGTACCGACAGTCCGTTATGCCATAAAAAATACACTAGTATTCCCTTTGTTAACTGGGAAATGTTTAACTGCGCGACCCTAGGCCAGTCAATCCACACAATTTCCGGCGTATCACGCTTATATAACTACGCCTTTTTTCCACTATGGACACATTAACGGTATCTACCAAGTCCCAGCTTGTTGATTCCATTGCGTAATTTACTGGTTTTCCTACCGTAAATACTGCCATTTCAACCACAACACCACTATACACAACTAGATTTTAATATAGACTATGTTACCCCAGGGGCAGTCATTCGGCTTGTACCTAAATTCACTACTTGCGAACCCTAGCATGGTTCAAACTCACTAACACTCGGCTCTGTGACGTTTGCTCCTAATAATTGGCTAATTATTTCGGGCTAGGAATATTTCCATGGCGCCGAATACCAAATAATCACACAAATACGAATACCAAATAATCACACAAATAAATCTAAGAATTGCTTAAAAACGGGGCGCTGTCAAATGCATACTCCAAATTTATTACACAAGGAATAATGTTAACCTGTACGAGCAGCGCTTTTTATAGTTCTCATCCTTTGCTCATCAGATTAGGTCTTGGCGTCGCTTTTGACGCATTGTTTGAACTCGTCAATCAATATAAGCATGAAATAATTGTTCTTTGACTCTTGCAAATTCGACATTGGTAAGTCCAATTTCTTTTCAACATGTCCTAAACTTTGTCGATTTGCCGAGGTACCAACTCATAAACCTTTAAAATACATTACTTAACCACATCATAAGCTCCATTTTGTTGTATCGACAGTTAAATATAGAGTTTTCGAGCTTAAATTGCCACTAAGTGCACTTTGCAATGATAGAGTACAATTTTGTCTTGGTTAACTCACATTTTCAGCAATTGTCTCAAAATAAGATAAATATTTATCTTTTTCTGTAAAAGCGTGTACTACCCTCCCTCCCTCCCTCTCTCCACACCAAAATATTGGACCAAAATAAAAGAAAAAAGTATTTCTCGCATCATTAATGAAACCTTCGCACCAGAAAGATCGTATTGTCTGGCATTCTGAAGCAATTCATTCAAGTAGGATTTAAAAGCATGTTCTCCATTTTAGATGACACAGTGAAAGCTTGTTAGTTTCATTATAGATTTATCAAATATGTTAAATTAAAAATAACTCAAAAAAGACACACACAACTTAGTATTCTAAAAGCCCAAACGTCTACTGAATAGCTCGCTCCAAAACATAATTTATATAGCTGTGATCTTCTAGAAACTATCAGAACAATTTTACGTTCAAAAACTCACGTACCCAGCGTATGACCCAACTAAAATAGAAAGATGTTTATCTACAACTCCACAATGTCATTGAAACCAACCAATCATTTTAAAAAGCTTGTTTACAACTCTGAAGCCAGGTCAGAAATGAGGTCAACACCTGGTGTTTACTCTGTAAAAGTAGAGGTCACCCCCTCCTTCAATGAACAAATCTTAAAACTTAAAATGACAAATTTAAATCTAACAAATAAACAATAAAATAAATATAAATGATTTATATCACATATACGTAACACCTTCTCCCATAAAATAAAAAGAAAGATTTATATGATAAAACTTTCTTTTTACCACAAACCAATTTACACCTGAGGTTAAAATTAAAATTACAGTGTATATGATATAAGATATTGTTATACACGGGAAAGAGCGTCTGCTATTATATTATCTTTCTTGTCCATGTCCCACAATATGTCCAAAGAAAGTCACAATAGCAGCAGAACTCACTTTTAGATAAATTTACTGTCAAACATGCATAAGTGAGTCTGTCAAAGAATTCTCGAATTGTTGCTAGATGTTCTATCCAGGTGTCGTTGTAGATGATGACGTCATCTATATAGGCATCACAATTTTCTAGACCAGAGGTGATCATTTTTATGAGACGTTCAAATGTACTTGTTGACAATTTCATCCTGAATGGCATTACTTTATATTGGTAAAGTCCGTCTGGAGTCACAAATGCAGAGATTTCGTTTGCTCTTTGCGTTAGTGGAATCTGCCAAAATCCTTTCAGAAGGTCAAATTTGGTGACATACTTGGCATTCCCGATTTTATCAATACAATCGTCAATTCTTGGTAATGGGAATGCATCTATTTTTGTCACACTGTTCACCTTCCTATAATCAGTGCACATACGGAAAGTTTTATCTGGTTTTGGAACAAGTATGCATGGTAAACTCCAATCACTTTTACTGGGCTCAATAAAATCATTATCCAGCAAATATTGATTTTCCTTTTTTAAGTATTCCTGTTTGAGTGGATTCATCCTGTATGGATGTTGTTTAACAGGTTTGGAATGAACAATTTCAACGTTTTGAAAAATTTTGTTTGTCGTTGTAGGAACATCTGGAAATAAGTGCTTATATTCAAAAAATAACTGTTTCAGTTCATTTCTTTCTGGCACTTGTAAATGTGAAAGTTTCTGGTCTAGATCTTTCATAATTTCTGAATTGCAAAGATTTGTCATTCCAATATCAATAGAATCTGATGATATTTCTTCACTGAGTGGGACAGGTACAACTAAATTAATTACAGGTTTAACATGGCTATCTCTTTCAATATACTCTTTTAGCATGTTTATATGGTAGAGTTGTTTTTGTTTGCGCCTCCCAGGAGTATTTATGATGTAATTTAAGTCATTAATTTTCCTGTCAACTGAGTAGGGACCATAACATTTGGCCTGAAGATTTTGTGGCATTGGTAAGAGAGCCAGGACTCTTATCACCAGGCTGAAAACTCCTTTCCTTCGATTTTTTTTATCATATCTTGATTTCATTTTAGACTGAGCAGAGTGCAGATTTGCTCTGGCGACCTCACAAGCCTTTGACAACTTGTATCTAAAATCGGAAACATAATCAAGAAGATTGATCTCTGTATCTTCATTAGAGAGAAGTTTCTCTTTCAATAACTTCAATGGTCCACGCACAGTGTGTCCAAAAATCAGTTCAAAGGGACTGAAGCCTAAAGATTCTTGAACTGATTCTCTAACAGCAAACAAAAATGAATACCCTCATCGCAATCTTTATTCGTATCCGAATAATATGATCGGATCATAGTTTTCAAAGTCTGATGGAATCTTTCTAATGCCCCTTGGCTCTCAGGGTGATAAGCAGAAGATTTGAATTGCTGAATACCTAATTCATACATAACTTGTTGAAAAATTCCAGACATGAAGTTTGAACCTTGATCAGACTGAAAAGATTTGGGAAGGCCATACTGAGTAAAAACCTTTATCAAAGCTTTTACTATTGTTTTATATTTTATATTCCTCAACGGAATTGCCTCTGGAAACCTTGTTGACGCACACATAATGGTCAACAGGTATTGGTTACCTGACTTAGTCTTGGGTAAGGGACCTACACAATCTACCATAATTCTACTAAATGGTTCGTCAAAGGCAGGAATAGGTTGTAGATGAGCCTTAGGTATCTTCTGATTGGGTTTTCCTACTATTTGACAAGTATGACAAGATCTACAGTATTTGGCAACATCACTTTTGATTTTTGGCCAATTGAAGTGAGTCAAGATCTTGTGATAAGTTTTATTAATCCCCAAATGACCAGCCAAAGGAGTTTCATTGGCCAGGTTAAGTATTTCCTGTCTGTAAGGGTTTGGAACTACTATTTGATAGTTCACCGACCACTCATCACCAGCAGGTACCTAGGGAGGTCTCCATTTTCTCATAAGAATTCCATTTTTAATAAAATAACAGACAGGAACTTCAGTGGCTTCAGTCTCACTTATGGCTCTTTGAAACAAACAGGAGATCTCATTATCTTGTTCCTGTTCGACGACAAGTGACTGTCGTTTATCACCCTGATTAGAATAAAGAGAATGAGTTGTTAAAAGAGGATCACTATGATCAATACCTTCTGATTGATCCAAAAAAGGAGTAAAAGTGACCTCATCAAAACCCTGACCTATACACGTGTCAGCTAAAGGAATACTGCTCTCATCAACATCATTCTCAAGAGCATTCTTTGCCATAGCTCTGGTAACTGCACAAGCTTGATATATATCAGGGAATTCTTTTTCATTTGGATCAACTTTCTGCTCCAAATCAGGCTTGTCAGTTACAAGTGGATTAACCACAACCTTGTCTCCAGCTAAGTCTTTGCCTAGCGATGAATGAATGCCCTCAACGGGTAAAACCGAGACTGTTCCGACTGTCACAGGTCCTGATACTAAGTCTGATGACAAATTTACACAATGGAGAGGAACATTAAGAAAGCTTCACTCTACTCCCTGAATAAGAACAATTTCATTAGATGAAGACCTCTCAGAAAAAGGCAAAGTACCTGACAATAAAAGACTCTGAGAAGCTCCTGTGTCTCTTAAAATTTTAATAGGGGTGGGATTGGCTGAATCACCTAAGAGTGATATAGAACTCTTCGATATGAATGGTTCATAATTCTCCATAATAAAATTAGACTGGGGTTTATTAGACCCAACAAATGTATTGTTTTCAATACATGACCGTGACCTTGACCTCTTAGAAATAAGAGCATTTGGAACAGATCTGTCTTGATTCAGATGCCTATTTTTCAATTTGTAGCAATCAGAAATAACGTGTCCTTTTTTCTTGCAATAGGTACACGTCGGAAGAGACAAGGATCTAGAATCAAGCTTCTCTGAAGTTTGATTTTTGAAAGTTGTGCTAGTTTGAGTTTTTGAAGGGCTGGTATTAGGTTGAAATACTTTTCTGCCAGAAGGCTGTTGAGTAGATGTCTTGTTAACAAAATTAACTTTATGTGTGAATATTCGTCAGCAGGTCGAGCAGCATTCTCCAAGGTTTCAATCCTATGCTCATCGAGATAAGCTTTAACGTCACTATGGACACAGTTTTTGAACTTTTCAATTAATATAATTTGCTTGAGATTTTGATAATCTTGTTCGACTTTCTTGGCTAAGCGCCATCTATCAACTGCTCGTTTTCTCTAGCAAATTCAACATGAGTTTGTCCAGCTTCTTTTCTGTAATTTCTGAATTTATGTCGATAAGCTTGAGGGACTAACTCATAACCCCTTAAAATGCATTCTTTAACCATATCATAGTCACCACTTTGGTGAAGAGACAGTGAAGTGTAAATCTCACTAGCCTTACCAGTGAGTACACATTGCAATAACTGAGTCCAATGCTCCCTTGGCCACTTTAAATTTTCTGCAACTTTTTCAAAATGAATTAAATATTGTCTACTTCTTTTTCTCTGAAAGGGATCACTAATCTAATATTCCTTGCTAAATCAAAACTTAAATTTGGATTTGAAGTATGAAGGTGTTTTTCACTTGCCAGCTCAAATTCTTTCATTCTATATTGATATTCCCTTTCTTCCCTCTCTTTGTCATATTGTAATTGTCTTTCTTTCTCCCTTTCCTGTCTCTCTCTCTCTCTCTCCCTTTCCTGAAATTTTAGCTTCTTCAACTCTAATTCCATCTTGAATTTTAATTCTAATTCCTTTAGTTTAATGTCAGAGTATGATGCAGACTTACTGACCGAAATCAAAGCACTTTTTCCAAAACATTCTTTTCTACCAAATATTGGACCAAAATCTTTTTGATATCTTGTTTCGTTAAAGAAGCCTTGACTTCAAAAAGATCATATTTTCTGGCAAGTTGAATCAACTCATCTTTTTTTAAAAGATCTAATTGCTCCTGAGTAGGATTAGAAAGAAATATTTCTACTTTAGATGTCATTTTAATACAAGCCTGTCAATATCACTAAAGATTTAAAAAAATTAAAAAACTAGGGGTATTCAAATTAAAAACAAATGTTTTCTAAAAAAAATTCTAGCCAAATTCCAATTTATCTCAATTTCGGACGAGCTCACATTTCTATGTTACATGCTTAGGCTCGAATAAACAGTAACATAGAAAGAGTGAAAATAACAAGCTCGTAAAATTTAATAAACAATTTACTGAGTACAAATATTTTTCAGAAAAGAAAAATAAACTTACTGTTTTAAGAATCAATTCCAAAATTAATCCAAATCTAATTCAAAATATTATCAACTAGAGAAATTGCAAAAGTCCTGGTAATAAAATGTCCAAAAAATCCTAAGTTCGAATCCCAGCGAAGTATCCAATATCGAAGACGATGACACTTGACGAAGTCAGTTCTTGTTAATAAAAATCTCTATGAGTACAATTCTTTTCCAGATAAATAACAAAATAATTCGTTTTGATCCAAACGAATTGACACAATGTCCAGTACAAGGTAATTTATAATAACTCAAAAAGACACAACTTAATATTCTAACAGCCCAATTTTCTACTAAATAGCTCGCTCCCAAAACATAGTTTATAAATCTGTTTTTTACGTAAACAAGGGGTCACGTGATCTTCTAGAAACTATCAGAACAAATTTACGTTCAAAAACTCACGTACCCAGCGTATGACCCAACTTAAATTAGAAAGATGTTTATACAAAACTCCATTTTGCCCTTGGAATGAACCAATCATTTTAAAAGCTTGTTTACAACTCTGAAACCAGGTCAGAAATGATGTCAACACCTGGTGTTTACTCTGTAAAGTAGAGGTCACCCCCCCCCCCCCCTTCAATGAACGAATCTTAAAACTTAAAATGCTAAATTTAAATCTAACAAACAGAAATAAAAATAAATATAAATGACTTATATCAAATATACGTAACATTCGTTGATTGTAACATGTGGGGCATCCGTGAAATAACCTTACATACAATTTATAAACTATCATGGGGATTTCTAAATCGAACTTTCCTCCGAAAGATTTCCAATTTGTCTCTCGGCTTCTACCTTTTCTAGCATGTTAGATCCATTTGTCATCTTTGCACATAAGTAATGTAACCAACCCAGAGCTTTGACAGGTTATAGACGGCTGATGAACTGGTGAATTTATAGTGCGTGATGGCTAGTGTTTATTTCGGGCATGAATTTGTGGCGGCACACTAAAGGCCACATTTTTGTAATGGTAGAAGCTTACTTCGAAGGATCAATCCACCCCATCCCTTCTCTTCTCCAGAAGGTGTGTACGGAGTGTACTTGGAGGGGATAACATTTCTGGCTGGCTAAGCAGTCGTATTCCGTCGAGGGTTGCTCGCCCACCATTGGTCTCCACATGAGACTCAGCTTTCACCTGTGGCTCCAAGAGGTTGTGGCATGCGGATCTGACACATCTCTTAAAACGTCTTCGACTGGGCGGCTAAACGAGGCTGATGGTAGCCGGAGGGTCCTAACACTCGTTAAGTTAGGCTTTGTCTACCTAGCATGTGAAGACGGGATTCGGCAGCCCGCGGGAAGGAACTGAACAACTCTTCCTCACTTAAAACAAAGTCACCTGGAAAGTCATTCTTGTTAGCCAGCCATCCCATTTCATCTCCCACTAAAGTCATGTTGTAATATGCAAGCGATGAAGCTGCACGTGTGGTTACACTGTCAGCCGTAGCCTCAAAGCTGCACACAGGCGACTCAGGCCATTAGTGTCGTTTACCACTGACATGAAATAGACGTGGAGTCCGGCAGCCACCTGAGCGACTGCGATGCCCTCTTTAGAAATGCACTGTTCACCTCCTTGGCACGAGGAAGGGATTATAAAAGGACCCCTAAACATTGCCTGCTCAAACGTTCCTAGCCAGCACACCGTGGCTGACAGAGACCCTACTTTCGCAGTCAAAATAAGAAAATGTGCATTGTTCCTTTCACACTTGACGCATAGCATGTGTGCACCTTAATGAACAAAGACGATGCGGAAAGACCCCAGAGGTGAACGACCCTAATAGGAAAGGAACTAACCAGATACAACATAGACATTGCTGTCTTGAGCGTGCCCCGGCTTGCAGGAGAAGACGAACTCTGTGAAAGGGGTTCCTGATACACTTTTTATGGAGCGGACGAGAAAGTGAAGTGCGTTGTGGGGCTGGTCTCGGCTTTTCAGTAAAGACAGCACTGATTGTCAAATTGGCTGGACCTCCCAAGGGAGTAAACGACAGACTCATGACCATGAATCCCCAACTTGTCTGGTTTGGAAGAAAGCACCTTACCATCATCAGTTGCTATGCTCCAACCATGACAAACCAAGATTAAGTGAAGGTCACGTTCTATGAGGATCTTCACTCAGTCATTGCTGACGTTCCAATGGCGATTTCAATGCAAGCGTATGCTTTGATCAACTTGTCTGGGATGGAGTGCTAGGAAAGTACGGACTGGGTCAATGTAACAGCAACCGTCTCCTTTTTGCTCTAGACTTGAACAGAGAATGAACTGCTGATCACCAAATCAGCCTTCCGTCGTCCGTCCTACTAGTAACCGGACGTCATGTATGCACCCACGCTCTATGCACTTTCATCTCATCGACTACGTCATTTTCAGGAAGAGGGACAGTGAGGATGTGCTTGTGACCAAGTCCTTGTGCGGCGCTGACCGCTGCACAGGCCACTGCCTCATCACCAAGCACAACAGCCGCATTCAACCAAAAAGACAGCCACAGGGAAAGAAGGCTCTTAAACGACTGAACATCACCAACCTAAAATGCACCAGTACCAAGCAGTCTCTCGTGGATGCCCTTGAAGAACGTCTGAAATCCACCACTCTCAATCAGAATCTGGAGACCGACTAGGCAGCATTCAGAGAGCTGGTCTACAGCACATCTTCGGAAATCCCAGGAACCTCAACCGGAAAGCATCAAGACTGGTTTGATGAGAACTGCAACGCGATAAAGCAGATGCTCCACGAGAAACACCACCTCCTTCAAACCTAACTTAACAACCCCAAGCCCACCTCTAGGAAAGATGCGTACAACATCATACACAGAACTGAAAAGCAGAAGCTTCGTCAGATCTGAGACACATGGCTGAGCAACAAACCTGATGATATCCAGTGCTGTGCAGACCAGAATGACATGAAGACCTTCTACTAGGGGCTACTGCCAGAAAGCCAGTGTGGATTCCGAAAAGAACATGGGTCCATCGACGTGGTGTTTGCAGCTACAAGAGAAATGTCAATATCAAAACACAAACCTTTACTTCATCGTTGTCGTCTTGACAAAGGCATTTTATACTGTTAGTAGAGAAGGCTTGTGGAATCTAATGGCCCGCCAAAGAAAATTCATATCCATGGTGCAGCATTTCCAAGACGGCATGCTGGCACGAGTCCAGGACAATGGAGAGACATCTGAGCCAAAACATGTAACCAATGGCGTGAACCATGGCTATGTTCTGGCACCAACACTGTTCAGTCTAGTGTTCTCCGCCATGCTGACTAATACCTTCAGAGATGGAGAGGTTGTGGTCTGCATCAGGTACTGTACAGATTGAAAACTATTCAATCTCAGGAGGCTTTAAGTGAAAAACATGGTTTTGACAGACACCATCAGGGATTTCTTTTTTGCTAATGACTGCAATTGAGCATTGAGAAGTTCTCCAACTCCTGCACAGGTTTTGGTCTCGTTATCAGTACGAAGAAGACTGAAGTCCTGCATCAGCCTGTCCCTGGAAAGCCGTATGTTGAAACCAATATCACCGCCAACGGCCAAAAACTCAACTTAATCAACCGTTTCTCCAACTTTGGCAGTACACTTTCACAGAAGGTCACTATTGACGACGAGGTGAACCTTCGCATTGCCAGAGCCATCGCAACTTTCGGCATATTGTTGCCAACGTCTAGAATAGAAAAGGCATCAGCATCCAGACCAAACTAAAGGTCTACAGAGCAGTTGTGTTCCTTCACACTACTTTACGCATGCGAAACGTGGATGGTGTACCAACGCCATGCCAGAAAACTGAACCACTTTCACACCACAAGTCTCAGGAAAACCGTCAACATCAGGTGGCAGGACAAGGTTTCAGACACTGAGATACTCGCCCAAGCAGGTCTCTCAGGCATCCACACCATCTTGATTCAGTCACAGCTAAGTTGGGCGGGCCAAGTTGTACGCATGCCAGACCACCTGCTGCTTAAGAGGCTCTGTTATGGCGAGTTACAGCAAGGGCAGAGATCCCATGGAGGTCAGAAGAAACTCTTCAAAGACAATCTGAAAGCTGCATCGAAAGCGTTCAACATAAACCCTGATTCCTGGAAGCAAACATCAAGCGATCGAGTCACTTGGCGTTCCTGTGTGGACAAAGGCTCAAAGTTGTGTGAATCTAGCAAGATTGCAGCTGAAAAGCGCAAGACATAAGCCAGAAAAGTACGTGCCATCAACCCTCCAGGAGATGTTACACTCACCCCCTGTTCCGTGCAAGGGTTTTCCGCATCAGCTATCTGCGCACGCACAGAACAGAACCAGTCCATCCAACCATCGGATGTCTAGAGTGGTCCTCGTAGAATCGACGGACGAACAACACAACACACGCGCACACTCGTGTATGAAAATATCACCAGTAGATCAACAGTGCTAAGAGTGCAATTCTCAAATTACGGTTTTATTCATACCCTTTTTCATACTGATTAGCTGTGACTTTTATTGCTTACTTTTATATTACGCCATATCGTAATATCTATGGGACATGAAACGGTTAATTCAACAAATTTCACTTACAAACAGGCGATTACAAAGATATGCTGTTGAAGATGAAAATGATGTATTTGGCGATGGTAAAGTCAATGATAATGTTTTATTGCCACCTTTCTCGGATAAATTCAAATTACCAGTAATTTAAAATTTAAATGCAATAAATTAAAAGCTTGCTTTATCTGCATTAGTAAAATATTAAATAGATCAAAATATAGTTTACCGCTTCGGTGGCCTAGTGGTTACAGTGTCCGCTGCGGACGCGGAAGGTCGTGGGTTCGTTCCCCGGCCGAGTCGTACCAAAAACTTAAAAAAATGGTACAACAGCTGCCTCGCTTGGCGCTCAGCTTTAAGAAGTTAGTGGTAGGACTGGTCGGCCTGGTGCCCAGATAATGTGACTGGGTGGGACATCATGCTACATATGTGGTAATATGCCCCAGTGCTAGACATAACTATAAACTGCCTCGCTGCAGACATCGTAGTGACATGATTGAAAAATTGTTCAAGCTACGTTATTAATCCTAATCACACACACACACACACACACAAAATATAGTTTGCACCAGTTGCTTGCCCTTGTTGTAAAAGTCTGCGGTTAGATGGCATAGAAAATCAAAATATCCCTGACGTCACAGGCAGTAAGTCGCCATATTTTGCTGCCCGTCAAATACACTGAAATATTTACCCTCATTTGGCTGTTATTTGGAAAAAATTTGGGACATATTTTATATTATAAGTATTTATTTTAGTTATATATTTCTAAAATGACCATTTTACCGAAGAAAAAGCAGAACAAGGATAAAAATGACGCTGAGAATTCCGACCATCCAATCGCTCATTCACATCACGGACATCATCATCCCCCTGCACAGGAAACCCGTCTTGAGAAGGTGGGACGAGGTAGAAATTCCCCCACTAGGTGGTTACCCACTGGTTCAAGAGATGAGATGCTAGCTCACCATGACCCGGGAGGTGCGTTTGAGTGTCACGATACAAGTGCTGCGCACAACAAACGTCGTCACCGATCTTCGCCTCACAGGAATGTCCGGAAGCACCGCGGGGGTCATTCTGGGTCAGCCGTGGCTACTCACGGGACTACTGGGGCTTCCACAGAATACGAGGACACTGGTAACAACAGTGGGGATGAATACGTACCACCACCTCATCCGGAAAATATAGAGGAGGTAAAGGATAAATTGTCTCTTCAAAGCTTAACTATCGTTGCAGTAGTGCTACAATGTAAGACGTCTCCCCTCATATTTATGTTTATGGTTGTGACGTCTTGCTGCCAAAATAACGGCGTTGTGTTGCGTAGGAATAAGAGACCAACGCTTCAGTAATATCTCACACACTTGGCAACACATATCGACACTTTTCAACAAAGTCGTGTTGTTTTTGTACGATTTTCTTTACTCGTGTGTCTTTAATTTTTTCTTATACAAATTTTTCAACAAGCAGATGGGTGTGTTTTCAAATTCCGTTGATTTACAGTTAATTTGGCTGGAATGCGATAGAAGCCAGAAATGCTGAAATCTGATTAAGTTGAAGCATGTTTTTTTAATGAAACAATTAAAAATTTATTAATATTGACGACATTATTTAGCTAGCTTTGTTTAAATATTGTCTAACAAAAAGAATTTGGCTTTATTGTTTTGAAAAATGTTAGTATGTAATGCCAAATATGAGATATTCCTGAAAATGTGGCCAGAAGTTTCAGTGGATAGACCAGAAATATGCTAAACAATGCTGTTTATTTGGAAAGTAAGACCTCAATCCAAACATTATGCCATGTTGATGGCATTATTAGATTTGTTGTAAAAAGCATACTGATAGATAATTCATTCATGTAGCACCTGAAAATCTGTTAATGTAAACAGCCAAAAATACGGAGAACAGATGTTTTTCTTATACATTTACCAAAAATATTGCTCATTAAAGTTAGACACAAAGACAGTGATCCCTTTCATGAGTGCTCTTAAAACTTGTATTTTTTGACTGCAGGAAAATACTTAAAGACCTAATAATGTTTCCTACCTTAAATATTTTCAGCTTGTTTTTATGGTTTCTAATTTCACGCTGTTTGTTTTGTTTTTTACTAGTCATATACATGTAAAGATTAGACTGTACATTATATATATATATATTGGGCACAAGCGCACTCCAAGAAACATTGCCTCCATTTACCAAATATTGAGTTACGATCAGTTGAAGGGACCTTATTGCGAAACATACAGAATTTTTCCAGATGAAATCCTATGTTTGACACCTAGGAAATTCACACAAAATAACAACCCATGACTTGTCATCATTTCACATTTTCTTGGCTATATCTGGCTGCTCCAGCAACTGATTAATTCATCTTTCACTGATTTCACTTTGGAAAGTTTCTTTGCTTTGGTCATGTGACATCACTCAAATATCTTTTTATTTTTGCTTAAATCTTGTGTTAAATGAACTGAAGTAAAAATCTACTGTAATAATGGGTAATTGACACATCATTAACTTGTTGTATATACATGCTTGCTTCCTAAGTGCACGAGTCACATGTTACTCAAAACAATCCGTTGTTTTCACGTGACGTCACAAAACGTGTGTACTTCCATATCTGCCATTTTGAGTCCCTAACCCACATAACCGGCACGTTTCATTTTGTGAGTAAGAATATAAGAATACATTACATTCTGTTGTGCATGTCAACCTCGCGAGATCGAATCGCGTGACTCTATTTACGTGTTTCTTCAAATAAAATATTTATATTTCAACCATATTTGTTATTCTTTCCTAAACAAATAGATCGATCAATAACAAACGCATAAACAAATGGATATACAACCAAGTAGAAACATTTAATGATTTTCGATTTTCACGGGCTTAAATCAAGCATTTGATTATCGTTAAAGTTTAAAGCCAATTGTTTATATACAATTTCATATTTCTAAAAGCATTTGAGGAAAACATCGTTTTGACATTCGAAACAACGTCATGTTCCGTGAGACACGTGTTTCGTTTGAATACTCTAAAGATGAAACTTCTTTGACCGGTTATCGCTTTCATCTAGTATAAGCCTACATCCACCATCCCCTCCACAAATTCAATATTTGAATATACTAATTAAAATGGTTTCTCAAATATTCTATGGCACAAACACATGTTGTTGCAAAAAATATTTGTATATAAAAGTTCTAGCATAAAATACATGCTATGAAATTTTAATTCGTGACTGATATTGTATCCAGAAAATCATGATCTGGAAATACTCTTTCAAGATGACAAGCTTAGGGATATGATACGAATGACTTTTTAAAAATGTCAATATTGTCTGTTTGTAAACAACAACAAAAAGTGCATTTCTTAGATATCAATAATATACACGATTACTGTTCTACTTGACTATTCTGTCTTTCGATATAAGCAAGGGAACTTCCAGATTTTTTTTATTTTTCTATAGTGCACATAACTTCAGGTATAATCTATGTATTGTGTCGAAGAAGTAAATATCCTTATCGATAGTTAAATCAGATTATTATTCTTGAATATACATAATGACTAATGTTGACAAAGGTTTGTTAGGGGCTCAAAATGGCGGCAGCAGGTGCGTGCGCTTTGAATTGTGGGTATTTGCGTACTTAATCGTGATGTCTGTGAAAACAACCCATACCAAAGCAATGAAAACTTTCAAATAATATATTTGTTTCATTGCTAGATCATTGCAACAAAAGGATGTAGCCATAAAATTTGAAATTGTCACAGGAGGTAGGGTTGTGTGATTTATAAGTTGTCAGACATTGCATTTGGTCTGGAAATATTCTATTGAAGACAAAGCAACTTCAAAACAGGGCCACAAGAAATATATATGGGTAGGTGTCTGAGTTGTAAGTTGATGTGTTGCAGACAGGTTTGCCTTTATCAGTTGCATGATTTTTTGAAGAGGTGAGATAAGACCTCAAACCATTAATCCGTTTCAGCATAGGTTTAGGACAATTTTATTGGAATATTTTAATTGTTCTTAATATATATGTTTGGAAGTATCCCACTTTGACAGAAATTTACCATAGTACCTTAACCACTCCAGTGACTTAGTGGTTTGTATCCTCCTCAGATGCCAGAGGTTATGAGTTTAGAGTTTTCAGACTGTCATTCCAAAGACTTATAAAAAAATGGTATTAAACAGCTGCCTCACTTGGCGCTCAGCATTAAGAAGATAGTGTTAGAACTGGTCAGCCTGGGTGTCAGGATAATGTGACTGGGTGGGGACATCATGCTACATGTCTGCTTCATGATGCCCTAGTGTTATACATCACTATAAACTACCACTCTGTATCATATTGATATGATTGAATTTAAAGCTACATTAAAAATCAAAATCACATACACACAAACACACACACACCATTGACCATTATTCAATTAGTTGAATGGATAATGCAAAGGAGATCTTGTACGAAATCATTCTGGCATGCATACAAGAAATTTGTGGTATTTTCTGTGTGCAGAGCATGTGTTATCTTGTGATGGCATCCATTTGAATTGCTTTATTTCATTTGATTTTGAAATGCTTGGATTTTAAAGTACAAGCATTATGAATATACAGAAATAATATTTCCTAATTTTCTGATAATGAAATAGTTTTTAATGTTACTAAATGTTTGTATAGCATGTATAAACCTACCATATTATACTCGCTTACAAGTTGTTCTTTTAGGGTTTAATGCCATTTTTACACGATAGGCTATACATGATGGCCAGCAATAATACATATGTTGCAGGGTGAAATGCACTTTCCCTGGCCCTTAGGTAAAACTCTAAGCTTTGGTGGAACAGCCTACATTTAGAAGAAGTAAGGATTAGAAGAGGGCAAATTTGTATTTTTTGGAATATTTTTTAAAAGAATTTTGCTGTCTGGTCAAA
Source organism: Unio delphinus (assembly GCA_029339505.1). Classification (NCBI taxonomy): domain Eukaryota; kingdom Metazoa; phylum Mollusca; class Bivalvia; order Unionida; family Unionidae; genus Unio; species Unio delphinus. The sequence continues at coordinate 660,810 of JAQISU010000123.1, read as the reverse complement.
AAGTTATATATGTGAATATCAAGTGAGGAATTTTATATAAATTCTTCTTTCAATGTTGAAACAAATTAATGAGAAATTACATCATAGAATGCTTAGATACGAGCTTCTTACCTGTACGTTTCTTTTCAGTTGGAGCGATGGTTTGAGGAAACACTAAAGGAAAAGAAAGGTTTTATTATTAAAAGAATGGGAGAAGATGGTGCTTGCCTGTTCAGAGCTGTTGGTAAGCAGGTCATTTAGGAACTGTTTCAGGTTGTATTTATTATATACTTCATGCAGTGATCGAGATAAGAATTAATTAAGTTGGTATTTTACTTCATGGTTTAGGGCCAACGTTTTTTTTAAAAAAAATTGGATGAGTTATCTTGTGAACAAGAGAGCATGCAAACTTGTGATCCCAGACTGAGTACTAGTTATCAGTCTGTTAGTCATGTCTTAAATGCATGAAATGTCATAGCTTCTGGTTCATATTGCATATAATTATGGGATCAAGCTGTGAGCCCAGTGGCAGTGGTGGTGTCATTAGATGCTGGGATATGTGGATTTACCCGGACAACTATTCCACTAATACCCATCTTTATACAGTAAATCAATAAATGTTTTTGAAATTGAAAGAAAATAGAAACCTAGCCAATATTTGTGCAAAATCTTTGTATTTGTAAAATTAATGAACACACTGACTAAACTCAGTTGCTAAAACAATTGTAAAAGTCTCCTTTTTCTTTTAGGAAAGAGAAAAGGGACTTTGCCTTGCGACATATTTTATGTAAATAGAATGAAAATAGTTTGTAACTTTTGAAATGCTTCCCCACCTACCCCCCACTTGAATAATGCCATGATGTAAGCCCAAGGCATAATGTATTTCATGCATGTGTTGATATTGACTGACAAGAAGGAAAACATTTCCACATTTTCTGGCCTTTTCAGTCCCAGCTGAGCCATACCAGAGACTTTAAAAAATGATACTTTCAGTTGCCACGTTTTGGTGCTCAGCATTAAGAGGTTAGTGTTAGAACTGATCAGCCTGATGATGGATAATATGACTGTGTGGAACATGATGCTACATGTCTGCATCATGATGCCCCAAGTGTTAAAACTATGTTAAAAACCAAATCATACACACAAACAGATACACACTCACACATTAATATGCATGTGTTTTAATGGCTGACCATTAACCATTTCCCTCACAAGTTATCATTTGTTATTTTGATAATAAAAATAACATTGATTTAGGATTAGAAACATGAAATATCACTATGTAAATAACAGTTTATGTTTAAGAATAATCAATTTATTTATGCTCACAATTGAAAGATATGTGAAAGCTGATTTTATCCATTTACTTAATAATTATCATCTAGTCACCTGGTGGAAGAAGAACCTGGGAAAAACCCCAGAAAGAACCACCAATCCATGAGAAGTTACTGGCAAGCTTTCTCACATACCCACATTGGCAAAATCTGAGACTCAAACCCATGCAGACAGATGTGAGATGGCAGTTATCAGTAACAAAGAGCGCTCTAGACCACTCTGCCACTCAGGGCCCCTTGAAATCAGTAACATGCATCAAAATATTTGAGATTGAGGACATTTGCTTTCATCCTTTTAAATTTTTGCCATGCCATAATTAGTTATTATTTGTCCAATAATTAAGACATAAAGAACAGGTCATAAGCGATGCTGTGGTTGTTACAGTGATTTTGCTTTGAGCAAAATCCTCTGGTGGTTAAATCATTATAGACTAGAGCCTTTTCTTTCCAAACACATCTGTTGAAGCAAAATCAAGAGTTAAATTATTAACAGCCAATACCTTCACTCTTTCAGATCGATGACATGCATCAAAACAATCTTGAACAAGCCTATTGTTTACAATCAACAAGATCACAAACTGCCGAGGCTAAGCTAGGACAACAAAAATCGGCAAATCCTTGAAATATAGATATTACAATTAAAATATAACTGATAAGTTGAAATATAAGTATTTTTTAATTTATTTTTCAAAATTACTTTAAATGTTACATTTTCACATCACATCATTGCAATAAAATGCAAGACAACCTTGACATTAACTATAGGTTGAAAATGAGATACAATGAAAGAAACTCTGGTCATTTGTGTTATTGAAGAATGCGGTACATATAAACATTAAATAATGTTGCTGATAAAAGTGTTATATCGAGATGGCGGGATATAAAATTACAGCATTACGATTGGAACATGATCCCTGTCTCATTTCTTTAAGATGCAAGTACCTCTGAAACAATAGCTTACCAAAGAAGAATTAGAACATGAACCAGGAGTTGGACAAGTTGATTTGTAAATATACATGCCAACCTTTATGCTTTTGGCATAATCATTATTCTTGTTTTTCTCCTAATTATATTTACGCTTACCAGTTTATGCTTTTCCAGTACATAAAAAAATAAAAGTAAAGCAATCATTTTTCTTACTCATCATATAAATTTGAAACTATTGTATAAAGAAAGACTTCTTTATATAAAAAACAATATAGTGTAAGAGTTTATTTGCCCATTCTAGACCTACATGTGCTTGTGTTAGTTTCGTTTATATTAGAGCAACTGTATATGGTCCATTTCCAAGAAAACATTTGGGTTTCTTTAATTTCAATGATTGTCTTGTAGAATCGTTAAGCCATATTTTAATATTCAAGTTAGGTAGGCAGTACTTTTAAAGAATGGTGCCACATGTTTTGCAAAATGGGAATTTATGGTGTCTTGTGTGTGAAAATGTATAGATCCAATGGATCTTTTTAAAACATGTCAGTGAGAAAAAAGGACAAATCAACACAGCTTTCTAAATCTGGCAAGAACAATATGAGAGTGATGTAATACAGCACTCAGACGTATCACAAAAGAATTTGTGGACACCACAATCATTCAGCAAAAGGTAGACATGTAGAGCAGGTGATTGTTGAATATAATGTTCAAGTATGCTTTGTGTTTGTGTTCTGGTTCCCATCTACATAAATTTTACCCATTTTTCGCCAATAATTTATGTCTGCTTCAGCTCCAGTGTAGTAGCAAAAATAAAGGTTCATTCACTCTACTATAATTATGGCAGGTAATGTATTGATTATACTTTTTATGCTCAGATTATGCTTTTTGGCACTTTAGCAAGCATTACGTTATGCCTCTCTCAGGGATGACATGTGTGTAAATTGCTTGAAATCCCAACTACACCGCTCCCTCGATAACTCGCGCCCTGATAACTCGCGAACCCGCTTATAACGCGGTGTCTGGTGTGGATCCCGATTTTTACCCAAAGATAAAATATATTTTAAATTTAAAAAAAAAAAATATGCTGAACGTGAAAAAACTATGATAAGAATTGGTAAATTAAACCTTTATACATTTCTCGTTTTATCATAAAAAAAGGTGATTAATGCCCATAAAGATCGATTCCATATTGTGAAATTTGCAAAATCTAAATAAGATATCATATATTATCTTCGGGTTTATTTGTTGATACACCGTCATCAATCGCCGTAAATAAACAGTCTGGTGAAATAGCTATCAATGAAAACGTCCGGTAAATGCTAACATGTGGCAACAGATAATGAAATATACAACAATTAAACATCTTGCTGTGTGAAAACCACATAATAATCCTTTATTTCCGTTTCAATGTAAACATTATAATTGCAACATATTCTTTTCTATGAAAACATGAAAAGAGTCAATCAACCGTCACATCGAAACCCGCGAGTACTTCCATGAGAACCTAATTACCTGCCGGCTTTGTTTTGATCAACAAACTTGGCCAAGTGTTTGTTGCACTAAAATAATTCATTAAAAGAGACTTGTGTTGTTTTATCACTTATGTCTTGTGCATAGAATCAGGCATGTGACGATTTTGCTCGACGGCAGCGAAATCAGGGAGTAACACACAAAAACTGATTTTTTTTCAAAATGTCGAGTCATTTGTCCAGCGTATCACAACGGGCATTTGTATTATTGTGTTCTAATTTACATTGTTTCAAATTTTTCATTTTATTTCTACCACAATCAAATATATACACTGTATATGAATCGATCGATTGACATTGTTTCTCGAAAAGAGTCTATCAAATACATCTAATTTGAATCAAACAATAAAAGAAGAATGTATCCAATTCAGCACAAACATTAGTTACGTAAAACACAATGCGTGAATCGGTACACGTGTTAATCGAACCACAGGAGTCTGACATTTTATCAATCAACTACGGCGAAATCTCTGACAAAATGAATTCCCCTTATCAGTAATATCGTTTTTAAATATGTATTACCGATAAGGGGAATTCATGTTGTCAGAGATTTCGCCGTACTTGATTGATAAAACGTCAGACTCCTGCGATCAAACGGAAACCAAGTGGAATAATGTTTTTGATTAACTCGTCTATATACGGTAATTTATCCTGAAATTAATGTTACTCTATGAGGAAAAAATTAACTACACCATTATGAAGAGATATTTATTCACAGTTAATCACAGCACGTTTATGAATTGAGTATTAAAAGCTATATATATAAAAAAACTGCCACCCACCCACCCTTTTGCCTTTGTATCGATCCTTCTGTTATTATAGGTCCCTCGATAACTCGCACCTCACTTATAGTGTGGTCGATGTTTTTGGACCCCGATGTGCGCGAGTTATCGAGGGAGTGGTGTATTGTGCAAACTTGGTTGGAAGAAAAGTATCCTCTCTCTCCCTAGATAATGATCTTGCGTGGCCAGAAGAAAATAAGTGTTGTCCTGGTAATCAAAGTATAATGTTAGCAACACAGCATATGTTGTTGCTGTTGTCAAATGTTCAGAATTAAGTATCTTCTCCATTTATAAAATTTTCTTGTTACATTGCAGCTGATCAAGTTTATGGTGACCAGGAGATGCATTCCTTGGCACGGAAACATTGTATAGACTATATGGTAAGTTTATGACTAACTCGGCCAGGTTTTCATACCAATTAGCATACAAGTATTTGATAACTGAATATAGTTGGATAAATAGCATGACTTTTGGAATGAAAACCAGCACTTCAAAAATATGAGGGCCAAAGAGGTTAGTGCCCATAAGATTTTGATTTGTGACTGACATAATACAAACTTGCAGAACCATAGAATGTACATTTCTTCTTGCAAATTCAGTCAACACATTTTATCGCCTTAAAAATTTTCTCAGTTGGTGATCCTACCTTAGTCTTAATAAAACCAAAACAATCCTATTTTTACATTGGTTTTTATTATCAGGGTAGTTGTAGATCTGTTCTGATGATCTTTGCTGCCTGCCATTTGTATGTGGGACACATCTGCATCAACAGACGTCTCTTTTTGCAGTATCTAACCATACTCATATAGCCATGAGTAACCCATCAAGATATTTACTAATTATTAAGTTGCAAATAATGTGGCATTGTGGACTTTTAAGTAATATAAGGAACTGATTTCTGTGCTTATGACCTGGTATGTTTTATAAATATGTACAGAATTTGATATACTAATTATGCCCTAGATATATTATTTAGAATCAATGCGTCATCTTTCTGTTTTTTCCAGGCAAAAAATTCAGATTTCTATCAACATTATGTCACAGAGGATTTTACGACTTATCTAAATCGTAAAAGACTGGACAGTTGTCATGGCAACCACTTAGAAATGCAAGCAATCTGTGAAATATTTAACAGACCAATAGAAGTTTATCAATATAGTTTAGGTATGTATTGTAAATGTTTGAATGAATCTTGGAAACTCAGTTTGCACAGCTTGATTCAAATAATAAAATATTTTGCTGTGTGCCATTAAGTGGCAGACTTATAGTATTAGTAGGTATATGAAACTGCATTATTTTATGTTTGATTTTCTTGTTGCTGCAGTCATGATAAGAATTACTAGGATTGTTCTTTCTAAGATTAAATACTCCTCAAAAACCGGTTTGTATTTGAACAGTTGCTTTTAAGTTGCTTTTTCCATGTTACATGGTTTTAAAAAATCTTCGTTGAGAATGCCTTTAATCCTTCATAGGGCTGCAGTTTGAAAGTATACTCATTTGTACACAAGACAGGTAAAAGCAAAATTAGCATACCCAGTAGAAAAATTTACTTAAATTTTGTATGCAGTATCTTTTGCACCATGCAGTAGTGATGTAATCATCCTAAATTTTAATCTTTTCTGGTGAAAATCTGCTTTTTTTAAGGTACAAAAATCAAATAGACCATTCCATTTTGTTTTCAACCAATTTATCTATTCAGATCAGTAAAACAATGCAGGAACAATAACTTCATATGTCACGTCTTGATATATTCACTGATTGTTCAAAGTTTGGGGTAGAAGATTAGTTAATAATTCTTTCCTAGTATGAATCATTTGCATAATTTTTGAGTAAATTCAGAGTCCTCAAAATTTATCCAAAATGGCAGACTTGTAGAATGAATAGTGATTTGCATCTGGTGTTGAAATAATTGAAAATGTGGGAATTCTAATCTTTTATATATACATGAAGAAGAAATGGGAATGTTTGCAATAAGAATGGATGGACATTGTTGGCAATAGTGATAACTGTAATTTTATGTTTTGAATTTATCGATATTTACTTCACCGGACTTGTCATTTTTGCTAAATCTCAGATTGTAATATTCACACATTTCCTGAATGCATATGCTCAGCACAAATATTGGATGGATATTGAAAACTTATTGACTATTTTAAAATAGTTTCTAGTGACTATGCTATTTTGAAAATATGAATGCACAGCAATAGACTGACCCAAATCAGCAATAAGGGTGCTTGGACTTTTGTTGCATTATCCGAAAAATGAAAGACTTTTTATAGCCGTTATATATGGGTTGAATACAAGTTTTCAAAGAGAATTATTTGTATAGGGCAGATGTTTGGAGAATTGTCATGTGACCTGCTTACCAAGGTATAATGCTACCTGCATTTTATTGATGATACAGGTATATGATTTGCTTGCCAATGACCTGTCTTGGACTTTCATTAAATCAAACAGTTATAGTCAGAGTCATTGCATGTATTTATTCACATTTATTTCCATAAAGAACAGAAATGTTGTAGCACATTTGTGACTTTCCCTGAAATTCAACATAATATTGCATTTATTTGAGCCATATTTTGTATTAACATGACAGTGGATACAAAACAAACCACATATTACTCTTTTCTTTGAGTGAATAAAATTTAATTTATGTTGAACTTATCTTTTGATATTCCTGTTTCATCACCTGTACGAGACTAAAATTTGTTTATGAGTATATTATCGTAGACCTAAATTTGTCTTCTTAACAATGGTACCAATAAAAATGAAATAATAGTATATTTCATGTTTTTAATATTTTGAAAAAATGTATCCAGAAATTCTCAACTAAACTGGTCTCATTTGTCCACGGTCTGCATCTAACAGGACTAGTTTAGTAGGATCTCCCCTGATAACAAACATGAACTTCTTGATGATAACAATAATCAAAATCAAAATATCTTGTTGCAATCCTGAGCATACTGTTACTGACATATTGTCTAGAAAGCATGTCCTGTATATATAATCAACAGAAAAAAATTTGGTTTAAGCAGGCATGCTAACGGTGAAGAACACTAGCCCTGCACATTTTTTGAACTGTCATGGACACCCAACAGGTGATTCTCGTCCAATGCTGGATTAGGTATGTTTGAGATTTGTAAAATTATGAATTTTTTAATGCATTTTTAAAGCATTTTGGTAAACTAATTAAACAGGCAGTGAAGAAAAATCGTAGCAAATAGTTTTCCTCGTTTATTTATAGAATTATAATTAAGTTTTTGTGTATCAGAGCACATAAACAATTCATCCTGCATAATCCTCATACTTTTCAGAACCAATAAATACGTTTCATGGAGCATATAAAACAGATAATGAACCTATACGGATAAGTTACCATCGGAATATACACTACAATTCTGTTGTGGACCCATATAAAGCCACTATCGGCGTAGGACTTGGTTTGCCTAGCTTCCAACCTGGGGTAAGTTTACTGAACACAAGTGCTGAATATGCCATTTTTGCAGGTAATGAAGAATTTACATTTGATTCTTTCGCTTGTTTTGATTTTCAAAACACTTTCAGTTTTGACTGGCTTTGTCATGACAAGGAAATGGGAGCTTTGTTCCATTCTGAAGGACACACCCAGGTAGCCAATCCAGGGCTGGCCTTGGTCGGTATTAAACTTCCAGCCTTATTACAAGCCTGTCTCACTATGACCTGAGCTAGACTGGTTTGGAAGAAATGCTTGGTACTACATTTTCTAGTGGCAATCACAATTGAATTTTAGTTAGTAAAAATGTTTTGTCTTATAGACTGCTCTCTTGAGCATTTATATATGATTTCCATAAGATTGAGCACATTTTGTTTTGATTTCTGTCAATCTGTCTGGCTACTACCAATTTCGTATTTGCATGCACAATAACTCTAGATGTCCACCATCAGCATTTACCAAACCTTGTAAATGTCTTACACTTGGGATAAGGGAGAACCTCTGGGTTGAATGTTCAAGATCATTGTGATTGAAAAAAAAAATGGTTTTCACACTTCAACATTTGTTTAGATTACATACCTATCCCATACTTTATTAATGGCTTGCACTTGGGGTATGGAAAAAGGCATATTAATTTGGGAGTCAGAAATTAGGGTCTCTGACTGAAAGAAGAGAATTAGTTTCATGCAATAACTTGTGCCCACCATATACAGTTTCCAAACTTGGGGTTGACTTCCACTTGGGATAGAGAAGATTGAAACAGGATTTTGGAAAGAAGTAATAAGATAATTTTTTATGTTGATTTGCATTTTAAACTTTCAGATGCATACTCAACACATCAAATGGGTGAGCAACAATGTTTTTTTTTGATTGTTCATCAGACTCTGTTTCCAGCCAACTTTTTCACAGTAAACAAGAGTATTATAAAGGTTAAATTATATGCTTGCCCCATATTTAATATTTAATCCGGTTTCAGTTTTATATTTAGACTGAAATTTTTCCTCACTGAGAACTCGCATCATGGCAGTTTTAAATGCACCAACTTTAATCGTCAGCTGGGTGTCAGCATCTGTTGTGATTGCATTTGTGTTCAGCAGCATTTTTAACTCTGGGGTTGGGGTTGAAAGAATCAAAATTTCTTGGGCATACAAAATTTTATCAGCATAGTGGAAAGTGACAGGATAAATATGAAAATGACCATTAAGCACAAATCATTTAAAGTGACAAACAGAAATTCTACTCCAATACTAAGCATTTTCATTCTCTACCTTTAGCTTTTTGTTTATACCCAATGAGGAAAGTGTTATGGGAACATATCTTTGTCTCTCCATGTACAGTACATGCATTACATTTTATGGAAAGTTTAAATTCCTATGGTGAATCTTTATCCATTCACAAGGTTTCCATCATGGAAACAGCTGTATTCTCACATTCGAGTTCATACTGCTTTCTTTAAGTTTTACACAATGCTGTTTAATGCCCAAAGACTTGCCCACTAAAATGCATTCAGATATGTGTATTGCAAGAGGTGAACATTAAATTTCCCAGCAATATGTACAAAATTTTAATTGTAATAATTTTAACAAGAGAGAGAGGGTTATGCTTTTAAACAAAGAAATGGAAAAAGAAATTTAACAGAATTCATTATGTTATTAACACATACAAATGTGAAATGTATTGATTTATGTTTTTTCACACTTCAACTTACTTTTAAATTGTTTGTGTAACATGTACCCATACAATGAAATGTACAGCTTCTGTTAGTCCAGCCTGTTTATTACTGGCAACCAAAATATATACATGTCCATACAACACATTTTCTCAGTTCAGGTTTGGTCATCTGATGGTTTACATATAAATTTAATTAATATACTGGTGAACATGATAAAAAAAATAGTCTTATCACTTCATTATGTTTGGTAGAAGATAAACTTGTACATATTATTTTCATTTAATGTAGATGGAGTTTATTGGGTATAGTACACTCTTTTCGTTTACAGTCATAACATCTCCAAACCAAAATGTACCCAAGTAAAAACATGCTCAAGTCACAACAAAGCAATACACACTGTAACATAACCATGTCAAAATATTACCATACCAAAATAAAACTGATTTCTGTGATTTATTTTTTGTAAAAATCTGCCAAATTAGAGAAAGAAAATTATATCATCAAATGCATAAAGTAAACCATTATGATTTGGGCCAATTAGGTGTTGACCATTTGATCTGTGCAGCTGATCATCAGTGGTAATATTCTGCTGTATTTTTTTCTTTAAATACTATCAATTTATAACAAATAAATAGCTTCGTTAAAATCCACTTATTTCTATAAACTTGTTTGTAATCTGAATTAGAAAAAGATGATTACACTCCTGCAATCATCTGCCAAAATCAAAACTTTCTGCAAGTTTTGATTTTGATCAGCAATTACAAAGTGTTGTCACAAATTTCACTGTTCATTGCTGTGATCTTTACAGAGATGCTAATTATCTCTTTTCTTTTTAAAAGCTTACTTGCGGAACATTTTCTTGCGTTATGGGTATTTGCATTTGTTTGCATATACTCTTATATAATGGAGGTGTTACATTAATTGTATTTATTACTTAGCGACAAGTGAACTGGAAATGCATGCTGACTCGCATGAAAAATCTCCCCTAAATCAAATTTAAATATGGCACTTTTGAGTTCTCAGTATTTTACGTCATCAGAAGCATTTAATGTCACAGAAATTGAGTTGTGCATACATGATGTTAGTATCATATGACTCTCTACACATGCATTGTTTTCATCTTTGCATGATACATGTATCCTAATATCAGGGGATTTTAATAATTTGAAAATATTCCAATAATATTACTCCTTGCAAAATAAACACGATAAAATTGTGATCGATAAATGGTTTCATGGGAAGTTATAAAAAAAGACACGATACAGAAGTGGAAGACAGTCCAATATTAATTCTAGATCATTCCAACTCAAAAACATAGCTACTTGAGCAGCTGGCCAATCAAGAATTATGTCAATTTGATTTTTTCAAGAAAACCTATGACCTGAATTCAGATCACATTATCATATTTACTTAAATAAACATAGTTCATTGTCTTGAAACTACGTAATATGTTTACTAAAAAGACCTCATCTTAAAGCACAATTCCATAGCCATGAAAAAAATTAGTATTTAATGTTTGTTACTAAATGACCTTCACAATCTATAAGCATGAAAATTAACATGCATAACAAACATATGGGTACATAATAACTGGACAATAAAAATAGACTCCAATGTTGTGCATCGGTTTGAGTTTTTTAGCTTTATCTAAGTGGAATATACTTTTTCCCTCTTGCTTAACTTGTATTATGTCTGAGATTAACACATCATGTCTATCAAGAATGACTTTTAAATCGTGCTTAATGGCTGAGCCACATGTTTGCCAAGGCTGTAAAATCTATTTCTATGGCACTAATACTATTAGTAATAGCTATTAATATGCGGTAAACAGGTATCCCTGGTAGGATCTGGCGGTGGAAGATATTTTTTGGCTTCAAAAGTTGTAAATTCCAATTATTTCCTATCTATTTTATTAAGTCATTATAAATATCGTCACTATTTTCACTTTGATTATTTCAGTAAAGCTCACTCATTTGACTTTGTCTTTTGAATTTCCGAATCATTAAGGTTTGCACATGTTAATTAAAACCATATTCGATGACAGATAATAACAAAATAGCATGCTATTAGCAGGTTATTAACTCAATTAGTTATATACATTTTTGTTAAATACAAAATGAAATGCAATTTACTTATTTTGAAGAGTGGAATCAAAATTTAAAAAATGCATGCTCACAAAAAATTCATGTTTCCTTGTTGGAGATTAAAGTTTTGAGTAACATAATGGATAGTTATGGTGCATAATGTCTTTATTGTTGGCATGCAATAAAAAAAAATTGCTACCAAGAAAGATGCATTTTTAAAACAACATGCTTGTTATGTAATTCAGTTTGTACACATGTTACAGAAATGTGCTGCTGGGTTGGATGTGTATAATATGCATGGTATTGAAGAATTAATGGGGAGAATAACAGTTTTATAGTACGTTTTATATTATGAATATTTATATTGTGCATGTAACGCTGTATCCAGGCTACAATAATTTTTTTTGGTCCTCTTGTCTAGCTGTTGATTAGTATTTTATTTGTAAATTACCTAAAGTACAAGAATAGGTGAACATGTAATTATCTGATGTCTATATAATTACATATATATAAACATGTAAGATTGAATACTAGATTTAGGTAAACCCGATAATCACATGAATCACAGGTGCTCGACTCCCATGGGGGAAGGTGCAATGGAGCTTCAGAAATAATTGCACCTTCTACACCTCTCTGAGTGGATTTAAGAATATATTTGTAATGATTTATATCATTTAGAATTCAAGTTATGGAAGTACAAGAAAACAGTTGTTAAAATTGGTGTGGAGAATAAGGTGAAGGTGAAGTATTAACCTTCAGGTGTTGAAGGTGGTGATTATTGTAAGGTAAAGGTAAAGTATTAACCTTCAGGTGTTGAAGGTGGTGATTATTGTAAGGTGAAGGTGTGATGTAAGTTTGCCTTGAAATGAATGTGAATAGAGATGGTTTATTAGCAACTTAACATTGTTTATGTAATTAACTTGTATATCAGTTCATTTGGGTACATAATATATGTTTCCAATGAATATATAAATCATAATTATCTCTTACATAGGTTAATCATGGTGATAATTCACTGAAGGCGAAATCATAACCAGTACAGTAGCAAACATTACCTTATGAATAATAAATACATTCTGGAATTCCACATGATGTCAAGCAAGCATATCAAATTTCAATAGGGAATGAGCATTGCAACTAAATTGTTGATTTAGCTTTGAGATATTATAGAATGGATGATGTTGGTACAATGTCACCCGATGCTTTACTTCCTTCTATCTGCTCTGAATGCTGGACAGTACAACAATGAAGCTGTCCAGTACTTGATGCTATTTATAGAAAATATTCATGTGACCAATAGTCAATCAGATTGCATAGTGCTTGTTGATCAGAAGAATGCTAATGGCAGATTGGTATGTATCGGCTGCAAGAGTACTGCAAAATATTGGAATATTGCGATAAATTTAAGTGTTCTGGCTAAATTATACATGATACAAGGTAATTTTATTATACAGTTATGACTAACATATATAATATGCACAAAATAATCATACAAGATTACAGTACATACTGAATCTGATTATCACATGCTGACAAAACATGAGTCGATATGTTCCAATACACAATGCTGGTAACAGAATTTACTTGCTAAAGCGCTGATAGACATGTCCTAGTTATGTTCATTATACATATTGTGATACATAAAGCCCACCTCTCGTCAAGGAAACTTTGTATAGTATTTGCATTGTAAATTCAATAGGTAACAGAGGTAATGTTCGTTAATATGCTTGACTGGGACGCAGAAACAGAAACAACTTTATCGAATAAATATGTTAAAGGAGGAGTAGGAAAATTCACTGGACTAACGCACTTCTACTCATAGTGGGAATTTTTTCTGTGCCAATCTGTCAGAGTTCACCAGATTTGGCAATCTTTAAAACATGATGAATGTACTACTGTATATCCATCCTTTTGTCTGTCGTGTCTTGGTCAGGTTTTTCTTTGGACAGATATACAGGTACTGGAGTTTTATGAACTCATCACATAGCAGATTAGTTATGTATAAAATATATGCCTTTACGTTCATCGTGGTTGTACATTGTATTCTACCTTTTTTCATGTACATGTTTGTCTTCCAGCTTGCTGAAAAAAATTTGATGCGAGATGCCAAAAGAATATCTGAGGATGTACATTTGGAAAAGGTAATTTCACATTTTAAAATTCAGTAATGGCAATGAAATTCTAACTTGATGATGATATTTTAACCCCACCAAGTATGATGTCAACGTTATCCATCAGAGATTGTTTGAGGTGGTTGGATATCATCACTGCATTGTACAATAACAACTCTATTGATAATATAATGATGATATAGATAGACTTGTGCTATCAATATATTATGATATAAAACAAACTATGTCAGTATGGCACATTTATTTAAATTAAATATTAATTGTTGCTCTAAAATTTATTTGAAAACAGTTTAACCAAAGTCTTTTAAATGGAGTCAGGAAAGAAAGTCCGTTTTAATGTAACAAATAACAGGGTGGTACGAATTTGTTTTCAACATATGCAGCTTTTATTGTGACATCACAGCATGTGGCATTCAGTTGAATTGTACTTGATTACACCTTTAAGTTGGCTTCGTCCAAAAACATCCACATGATTTAACATTGATTTTGCTGCGTTTACTTCTTGGGGAGGGGTATATATACCAACCTTTTTAAAGTATTATGGATGTATGAGGATCCGAATAAAGTGGATAAAAAGGTTCATAACATTCAAAATATTTGCACTCATTACTGATGTAGTGCGTTCAGAATTCGTACATGATCTTTATGGCTTTTGATACAAATGATAAACACTGTCCAAAAATGAGCAATCTCTCCACCATTGATTATCCCTTCCAATGAAATAAATGAGATAGCTTAAAATATGTATAAACACTGTTGCCTACTTTACTCTTTTTATACTTAAATTAAGTCTATCATGATTCAGCAGTCATTAATACTGTAGTTTCAAATGGTTTTTAGATATCACTATGTACTTATTCATTTGGTAAATATTTTTACACCTGAGTATTAACTGCAGGGTTCTTGTGTGGATCTCAAATTCTGTAAAAGGTCTACAATTTGAAAATTGCTTCTCCAGATCTTAAAAATATCAGGAAAAATTGAAAAGTGATTTAACGATCTTGAGATACTTTTAATAATTTCTTAGTCTTGTTACCTATTCGACTCCATTCACTTCAGCCTGCCAGTTGAATTTATAGCAGTGTAGTGTATATTCAGTTCAACAACAATTTTAACTATTTTAAATTTTGGGTATTATTTTTCAAAAGCTGATCTTTATAGTTATATCATTGACTGCTCTAGTGGTTAGAGCTTCTGTCCCAGATTTGGGAGGTCTTGGGTTTGGTCCCTGGCCAAGTCATATCATAGAGTTCTCAAAAAGGTACCAACAACTTGCTCACTAGGTGCTTAGCATTAAGAGATTAGTGTTAGGACTGGCCTAGTGTCATGATAATGCGACTGTGTGGGACATCATGTTGCGGCATGATGCACTAGTGCTAGACATCATTATAAACTGTCACACTGCAGACATCGTAGCGATATGACTGGAAAATTGTTAAAGCTACATTAAAAATTTAAATCACACACAAATAGTTGGATAATTATTTTTTACAGAAGAATTTTTATGTGCTTTAAAATACTGACAGGTTTTGTTCACCATCAAGCCAGTGAAGCCATATGATCAGCTGTAGAACACATTTTCTGAGTCATGAAATCTACCTGTTTTTCATTTACCTCAATGAATGTGGTATCTAATAGAGGATTTTACCCAGAGGTGGCACTACAAAAACCAGCTTAAATATCTGATGTTTACAGTAGGCATCCAAACATCCTTCCATGTGGACAGTGCAGAGGCATCTAAACATGCATGCTAATTTGGTAGACGTGTCCAATAGAGAATTTCATGGTTGCAGCAGAGTTACTGATTGTATTGCTTAAACTTAGCTCCAATGCATATGCCCACAACAAAACTTCCAGTTGTGGATAGTTCAGAACTTAGCACCGTTTTACGCTTAGTTAGCAAAACATAAAGTCAACATAAAAAGGAATCTTAGCTATAAGTTAAACCAATGAATAAATTATTTAAGTCTAACATCTTTTGTTCATACTTTGAAAATAATTATAAACATTATATCAGATAATTAGATTTGGTGTCCATACTTACATTATATCAGATAACTAAATATTTACTTCCAGACTATTATGATATAAAATAAATTAAATACACTTTCCATATTTATATTATACCTGATAATATAGATTCATTATCCATAATTTCAGATACATTTGTAGGAATATTTAACTTTGCTCTCCGATTTTAAACATTTATTGCACATCTTTAGCAGCATCACGTTAATGCCAACCATCTCAACAATTTGCAATTTTCATACATTGATATATCCTTCTTTCTCAGTTATTTTCTCAAGGCTAATATTTCGTTTATAACATGAGTTAAGAAAGTTATAGCACAAGTTAAGTAAAAAATAATTATTACATGAGTTTGATACATCAGCTGATCTGTAATGCTGACTCTTTTAAAACTAAATTTTCTTTATCAATATGTATATCAATGTATTCAGAGGAACTTATCAAAGCAATAATTACCTTAGCTATCATAAAGATAAAGTAGTGTAATTATTGCAGATGGAATATTTATTCAATTTTTGGTGTAAATATTGTACAATATTCATGTTAATTAACATGTCCAATAATGTTTTCTATTTTATATTTTTTTGTAGGAGGGTAGGATTTTCCTATCTTTAAACAATCAAAAAAGTATTTACTCGTATACATATCTTTTTCTTGCTATGTCCAGTCAAACATAGCCATGCATTCATTCAGCCCAATATGTAATTATCTACATTCCTCGCTGGTTTTCTCAAAACTTAAACCATCAAGTATGAGACAGTACATGCAGTAACTTTTAGCATAATTTTTCTTTGCTTATGCTGACAAGTTGTAATAATCTACAATTTCCTGAGGTCTTCTTCAAGTTATTTTAATTCTGTTCAACATTCCTTGCATCAAATATGCAAGTTTAAAAGATCAAATTATTTCACAGATTATATCCTATCACTTTAGTATGTCATTTAAATCAATATTGATCCATGTGACCAGAAGTAAAATTTCAGAAAGTATAATTTAAAAAAGAGACTTTTTGTAAGAACATGCTTTTGAAGTCAATAATAAATTGAAACACACAAATATTCATATTTCGTTTTTATCAGTCACTCTTTCTATCTTTGCACCATTATATAATCATATTTAACCAGAAGTAGTTTATGTAATCTACATATATGAACACACATTCAAGCATATTCATACCTATGCACCAGATGAAATTAGACATACAGACAGACAGACAGTTGTGAGCCATATATGTTGTATACATGCATTGTGTGTTTAACATAAGTATTTCTCCAAATTTTATATTAAAAAAATTCCAACCGTTCAAGGAAATAAAATTAAAATAATCAAGAGGAGACTTGTATGTACACCTGCTTGTTCAAGCATGAATGACATTGTGCATTTTGGAGAAAAAAAATATCCTCCCTAGATATAACAAGTTATTTTGTGAAAAATGTAATGAATATTAATGCAACAATCTAAATCAATAATAAAAGCACACTCTCATTTTTTGATTTACATCTGCCAGCTTTATCTGGTAGTGAGTTGCACAGAGGCATCCTCTGGTGTTTTCAAAGCGAGATACTAACAGTGAAACAGTCTATTGCACTTCCATGAGAATGAGTTGAGGCATCCATAGGGACACATTAGGTAAAGGTTAAATTTGTGGCAGGAAAATTGTAATTGCATTTGTAAAACTTAACATTCTAAAATATGTTTTATCTCCCTAAAAGTGCATGTCATCTGGTTAATAAGTGCACCTGCCTCTATAAGACATCCCACCTGCACACACCCCTTTTCAATTTAAGCAAGTGCCTACCTTTGACATTGATGTTTCCAGTAAACAGGTGTGAGAGGTCATGTTACTTCATTTAATTCTTCAACTGTGAAGTTTCTGCTAAATACACATGCATACTTCTAGGGAAATGACATTAGCACATACTGTGTTTATTTCCCAGAGGCTGAGTGACATTTAGTGTTTTTTATTGCTTTTTTCCACTTTGGAGTCTGTATCTTTGTTTCAGTTAGAATTAGAATATCAGTTTATATCATCAAAATGTTGGATGATTTCAATAATGAACAAGAATGATGCATAATAAGGTGATCTCCTGTCAGTTTAGCTAACCTTTTTTCCACTTTGCAGATGTGTGTGTGTGTGTGTGTGTGTGTGTGTGTGTGTAAGAGCTTGAAGGACAAGGGGCTGTAATCAAATTGTGTGCGTTATCGGGAGTTTTATCATTACATAACAGTACATTCACTTTGATATCCTCCTTGAGAATTGTCTTGAGTGTCAAGTGATTTTTCCATGATATTTTATTGCAGGCTATGTTAGAGGATAAGTTGAGAGAGACTGACTGGGAGGTAACACAGGAGACCATTGAGGAACAAGTTGCAAGGGAGTCCTACCTGCAATGGCTTAGAGATAATGAAAAACGAGCTGTTAGACAGGGCTCTGTAAGTACCACTGATGGTGACTAATCAACAAGTAGACACAATTGCAGTCTGCTGTAGTATTCATGATAATGTACTTTGTCCTTGTGAATAATCTAATCCCTTGTTTAAATGTCACATTGCAAATTGATAATTTTTATATCATCCTTTTATAATTTCTTCTGTAAATACATTTGCCATGAAATCTACCAGAAAAATTGGAAGCTGTACCAGTATTATTTACATAGCTGTTACTTCATTATGCCAGTTTCCATATACACTGACTTGAAAGTCATTTAATATTGATTCGACAAATATTATCACATTTAGTTCACTGGTATACACTAATCAGCAACTATTAACATTATCACATCATTGAGAGAAAACCTGAGACTGACCATGACATTGACTACAAGATGTAAATGACACAATTGATGAATGAAATTGGCCAGTTATGTTTTAAAAAAGAAAAAACCACTAATTGAAGTTGCTGGTATATGTACTGCTTCAAGAGTACAAAGTATATCAGAACTGAAAGCAATAGGAACTGAAACTACTACAAGTTGGTAATACAATTCGCACAGAGCTAGTGTTTTATGCACAAACACCAACTTTAAAATGAAACTTTTTGTACCTTGTATTCCTCTTTAAATATTTTGGACTTTACTGTGGGCAAGTATCTTGTAAGCTTGCTGAATTGAATTTAAGTGTGCAGGGTTTCAAACAAGTGGATTAGTAAATCCCAGCTTCTCACTGATGAAATGTTGCTCCATATTCAAACATGACTGTTGTTCCCAAAAATAGAACAATGTTTAAATGACTTCTCAAACACTACTGAAAAGAATTTTTCAAAATACAGAAAGCATCATAACTTTTTTTATTATACCATCATCAGATATAGCCACTATTACAAAAAAAAAAGGCCTTTTAATATGTACTTCTTACAAAAAATCAGATAACAACCCAGATCATCAAATAGTAAAACATAGGAATATAGAAAGTTCAGCAGTCATTTAAGTCAAAGAGACCTCAGAGATGCTATGCTTGTCTTGTACTTGCAGAGGACACCAATCATGCATTTTTTTTTTTTTCATTTCTTCCTTTTAACCTGTGCACACATTAGCTTGTCTATAAATTGAAGCGTGTGTGTAATGCTACAGAAAAGATTACATCACTGTTTGTTTGAATACATCCAACAGGATTATTAGAGGCCCCAAAAACGCTATGTTACTTTTCAAACATAATTAGAGCATATTGATCACAGAATCACCATGGTGCAGACTTTGTGAATAATACAATTATAAAAATGCAAAGAAGTTGCAGACATTAATCAAATTGTCCTGATCGAATCTAGTTATGAAGAAGGTATAAAATGACAAGTAAATTAATGAGATATTTTAGTATTGTTATAACAATGGTATCCATACCTGAAAACGGGGAATACATTTTTGAAATGAGGTACAACACTGTCAGAGTGGAACAGCGCAGGAACTGGAAGAATTCTCTGAAGCTATTGATGAAAACAATCAAAGCAAAATTTATTGAGGAAATTTATGAGCGTTCCAGGATGTTTGACGTGTTTGATACAAATATACATCTAGTCGTATTTGAGTTTGTGCAGTACTCTGTGATAAATCATTTTGAGCCGATGCCTTTTTTAAAAGTTATTTTATTTTATAATGCAATGGAATTTTATTATCCTGAAATGAACAAATATGTTGACTACTTTCAGGACAACATTTATTCAGTTTCTTGAAATTCTTATACATAAGCCAGATGGTGTCTTTTGGTATAAATTAACAGTGCAAGTCTAAGACAGGATAAAATGGAAAGAATCAGTGGTGGCAAATGGAAAACAATTCATACAATTAGATAACACTTTGTTTAATAGCACTTTCAATGGCATTGGGATGCAGTCACAGCAGAAATGTGTGCCTGTGAAATATGTGGTGGAACATGCCATTACCAATACTGAAAATTGCATTTGCTGGTGTGACGTTGTGGTCTATGTGCTTAACAGTCTTAGCTGTGGTATTGGAATCAAATTATGTAATAAGCTTTGTTGGCCATGCAGATTTGTTCATGAAGATATACAGTGATCACAGGTGAAGACTTGCTAACACCACTGGTATGGAACCTATGATGGTAGCAACACCTGACATCAACATCCTTGAAAATGTTACAGAAGTAAATGAAATAATAGCAGAGAATTTAAGTTCCTGACCTTGGTAAAGTGAAAACAAAAATACCCAAATTTCATAATTAGACTATGATTTATCCTTATATTATATATCAGTTTGCCTACTGTGATTCAATATTAAAGAAACGTATGAAAGCATGGGATATGAATACAAAGCCATAGGATCATGACATTTTCCCCTAGTTCAACCATAACTTCCCCCATAATCAGCCATGATACAAAGACATCAGTATAAGATGCATCTGTAATCATCATTATTTCATCTCGCATATACTTTAGGTTAAAGCAAATATTGTTTTATATGTGCATTTGAGTAAACCATTTAACCATGACAAGGAAGGATTAAAAATCAGAACTTTGTGGCTTTGTGATGATCTGCTTGTAATATTAATCTGCGAAGAGACAGGCTATTCATGATAAAATTTATTGAAGCATCGAAAAGATGAAAAAATGAACTAGTGTTGGATCGTGAGGGAGTTTTGAAAGATGTGTCCCAGTCGAAGTGCTTATTTCCTCAAACATGCTATTCTGTGGGTCTAATTTTATACAAATACTAAAGTCTATTTTGCAGTTTTCAGTGATAAATGTAAACAGTGATGATAATTTTTGGTTTTAAAGACCCATGATAATAAGTTTTCTGAGACCATGTACTGCTGCATCTGTTATGGTGATATTTAGCTCCACTGATTCCAAAGTTGCACATACAAATTAAACCAAATAAAAACTCCTGTATTGTTTCATAGCTTAAATGAGTATGATAGCCATTCAATTGCAACAACATTAAAAGGCACCAATAAGAGTCATTACAAACAATATGGAAAAATAAAATGTTTAGAATTGATCAACTATTAGTCTTTGGTGCCCTGCTGTTTATGAATTCCAGGTTATGTAAGCAACCTTGCTGTGAATATCAACGATCATTCTACAGACCCTTTAAGGGGCCCCGAGAGGCCGAGTGGTCTAAAGCGCTTTCCATCTCACCTCTGACTGCGTGGGTTCAAGTCTAAGATTTGGCTAATGTAGTTATTTAAGAAAGCTTGCCAGTAGCTTTTCGTGGGTCGGTGATTCTTTCTGGGGGTTTCCCGGGTTCTTCCTCCACCAATAATACTGGCCGCGATGTGTAGCCTATCGTGTGCTGAAAAATGGCGTTAAACTCTACAACAACATCTACAGACCCTTGTCATTATACTAGTATTTACCATACTTAACTGGAGAAGTTGCTTGCTCTCTTGTAAAAGAATCTATACTTATGAGTACATAAGTGACTGAAACAAGTTGCTAGCTATCGAAGCATTCCATTAATTTGTCCATGAAGGTATTTCCACCAGCAACCTAGTACATGCAAAAAAAGTATGGTCCATGTTTGGTTGCCAAAACCTTGGCATGCATTTGTGTATGGTGGAAGCATTGCAGCTCACAGATGCCTTTGAAACTTTTTGTGTTACTGCTGTGAGGGTGTATAAATTGGATAACACACACTACAGTACTTCATGCCACCTGTAGTGTCCTGGAATGCTTTCCTGCTAAAAACAAAACTAAAACTTGAACTCCCCACTGACATTGATCAGCATCCATTTGTGATATCCTTGGCAGGATTTCTATCGAATGCCACCACTGTGATCTTGCCAATGATTCTGATGTAGACAGATATGACTCTGCTGTCCAATACAATTTCAGAACCATATTACTCAATGTTGTAATGTACTGTGTTGCACTAAGAAAATGGCAAATGAGAAATTGTCCACAATCATCCAAATTTTGGAGCTCACTACATTTTAAAGTGCCCAGTAAAAAAAAACAGTTGTATATAATGCACATAGATGTGCTCAAAAAGAGGATAATCTTATTTATTTTGGTACCTTGGTTGTTTGCAATTTAGCATCCTGTTTCCTTTGACACTTATACTTACTGCAATACAACATTTATCACATGATCAGGTAACTAATGAAAACATTAATACAACATTTATCACATGATCGAGTAACTAATGAAAATATTAATACAATATTTATCACATGATCAAGTAACTAATGAAACATTAATGTTTGAATATCAGATTAATCTGAATAACCATGGAATTTTTCCTTTGGGACCTTGTAGTCCTTTAACTTTTGTCATCACTCATGTGCCATGAATTTTTAAATACCCATATTTTATGAATTTTATTTTCAAATTAATAATCCATTCATTGAATGAAATGTTGTGTATTTGCATAAATGTAGTCCCCTTTGTCAATACTGTAACTTTAAAATAAATCTTCTTGCCATGTGCAGACTGATCAAATCCCTTCGCCTGTTGTCCCAGATTGTTCATGTGCATGCTGATCAAATCCCTTAGCCAGTTGTCCCAGATTGTACATGTGCAGACTGATCAAATCCCTTAGCCTGTTGTCCTAGATTGTACATGTGCAGGCTGATCAAATCCCTTAACCTATTGCCCAGATTATACATAGGTTGGAAGTTCAGCCAGTGTATTTGTGAATTTTGGCATGAATTGCATGACTTTTTCAGCAATTCACGCAGCATGCAAAATATTCACAAATTCCTCAATTCTCCATTTTAAAAAATATTTAATAAAATAGCAGATTTCCTGTTACGTGCTAGTCATAATATTGGCAGTTACCGAACAGTCTGGTACAACTGGTCATGGTATTAGTGAACTATAACTGATAGGTACTGTTGGCCCGGTAGCAAGCATTTTAACATAGTTTAGTTTGTAAATATAAAAATAGTGTTACAAATGCTTTTAAGAGAAACTGGGGCTTAACTGGAATTTTGTTACCGGCATGGGCTGGCAAGGCTGATTTGAATTGCCATTTGTCAACTTGTCTTCAAAATGTCTTTACCACCAAGGAAAAATATAGTCCGAATTTCCTCTGACCCTTGTTACCCCATTTTATCTTTGGAAATTTGTTTATTGTCCATATCACATGACTATATGACCTCATTGACATGTAGGTTGCCAGATTTGTAGTCATGTGACTCTGACAAAATAGCCAGATTCAGGTCAAATTTCAGCAACAACATATTTTTGTCTCTCCTTTCAGCGGATTAAAGACAAGATGAATGCTATGCTCATGATTTTTGAGAAAATAAATCATATTCATATCGATTTCAAGCAGGTATATCTCGATGAAAGATCATTCAAGTTTGCTGGGCCAGTTAATAAGAGGTTACCCCATGCCGACACCAAATGGTGTCAGTGAATTTCAACTTTTTGATAGGGAATGGACTCTGGCCCTATATCCCAACATAAATGTCCAAATATAAAAAATGCAAGGGTTAGAGGAAACTCAGAATAGTAAAAAGAAATATATTGCACAAAAAGTGAAGTGTAATTGGATTACGCCAAACATTTACCATGCATTCATTTGTTCTGACAAATAGTCGTGGTCTCTATGATCACTTTATAAATTCGTGTCAAAATTCACAAATTTTATCACCATTTTCATTATTTTTATAGGTCTAGCGGTCTTCTAAAGGACAGAATTTGATGTAATGTATTATATTTACTATTGAAAATCACTGGTTTGGATTATGCAGAGTTTTTCTGCATGCAAAGAGTTGTGCAAACCAGATATAAAAAGCGTAGAACATAAACTACACACAATTGAAACAAAACAGTTTATACAATTTTTAAAAAGACTGTACCTTATGGATTAAAATGAATAATTTGTAGTTGATAACTGAGGAAGAAGTATCAAATGTAAATGTAATTACAGAAGACTTAAAATAACATGCTGGCATAAGCTACAAACAGCGTTTTAAGTAAAGATCCTCAGGTGCCTAATGAGTTCTTTGTTATTGCAATTTAACTCACCTTATAAGAAAGTATATACAGTAACAAAAAATGGAAGCCCGGATCGCTGATATTACTTCAAATGGAAAAACATAATATTTTATTTTTAAAATGTGCACAAAAAAACTTTACTAAATTTTGACAAGAACAATATAGCATAAAGGACTTAGATATTTATACCATTGTTGCTGATCTACAGTCAACTGTTGCTACCATTATGCTGGTTTTAATTTTAAAAAATGGCCTGTTAAATGGCTTTATGGCAATAATAGCTATTTGAAATTCAGCAGCCTGCCATAAAGAATTTTCAGTGTTATAGACACATCATCATGACGAGTCAGCAAATATGGATATAGATACAAACAGTAAATATGCAATCAAAAGAATTGCAAGAAATTTGTACAGAAATATGTACCCACTCCAACTACAGTTAGATTTGGCTGCCTGGCAGATACCAATCAGATGAGTTATCTGAGGCAAGGTGTCAGTTAAAAGATCTCTTATTATGGAAGCAGGTTGTTCCTTATGGTATACAGCTTAGTTCAGTCATGAAACACGTTTTGTTTTCCCTTAGTTTTTATATGGATATACATAAGTTCTTATGAAGCAAAGATAAAAGAATCTTAGGTAATATATCATAGATTATTATTTTATGATTTTTTGTGTGTTTTTATTTGTATTGTAAATAGACATAGTACTTTCTTGAGACAATTGTGACAGCAGCATTAATGCTAGGATTTTTGTTAACTTTATTCATAGTATTACTGAAATGGTACATAATATAATGCTGCTGCTGTTGTTGTTGTATGGTTTAACGCCATTTTTCAGCACATGATAGGCTTTACATGGCGGCCAGTATTATTGGCGGAGGAAGAACCCAGAAAGAACCATCAACCCACGAGAAGCTACTGGCAAGCTTTCTCACATAACTACATTAGCCAAATCTTAGACTCGAACCCACGCAGACAGAGGTGAGATGGCAGTGATCCGTAACGGAAATCGCTTTTGACCACTCGGCCAGTTGGGGCCCCATAATATAATGCAAGACAGTTTTCAGTGGTATCTTTGTGTTGATAAGCATGCATACATAGATTCATTTTATCCATTTTTATTTCTCAGCCAAGAACAGCAAGTGCTACCTGCAGTTCATCCAGTGAATACCTGCCATTGGAAAACTTGGGATCTCCTGAATCCAGACTTGGGCGCTCACCACGGAGCAAGTGTGGTACTTCAAACTCAGGCCAGAACAGTCCTCAGAGACCTGATGACCAGGGGTCACCCAAAGCTGCCATGGATCAGCTGTCTTTGGCATCAGGTAGATTATTCATCTTGACAATACCATTTGAATGTGGAAAATCTCCTATAGGTACATTCTGTGTATGTAGTACCTTATCAGGAAAATAATGTGGTTTTAATGAGTTTTCATATGAAATGTAAGTTTTAAGGAACAGGAACCTGATTGGTTAGCAAATGACATTAATATTGGAATGCAATGGTCACTTATATTGGTACCTGTCATTATTGTCATGACATGAACATGCATGAAGGCCATGAAACAAATAGTTTAGCCAGATAGTCAATGGCACAGTCTTTATAGTCATGTTTTATATTGAGCAGTGGGGGTGGAAGAGGCTTTGTCACCCCACCCCAAAAAGGTTGGTTGACATCCCCACCCTACCACACACCCACTGCTTACTGAATTTGACTGTTTGGTCTCCAAACATTCATAACTGCTGGGCATGCTGATGTGAAGAATTTGATGGTTGTATTTGGGTAACAATATTGCCCTGCTACATTCAGTTATACACACGTGGCAACAGCACTGTCATGTCTATTGGATTCAGTCATGTATTGCTGCAGTCATTTTATATGAATCTTTAAAGTGACTTTGATATTTTCACACACAAGGAAACAGTTTTACTAAGGTTGTGCTGCAAGCAGTATTTCTTTGAGATTTTGCATTCTGCATGTTGCAGCTGGTGTACATATTTTTTTTTATGGTTAGTGGAGAAGTGTTCAGTCAGTACTGCAACCCATTTGAACTCCTACAATGCCAGACAGCATCCTAGAAGTCTTAGAGGTTGGTTAAGGCTAGTCTGTCTCTCAAACAAATTATGTGGGCAAGGTAGGTAGTTAACACTTTCAAGGAATGTCAATTAAATTTTCACATAGTACAACCAACCAAAGCTTAACTGTCTGCACTTTAAAGAAATTATTTTTCACAGCAATCGTGATTCAGACCTGAAATGTCAATATCAATAGCACATGCTCAAACCAGTTAGGCCACATAACATTTACATACATAAAAATACCTACATATATAAAGTTAACTGTGCTGGCTCAAACACATACCACAATCCTATGTGCCTGCATAAGAAGGATCTATGTTGTCAACATGCATGCTTACCTTTTGATAATAGTTTTCTCATAATGTTTGGTTAAGTTTGACTACTGTTGAGGACACCTTATTGGAATGTTATCATTTCACATAAAACTTTGACAATTTATATTCACAGTAACAATATAATTAACATTTATTCTTGCTTAAAAATGTAGAAGGATTGGATTGATTGGTTTGAAATATGGGCAGCATTCCTAACAGAAATTAAATATTATGTGTTATAGGATCACCTAAACCCATGCAGACCACAAGTGAAACTACAAGTCCCCTTGACGACACCTTACAGGGAGCTGTGGGAGGCTTTGATGAGACACATTCCCTGATGAATGATTTCCCAGCTTCCATGTATGGTAAGAGCAATATTACCTTTCCTTTCATTTATCTACCTGGAATTTTGGGGGCATTTTGGTAGACACAAGTCTGTAACTGAATTTGTTTCCCTTGTTCTCGCACATGCTGAAGTTGTGCATTATGTTCTAAAAAGAAAAAGCGATTATAAAATTGAATATCAGTCACCAATATATAGAAAGCTCACTGCTTGTTCCAAATGACTGTAACAAAGAAGAAACAATCATCCAACATTATCAAATGGAATATTAGTCTGCTGGACCCACATTACAGCAACAAAGTGGTGGATCATTTGTTTTAATTTGTGTTCTTTTGTTATGTCCCTCCATACGATCATTACTTTAATATCATTTGAATGACCAGAGTTAGAATGGGGTTTTGTGCTTCATACAAATGGTTGGGCAATTTAACTCTTATGGTCTGCTTTCAAGGCTGAGATAACAAATTAAAGATTTTTAATTTCATAGATTATATCTTGAAGCCATTTCAGAACAATTAAACATGTAGTTCATTATTTTCATTATTATGATAGAGCATGTTCAGGATTCTTCATTCTGAGTTTAGGTTGCAGTTGAACCTGTATATTTAACTTTTAACACTAAAAATAATATTAGGTTAAAATGTGAAACTTAGTGTACACTCCTGCATCAGAGCTACTTGGTTTTAAGGCAGTTTTTTATCTGTTATCCAACCAATCCTTTAAGGTAAAGATAGATGTAAGATATATTTGTTTGATCAGTAAGAGAGATTTTTCAATTTGACTCAAAAAAAGTGACATGTCTTTTTTTTTTTGCCAAGGCTTATCTGACTGGGATGAAGATGAGATCCTGGCTCAAGTGATTGCTCAATCTCAACAGGAGTATCTGGATAGCCTGAAAAAGAATGCTGCATCCACTCCCTCTCTATTTTCTTCCTCCTCTTCTTCCTCCTCCCCCTCCTCTTCCTCACTTCTTCCTTCCACTTCAACTCCAAGCCCCACAGATGCCTCTTGTAGTACTTGTTCTAATGTACAGAATAAAGGAAAAAGCTAACATTTCCAGTATTAAGAAACAAAGCGGCTTGAATTAGACTTCTGAAGAATGTTAAGTATTTATCTAGTAACTAATTCTTAAACATGAAATTCTGATGGAAAAAAAGGAAATACCTAGTCCAAGAAAGTATGTGGTATGGTCTTTGCAAATATGTTATTTTAAGCCAAAACTTTCCTAGGTCCCATGCATTATGACATCATCCCTTATTTGTTTGAGCCAGGTGGAAAGTTTGTGTTGATAGTTTCATCCAGTAAACTAGCAACGAGACAAAAGAAAAGGACATGGACATTTTTAGCCTGTCTCGATCTTGACTTCTGCTTTAAGATGTAAATGTCTGTACTTGCACCTTTATTTGAAGCTCTATACAATCCATTTACAAAATAGTGTTGACCACTCCGGTTAGCTGTATATTCCTTGTGAGGAGATTGATGTGATTACACACATGCCTGTGTACAGCTTGTTATGTCTGCAAGGTAACATAGTTTGTATACTACATGCTGTCTCTATCTTGTCATTTAGAGTGATTTTATCAAGCACTGAAATTGACACACAAAGATTCCGATTTGGCAACATGTTCAGTATTAAAAACATTTTGGTATATTAAATATGACCATATGCATTTTCTGTGGTAAGAAGTTCATTGTTTAGGTTTATATCAATAGATCTGGAATTATCAGAGAACAAGGTAATAAACTGATATTGTTTTACCACAGCTTGCAATTCATACAACAGGTTAATATTAACCATACAAAAATGAGGCCTTAAGTTGTTGAGAATTATGATGATAATTATGTATTGTAAATAACAGCTTTTTTCTCAGTTTCTTAGTATTAGTATATTATCTCTGATATACACATACTACAAAAAGAATTTTCGTAATTAATCATATTCTGGTGTCATGCATTTCATAAACAACAGTGAAAAAGTTCTTTATATATCTTTTTGAGAGATTTTCACTGTGTTGAAGTTAGTAGTGTACCTGTAGATTATGATATTCAGTTTTGTTGATTATGTAACATCAGATGGCAGATATTGCCTACATCTGAAATGTAAGGATTCTTTATTTTGATTTTTTTTTTATATAAACATTATTGAAATGAAACTTGCATGTTAGAAATTAAGAATTATTGGAAATTAGTATTTTAATGAAAGTAGATGATTAATAAGATCTCATTGTTAGATAAAATGTATTTATAATGTTTTGTTATGTATGCCATAAAGTGAAGCATATTATGTAATGGTGCTGTCCCAATGTCTGCCTGACGGTTATCAATTTGGTTTCCGCATTGGAGTTCTCCGCCATCTCTAGTTACCATAGTGGGAGGAGGGGGCTTGCAGTTGTGATCGGGAAGAATCCAGATAATTTTGCAATTACATGTCCATTGTCAAGGTCATTGTGACCAAAAGAAATATTGTTTCTGCATAATAATTTGAGTTGTCAAGTCTGTATTGTCGCCAGACTTTGTGGATAGCTTGCAATTTGTGTAAGGAAGAACCCTACTGAATTTGGGGTCAGAAAAACAAAGTTACTGTAACTGAAGGTTTCCATTCAGTAACTTGAATTTCATAATCTGTAGTTAAGAACTTTGTGGATGACTTGCAATTTGTGTAAATAACAAACTTTTTCATTATAAGTTCCAAGGCCAAGGTTTTTGAGACTGAAAGAATAAAAGTGGCTTATGCGTTATAGGAATACTAAACACAGGTCAGATTTGAAATAGACATCTTTTGTTCCTACTGTTGAAATATTTTGGATTTATTGATGGACAATATTTTTCCTGTACTGAAAGATCCATGTCTAATTTAGAAAACAGATGACTTTAAATTCTTTCCACTTTAATTAGGATGCTGGCACAAATTTTTTATGCTTTTCTTGACAGTTTTTCATTTGAGAAACAAAGGATAGTTTGCAAGAAAATAAATATTCTGGATTACCCAACAGTGATCCCTCCTAACAATCTTTCACAATATGCAAGCTTTTGAAAGCCAAAAATAAATTGTTCTCTAATACTATAAGTAGGGAAAAGTATATTACCAGGTTTGAGTAATCCAGACATATGATATTGTACATAGCTGCCAAGTGTCCCATTTTTTCCATATTTGTCCTAGGTTTTTTTATACTTGAATATGGATGTATGTTTTTTGGTCAAAAATACATTTGTTAATTTAAAAAATAACAAAAACTTGTCCTTGCAGTTTTCATTTCAAAACATGCACTCGGTTCAATTCTGAGAGAAATGTATTGCATGTATATAGAAATACAGTTCTACAATGTGGTTTATTCGAAGTCTTGGCTACCATGCCTGTCTTTATCCACCACATTGGATTTCGCAAATAGTTACCGGCATCACTATATCTGATCTTTGTAATATTCAACTTCTAATCATGTTGAATAGGAAAGCAGAATATGCAGAATTTTGTATAGGAAGACAAGAAAACAGAATTGGAAGGACTTTTGTTGTTTAGATTTCTGACACCATCTAGTAAAGGAGAAAACTTTGTTTTGCAAATTGTGTAATGTGATTTCACTATTGGTCATGGAGGTGCCCATGAAGTACAAGAGCATAAAAAAGCTAATAAATACAACTCATCCTGAACTTATGACAGATATAAATACCAGAGAGAGCCTTGATGTAATTTGATTCAAATTCAGTGTATTAAAGTTCTTATAGAAATGAATATTCCTCCTTCAGTTACTATTGTTGCTGGCAATTTATTTGTGCACGTTTTCCAGACAATGAAATCACAAAGGATTACTTGTTTGCAAGATGAAAACAGGTCAGTAAGAAAATTGCACAGAATTGAGATCACAATAACAGTTGGTAGTATTAGAATCAATAAATAATTGGGGGTGGGGGCTATGTGTGCAAAGGCTCCTATAATCAGCCTGTGTCTGTGTTGCATTTTTGCATCTTCTAACTGGTCACTCAAACGGAACAGGGTGCCCCTAATTTAAATAAGTCACTCCTACTTTACTAATGGTTAAATATATTTTAGATAGTTACATATACATTAAAAATCTGAAAATCAGTATTTTTGTCATAAGCAGTCATTTTGTACTTGGGGGTTGACAGCTATGTATGGTAGCTCAAGGCATGATGGATGTATTATTAGCATGGACAACAAGTTTCAAAAGTCCTTTATAGCTTTCTCAAACAATATAATATTCATTTTCTTTCAGCTAAGACTAAGTATTGTCCTTATTCTCAACAGCTTGCCTTTTTGGTTGTATTGTTAACAAAGCAAGATAGTTCCCTTATTTGTAGAAAGATTCCATTGTTGCAAGCAAAAGCAAGTGATAATCCTACTTCACTTCTTCACTATTATTGGCCACCTGGGGAGAGATTTCCTTGTTTGCATGAACATAATATAAACCTGCTGAAACATTCAGTGAAACTGCAAGTGTAATTTTCTCAAATTTGTGACCCATCATGACCTTTTATATTGTTCAAATGAACCAGTTTCTCTTCAGGCATAGTCTCTGGTTGATCAATATAAATGATTCTTCCATTAATGCACAGAAGATTGTTACATCATGTTGAAAATTTGTCCATTCATGCTTTCAGTAATTGGTCGAGAACATTTATATATGCTCTTGAGAATTGAGGAAATCTCTATACAAGCAGCTATGGGTAGTAATGGAGATTAGTGGATTATTGCACAATGCTGGCAACTTTGGAAGGATAATAGCATGTACATGCACAGCAGAGTAAATCTGTCAAAGGCTGAACTATTAGTCATTGAGTAAAGATGTTTTTTTTTTTGTTGTTTCTTTTAAAACTCATATAAAAAAGTCTTACTGTTTGGATTCATTGGTCTGGCTCAAAAATGTCAGCCGGGTTCTGGCAATTGCACCACTCTAGTTTGTGCACAGTATTGCATTAGTCAAACTTCATGTCAAATGCATGTAAAAATCATAGAAGGAACATCACAATAAAATTGTACATAATCAAGGATAATGTTAACCCAGTGCTGGATTAAGACCTTCCAGAGCCCTAAGCACTGAAAATATTATGGTGCACCATCCCCTACAAAATATCAAACTCAATATGTATAAAAAATATTAAAAGCTAAAAAGGTGGGAAAATACCAGTGTTGCGATCATTCCAGATCAAAATATTTGTGCATGCAGATCGAAATAGTCATATATAATTCATTTGATTTTTATCATCAAATTTTAATTTGATTTTCGTTTTGGTGCCCCTGTTGTGTTGATGATCTTAGTTTGTGCTTAGTATGCTTAATCAGTAATCTGGCACTATGGTAACTGTTTGTGTTAGGACTCGTCCAAACATGGCTTCAAATAGTTGCATTGCTTCTCCTTAGCCCTTTGAACCCGACAGGCCGGTTTACCGGCCTGTTGTAACAGTGTATATACCCGAAAGGCCAGTATACCGGCCTCGCTATCTACCGTCATAACCCGACAGGCTGGTATACAGGCCTGTGTTATGTTATTCGCTAGATTCCCTATAAAAGTGTCAAAATTTGCCGGGGAGGCTCGGGTTAGGGTGCCGAAATATGGGGGAGATTAGGGTTCAAAGGGTTAGGAATACAATATGCGCGATAGCTGAACATAACAGGAAAAATTATTTAGTCAGCTTTCAGAAGAATTTTAAAAGGGATTTGAAAATAAATATTTCCTTTTTTCAGTAGATTACCAATAATATTGCATTATTTTGGAAAAATAATTGCTGATTTGTACTTTTCTGTAAAACATTTTGTGTTATTAAAATTTGCTAATATTTCTAGTTGTGTGACTACCTTGATAATTTTACCTTGCTTGAACAATGAATGTAGCTGAAAATGAGGCTTATGGTCCCCTTATCCAACAGATGGTTCAAATCACAAACCTGGACCGAACTTTGTGGCTGACTTGTACTTTAAATAAGGAGAAAACCTATTGGTTTTGGGGTCTTTGGTCAAGGTCATTGTGGCTGGAAAAAAAATAGCCTTTGCGCAAATCATGAAGTTTTATCAAATATGGAACTTGCATATCACATGCTGATCGTGGTATTCATGTTAATAGTTTTTATGAAGTTATATGTTTCTACCATGAACCTTTGGTGTATCATCTGTCCTTTATAACTAGTGTATTACAGATTTCATTTTTTTTTCTTCTTCAGTAAGCTTACTATTTTTAAGACAATATGACAGTGAGATCAAGACATTTCAGATTTTAGCACAGGGCTTATGTGCAGTTACATAAAGCCATCATCATGAAAAAAATAACAAAAACTTTGAACAAACCTAGAAATTGATCATCCATATTTAATATATTCTTGCATTAAGATTTTCTATTTTAATATATATAGAAATTATGATATTTGGCCTTCTGATATGGTTACTGTAGCTTAAGCGGATTAATTTTTATTGCCCTTTGTTCAAAATTGGTTTACAAATTTGCATGATGAAAACTGAGAGCTCCCTCCATCCAAGCATTTCATTTTGATATAATAATACTCACAAATTTAGATGTCATTACCAGAGATAGAAGAATCTTGGGATGAGTTCTAAACATTAATTTATCCAATATGATGAAATTTTTTAAATAAAGTTTTGCTTGGCAACAAGTCCTTCACACTAATTCCAAGCTGCCATCAGAATTTTAAACAAGGTTGGTTGCTTTACAGTGTAGCTGCCTTTGCTACTGAGAATAGAAATCGACAAAATAAGTGAGCAATTTTAGTCTCACTGTAACATTATGTTTACTATAAGGTTGCAAAAGGTATCTAAAATAATACTTGTGCCATGATACAAGCCTTTTTTGTGATAATGTCCATATCATGTTCTGTAAGATTTTTCAAATATTAGCTTAACATTTGGATAAATAATGATTGGTATTGATATGAATGGCATCAATACCAGATTTAATCATCTTTATATCAGTATAAAGTTAGTATAATCAGCACTATATTGGTCGGTTATACTGGTAATTGGTTAGTTATACTGGTAATTGGTCGGTTATACTAGTAATTGGTTAGTTATACTGGTAATTTGTCAGTTGTATGCTGCAATAAAGTTTCTCAAAAACCTTGTATCACTGTAATTGTTTATTATTGCTGGTTTATAATGACAGCTACATTTTATGATCAGCCTAATCTTAGAATTCAAATTTAATAAAAAATGATCAGTTTTTTAACTGGAAAAATATACCTACTCTTGTACTTGATAGAGTCATGTATGATGAGGCCAAATGTATCTTTTTTTAAAAAAAAAAAAACAACCCTCATCTGTAAACCTTGTGTATGTCTATAATAGTGCTTAATTGTTGCAACAACAAAAAAGACATTGTGGGTCAGTTTAATGTTCAGTTTCATGTTAGTTTACAACATCCTTTCTTTTTTTTTTTGTTGCATGGTTTTAAATCTAATACAAGTAGAAGAAGCTCGCTCCAGTACATTACAATTATGTGATGCAGTTAACATTTTAAAAGGAAATTTGAGAACATTTTCTTTTTAAGATAAGTGCAAGAATGAAACAATAAAATAATATTTACCAGTTTCATAATTCTCAGAAATACAACTGTAGAAAAACAAATATAACAGAAGTTAGGAATCAGTTAAAAAGTATTTTAATTGAGGTAGCTTGATACAAATTACTACAGCTAAATCCATGGTACATTACTGAAAAGAGTCCGATTCCCATTATTAAAGAAAATTTTTGCTGCATTTTGGTTCGTATCTTGACTTAATAAATTCAAAACATGTTCATCATTATGGTTGTTCACAGGCTTCTTAAATGTGATATAGAAGTTACTCAGTTGTCTGAAATTTTGCATTACATGAAATTTTTGGTATAAAAGTCTAGATGTAAAGAAAATACTAAATTCCATACAACTAAAACTAGATGTTGATGGAATAAAATGGCTTGCTTATGTTCTATTTTATGGGTCATGTTGTTTATTGAAAAGCAACAAAATCATTTTTCAACAGACAAATGTTTGTTTAAGTGTCAGGAGGGTATCATCTGTGATATTTTTGCATGTATGCCACTCAGTTATAACGCATCTAAATGTCAGGAGGATATCATCTATGTTATTATTAAAATAGAGCTTGATCTTTTGTGTATATAACACCAGGTTATAACACATCTGAATGCTAAAAAACATTGCACTAGACGTCATATACTGAAATAATGATATATATCTGTAATTTTGTTTTTAATGTACTGGGTGAATCAGCGATTGGTATGTTATTCCAACCTCATATTGCTTTATATAATAAATTCCTAGATAATCAGCTGCGTTTTGTATGTACATATGTATATAACATTTATACACAGTCAAAGTATGCTGTGATGATTCAGAGAAATCCATATTACAGGACCTATCCAAGTATATTAAAATAGCATGAAGATTAAAAAAAATCTAGCACTGTCACTTAATTCTTGAATTGGCACTGTAGCATCTGATTTGTCTTCACATATTTCCTATTCAGGAAAACCAATGGAATTAAGACCTTTGCATCATGTTTTGTTTATAGAAGTTCGGTTTTAATTTTAAAAAAATCTGGTATTGAGTGAGTTCCAGGATTAAACCTTGGTTGTTTAACTATTTTCTTCTCAGAACTTGGTATCTCCAAATCCTTTTACAAATTTTGTATCCTTTGTTACAGATACTTAGGTATTTGTCAAACTTTCATACCGGGGCCTCAAATGGCCGAGTGGTCTAAAGCGCTGTCTGTTACGGATCACTGCCATCTCACCTCTGTCAGCGTGGGTTCGAGTCTAGGATTTGGCCAATGTGGGTATGTGAGAAAGCTTGCCAGTAGCTTTCTCATGGGTCAGTGGTTCTTTCCGGGTTTTTCTGGGTTCTTCCTCCACCAATAATACTGGCCGCCATGTATAGCCTATTTTGTGCTGAAAAATGGTGTTAAACCATAAAAAAAAAAAAAACGTTCATACCTTAATTTTAAAACAAGATTCAGTATCTGCCTGTATAATTAGTTACATAATATGTGAATATTTAGATTGTTTAAACTCTGTTTATGGTTTAGAATGTGACATTTTGTTTAATCTAGCTGTGAAAAAAAACCGTTACATGACTTCTGATAAACCACTTAACAGGAGTTTACTAAACTTAAAAGCATCCTAACCAAGATGGCTTCCAAATTTTTGGAAATTGTCAATCTATTACATCTCAGATTACGACAAAGATAGTAAATGTTTTAAATGACTCGTCAAAGTTGAATTTGCAAATTTTAATGAAATCGTGGCATAAAGACCTTTGATGATTGTAGAAATTATGTTCGGTTGTCATCAAATTTTGTCACCGTTACTAAAAATTGATTAAACATTATATCTTGTCTTGCTTCTTTCCAGAAACTAAACTGCAGAACTTGCCCAAATTTGATTTTAAAAAAATTCATATTTAAGGGGCATCAATATATTTTTTAGAAAATATGCCAATTCACCATAAAATTTTGCTACTGTTACTAATGTTGATAATCTTTATAATGACACCCAGAAACCACACAACAGCAAATGACAAAATTTAACACCAAGCATCTTGCAGCGATGTTAATCTCTAATCAAATTTAGCTCCTGCTGCTAAAAATAATACATGCTCTTCAATAACCTCTGATTAAACAGAATTTGATAGATTTGAAAGAAAGAATCTTAGCATGAAAATATAAGAATGGTTCAGATCAATCAGACAATCTGCTTTCCTTATATAAAGTAGCAAAAACGTTCTATCAACAGAAATTGACCAACATTGGCAGAAAGCATCATGTCATGGAGGCCTTTTTAATATTTGAAAACATTAATGTACCATTTCAGTAACTAGAAAAATTAATTACTTTGATGTACCATTTCAACGACTTGAAAAATAAATTTGATGTACCATTTCAGTAACTAGAAAAATAAATTACTTTGATGTACCATTTCAACAACTAGAAAAATAAATTTGATGTACCATTTCAGTAACTAGAAAAATAAATTACTTTGATGTACCATTTCATTATCTAGAAAAAAAATTATGTTGATGTATCATTTCAGTAACTAGATTAATAAATTACTTTGATGTATCATTTCAGTAACTAGATTATTTTAACTTTTTATGTACCATTTCAGTAACTAGAAAAATAAATTAACTTGAAAAAGAAATTACTTTCATGTACTATTTCAGTAACTAGAAAAATACATTAACTAGACAAATAAATTCCTTTGATGTACTATTTCAGTAACTAATAAATTACTTTCATGTACCATTTTATTGTTTAGAAAAATAAATTATGTTGATGTACCATTTCAGTAACTAGATTAATAAATTACTTTGATGTACCATTTCAGTAACTAGAAAAATAAATTAACTAGAAAAATAAAGTATTTTGATGTACCATTCATTAACTAGAAAAATAAATTACTTTGATGTACCATTTCAGTAACTAGAAAATAAATTATTTTGACATACCATATCTTTAACTAGAAAAATATTATTACTTTGATGTACAGTTTCAGTAAGTAGAAAAATAAATTTACTGGAAAAATAATTTACTTTCATGTTCCATTTCAGTAACTAGAAAAATAAATTACTTTGATGTAACATTTTAGTAACTAGAAGGAAACAAATTAAGTAGAAAATATATTACTTTGATGTACCATTTCAGTACCTAGAAAAATAAATAAATTAGAAAAATAAATTACTTTGATGTACCATTTCAGTAACTAGAAAAATAAATTAATTAGAAAAATACATTACTTTGATGTACCATTTCAGTCACTAGAAAAATAAAATTAATTAGAAAAATATATTACTTTGATGTACCATTTCAGTAACTAGAAAAATAAAATTAATTAGAAAAATATATTACTTTGATGTACCATTTCAGTAACTAGAAAAATAAAATTAATTAGAAAAATATATTACTTTGATGTACCATTTCAGTAACTAGAAAAATAAATTAGAAAAATAAATTACTTTGATGTACCATTTCAGTAACTAGAAAAATAAATTAGAAAAATAAATTACTTTGATGTACCATTTCAGTAACTAGAAAAATAAATTAATTAGAAAATACATTACTTTGATGTACTAATTCAGTAACTAGAAAAATAAATTAATTAGAAAAATACATTACTTTGATGTACTAATTCAGTAACTAGAAAAATAAATTAATTAGAAAAATACATTACTTTGATGTACTAATTCAGTAACTAGAAAAATAAATTAATTAGAAAAATATATTACTTTGATGTACCAGTTCAGTAACTAGAAAAATAAATTACTTTGATGTACCATTTGAGTAACTAGAAAAATAAATTACTTTGATGTACCATTTCAACAACTAGAAAAATAAATTTGATGTACCATTTCAGTAACTAGAAAAATAAATTACTTTGATGTACCATTTCAACAACTAGAAAAATAAATTTGATGTACCATTTCAGTAACTAGAAAAATAAATTACTTTGATGTACCATTTCAGTAACTAGAAAAATAAATTAATTAGAAAAATACATTACTTTGATGTACTAATTCAGTAACTAGAAAAATAAATTAATTAGAAAAATACATTACTTTGATGTACTAATTCAGTAACTAGAAAAATAAATTAATTAGAAAAATACATTACTTTGATGTACTAATTCAGTAACTAGAAAAATAAATTAATTAGAAAAATATATTACTTTGATGTACCAGTTCAGTAACTAGAAAAATAAATTACTTTGATGTACCATTTGAGTAACTAGAAAAATAAATTACTTTGATGTACCATTTCAACAACTAGAAAAATAAATTTGATGTACCATTTCAGTAACTAGAAAAATAAATTACTTTGATGTACCATTTCAACAACTAGAAAAATAAATTTGATGTACCATTTCAGTAACTAGAAAAATAAATTACTTTGATGTACCATTTCAGTATGTAGAAAAATAAATTACTTTGATGTACCATGTCAGTAACTTTAAAAATAAATAACTTTGATGTACATATCATAACTAGAGACATCTTGAAACATTTGTTTTCATAATATGTGCAGTCAACATTGCAAATACTTTCTGCACAAAGCATTCTACTTACCAGCTGACCTTGCATTTGGCTGCAAAGCAGAGCAATTCTAGGCAGACTTGGCTCCAAGGTTAATTCTGAGTCATCTTTAGTGACCTTTTGTCATCAACTTTTGTTGTGTAGGAGAACTGAGTGTGTGTGAACTAGTGTTTTTTGAAATTGTGAGAAATAGGTAAAACTAGAGAAAGACTTTCCTTTTGATAAAAACAAATCATGTAAACTACAAGTAAAACTATTGTTGGATAAAAGCTTTCTTGTAGAGAAACACTTTCTTTAACAAGAGTTGATTCCCTTTCCATGCATACCAATGTTTTATTGTGCATACTGCATGATTTGATATATATGGATTAGAAATATATGGATTAGAAATATTTATTTGATTGGAAAATTATGTACATTTCTTGTTGATGAGTTTACATCAGTTTTGGGGGGTACATTTAGTTCAGTTTAGATTTTGCTTCATGTTGTTCATTGCTGATACCAATAATGTTCTATCAATTGTACATTCATACCATATTAATTATGAATAATGTATCCAGATGTGACAGAATCTCTTTCCCGCAGACCTGAATAATTTAATACAATGTTTTGCAGGGCAAATAAAATTTTGTTTTCTTGTAAAGAGTTTAAAATAACATTTAAAGAAATATTTGTGATGTAGAACATTTAAATAACCTTTCAGTATTTTTGTCCATTAATATAGAACTTTTGATGATAGGAAATTTGTCATTGTTTTGGGAAGGGTATTTAAAAAAACGTGTTTTGTTAGGTATTGAATGAAGTGTGTTAAAGATACAAACTTTTAAAATCCAATTCAAGAGGGTTTGTTTATTTCTAGGATGCTTTTATTTTGTATATGACAAATATAGTAACTATGTCAGGTTTAGTTTGCTCAATGACTTCATGTTTGTGTTATTTATTATATATGGATGTTGTTTTGTAACCTTAAGTTGCTATCTCAGAGGACCACATGTTGAGTTGGAATCCTTTCTTGTGTGAAAATAAAACAAAACCTGTTCCAAATGCAAATATATTCCACTTTCTAAATGTCAGATGCCAAGGTACGTAATTTACCATATAATGGAAAATGTCACTGAACATGCTAGAGGAGGGTGGGGGATACTTTATGATTATAACAACTCAGACATCACAGAGATACAAAGTTTGTATTTAACAGCTTTATATTACCTTTCATATTAATCACCTCTAAAAAATACAATGTAGTTTTATTTCTTTTTATTGAGAACAAGTGACGTGGTTGTAAGTACTATCTTATACTTTTTTTTGTATGTTGCAATTATTATGAGTAAACAAAACTTTATGTTGGCCTTGGCTGTGAAATAAAGTTTAACATTTAAAAGGAAAGGAAATACTTTGCATATATTGGATTAGGTTTTTTTTTTTTTTGTATTTCTAAATGTGCTGCTTTATAATAGTGCTATGCAAAGCTATGTTTTTTGTTAACTTGAATGAATGCTGTTGTGGGCAGCAAAATTGCCCAAGAGAATTTGTTTAATTCTATTACTACCATTCCTATGATAATCATCTGGAATACATCCCTTTACATATTACATATACACCAAGGAGGAAGTCAGTAAATGATAGCTATGAAAATTTGTTGACTTTTTCTTGTCTGTCCAGTATGTTTGAAGATTGACATTGCCTTATTTGACCACATGACTTTATATATATATATATATATATATATATATATATATATATATATATATATATATATATATATATACACAAACATAGCTGTCTTAAGCAAATGTCACTTGGTAATGAGAAACCTGACCTTAATAAAATTTAAAAAAATTGCTTTAAAGAAGGTTTTATCTGCAGTCTTGTACAAGGGACCAACAAATTTGCTGTTTTAAAATTTCACCTGCTAACTAGAGGTGACTATATAGGCTGGTTTAACTACATATATACATAACATTCATACACACATACTTCATGTTCATTGTTGTTATTTCTTGCTATTATGCTCTGAGGAAAGATTGTTTGGAATATGTTGCATACTTGGTGTCACTAGTCATACAGCTACTTTCCATGTATTAGAATATCTTTGAATCCATCTACGCATATTGAGTTGATTCAACAAGAGCGTGGTTCAGACATGGATTAAAAAGATTAACATACATGCAAGTGAATGAATGCAAGATGCACATTAAAAGTTTTAAAAGTTGAAATAAATGCACTACATCTAGAATGGTTCACAAAAAATACACTAAGTGAACTGTAGCACTATTTTGGTAATTCGACATAAACATTAACATTATCCTTTTCATTTTATTGAAATGAATGTTTGCATATGGTCAGAAGAAAGAAAGATAAGAAAATATATGAAAGGACTACAGATTACCCGGTATATGGTAAATAACATTGCAAGGGAATGCATGTAATGGGAATTGATAAAGATTAATGCATAAAACTAACAGTGAACAGTGCAAAGAATTATTAACTGACCTAAGCACATTTGTCATGAGGGTCTTTTCAAGGATGACAATAAACAATAACAAGCATTGAAATTACAAACGTTTATGTGAGTATTTTTAAATGAATTAAAGCTTGAAAATGTTTGAAGTTTTGACTTTCTGGCAACAGCTTGACATGATACTATAGATGATTACCTACAAAGGGAGCAGCTAACTATAATGCCATCTGTTTTTATTGTAATGTTGTGTAGCTGTAAAACATATCCTGGATATTTCATTGTTTAATGCAGGTAATGACCACAGCTGAAATAAGTATAATATTATCTATCAACATGTCAGGTTAAAGTAAAGTGCACAAGTACCAGTGGATTATATGTAGGTGCAAAGTAGACATGACATGAGTATGTCCATTTTCACATCCACTATCCACTGTCATAATTTGCATCCGTGAATGCATGATCAACAAATCAGTATCTATTATTGGAAATGTATTATAAACAACCTTTGCACATGAATGTAGCCCCAAAGAAAAATACATGCTCAAGTACAAATGAAGACATGCAAATACATGCAGAGTGACATACATACAGATGTGAATATACATGACTTGAATCAATACACACATGGTAAAGAAAATGACTATTTTTGGAAACGTGTTACAGACACAACCTATGTCCATAAGTATAGTGGTCAGTATCAGTGCAAACATTGTTAAGCTATCAGCAGCTTGCTTGCAGATTGATCAGTATTTACAAACTTGATATATGCTTTGTTTTTTCTTATCAGAGCATTGCTGTCCCTTGTGTAGTATGTATTGAATCCTAATTTGCATATACTGTTAAATTCTTAAAGAAAATTTAGTGATTAGTTGACTTACCCAAGAAATTTATTATTCTTGCATTCCTACTATCTCAGCAGCATTGTATATTTCTTATCTTTGTACAAGTGGATAATTGTCAGTGTTAAGACTAATCAAAATTATTGTTTTGTGGATTGGCAAGCCAGGTTTGAGAGACAATTTTTATTCCAAGACTATATATGCTTACCATTACATGTAAAAATATACGGATATGTATATAAAAACCCATGAAATAGTAATTCAAAATAGGATAGTTTTCACATTAACTTAATAGAGGAGTGGTGCGCGCATGCGTCATCATCCTGTTATCTTCAAGAGCGAGTTATTTCATTTACTCAAGTGTGACTAGTTATTTACCATATACATATACTTCTGATTAGGACAGGTTCAAATCACACTCTGGAAAGTAATATTTGTCTACAAATTGAGGAACCAAAATAGCTTAGGTTGGTTGTACATAAAACAAAAGGCAATCTGACGATATAAGGTCGCTATCAATTGGGAGTACGTGGGCACAAATAATTCTTTGATATATACTTTATTTTGAGACAACCTATGAGCATTCTAGTATGTTGTATTATAGCATGCAAGGTGCTCATCTGAGGTAGCAATTCAAACCACTGTAACTGAAACTGACTTCAGGGATTTTTGCACATATCTAATGCAAGCAATATTATTACCAAAACAGTGAAATGATGATGTGATGTTAGACAATCAAAAGAATCATGCTAGGATATTTTCCAGAGGTATGCATAAAAATATCGATGTGTTATATGTCACTCAACGATACACTCAAATACCAAAAGTGATCAGAGATAAATGCAATATTCTTGCTGTATTCAACGGAGTTGACACACATACGCTACGAAATATTTGGCAAGCTTGGTGCGGCGGTGATATGGATTATAATCTCTTTAGAAATTTCTTTAGTCACGCTCAGTCAATTCCACATGGATTTGTAACGATAAATTTGCATGACCCGAGATCAAGATATCGTATCGGACTTGATCAAATGTTCGGTTGAAATCCTAAATTGCTAGTATTTTCAAGGATTTTCAATTCGTCTTCGCAGCGACATCAGCGTCGGGTTTGTCTGGAGACAGAGTCTCTATAGCGTGACAAACCGAAACCTTTTCTCTTATTTTTCCTTTTTTTTTTTTTTTTTGTCTGCCTGAATTGGTTTCGGTTTGAAATCCTTTAGTATTTTGTTTGAAATAGTTTCGGTTTGAAATCTTTCAGGATTTTGTCAAATAGTTTCGGTTTTTCTGAAATAGTTTCGGTCTGTCCACCCTCTTTGCCTGAAATCCTTTAGGATTTTGTTTGAAATAGTTTCGGTTTGCATGAAATAGTTTCGGTCTGTCCACCCTCTTTGCTGCTATATTCAAAAGGACATTGATGTTGCTACAACAATATGTCTAACAAGATATGCTGATGATTATACAAGATCAGCTGATCCAACATTGATGTTGGTTAAAGACACTTCTTACTTTCCAGAATATATGAACTTAAGTATAGGTAACGTGAGAACTGCTGCAGGAGACACACAAACATCCGCAATAATATCACAGAATGCAAATTATAATTTAGGATTTGCAACACGTCAAACAATGTTGAACAATGTTCGTAAAAGATTTTCATGCGCAATTCCGTTGTCACATATATTTGGAATTTGTAGAAATGCTAGAATCGTTATTTTTGGAGCTAAACATACGGTTGTACTTGTTAGAAACGCTTTTGACGATGGCGCTTTCTGGCGTCATGGTGGTCTTGATGCTGATAAAGTAATACTAAAAAAACTCTTGTTGTGGATGCCTGTAATGACTCCAACAATTGCTGAAGAATAAAAATTACTCTCTTTTATGGATCAATGCGGTAAATCAATATTATCGTGGTTGACAACAACCCCAGATAGTGTTCAAAGTAATATTAATGGTTTATTTACATAACAGATCGCAACACAGCAGAGTGT
This sequence comes from Unio delphinus, assembly GCA_029339505.1. Taxonomy (NCBI): domain Eukaryota; kingdom Metazoa; phylum Mollusca; class Bivalvia; order Unionida; family Unionidae; genus Unio; species Unio delphinus. The sequence goes on along the minus strand of JAQISU010000123.1, from coordinate 616,401 downwards.
TTCCGCACTACGACATATATTTATTGCACTCCAAAATGCTAAATGAGTAAACTCGCAAGAAGAAAGTCAAATGATATTGGACAATCTTGGAGTTAGTGAAGTTTCTTTAAGAATAAACGGACATCAAGAACCATCTGAAGATATATTGTTAAATTTTGAAACAAATCACGTAGCACGTGAATATCATCTTTAATGACATTATGGTACGTGTTCAGAATATAGGTACTGATTTACAAATATCATAATTAAATTTTGAATTTGATCACGTTGCATGCGAATATCATCGTTTAATGATATTTATGGGACGTGATCAGAATATAGATACTGGTTTACAAATATCACAGTTAGATTTTACAAATTTATATCCGATTTATTATTTTTCACTGGAACATCTTTACTTTATCGAGACAATCTGTCGGTGATGTTCGATTTCGAGCTCGCATAAATGGAGACGCTGGTGCTGTTCCTAATTACAGAGCAATCGATGTTATACTCCGAGATAAAAGAATGCTACTTGAAGGTGCTTCCGGAAGAAGTTTTTGACGCACCAGTGGAAACTATGTAATATTTCCAAATTAGATCACCGTATATATTGTAAATGTCATAGCATCATGTAAATGTTATTCTGACTCTGGGTCAGATTAAAAACTACAAACCGCGTTAGTGAAAAAATCCAGAACCACAATAACGCTAAATAAACCGTCAAATTACAGGTGGTCAAAATATGCTGTCACTGACAGAACAGCAGCGTACAAAAAGTCACTGATGCTAAACAAGACAAGTCCGGAATACGAATTACTCTATCCGCGGGTGCTATTTCAGATATAGCCAAACCAGATAGCATATCTCCACTCCTCGCGGCAATACCAGCATTAATTGCTGTCGCAAAATGTGGGCTGTCGAACCAGCGACAGGAATGGCACTAAAGAAAGCAACAGGAAAAGGATTTTAAAAAAAGAGGAAATAGTCTGAGACTTCCAGGAATAGTCTGAGACTTCCAGGAACTCTGCACTCATGGTACGGAAAGGGTCTGAAACTATAGGGACGGTTTAATAAAACAATAGTTTTTCACCGATGTCAAGTTTGATTTTCTCGATGCTGATTTATAAAAAAAAAACAATTAAAAAAACACTTTAGAGGTATTTATATGCGAGACCAATTCCTTACCCAGCACAATGAAATAGAATACGTTATCATTAACCTCGACAATAGTGCTAGTGTAGTTACTCATTAGGTTGCATACGCGATTGATCCACGTGGAATTGTTTATTTCGATTGGTACGGGCTAGCTCCACCAAAAGAGTTTATAAAATATATCAGCTTAGTAAATACCCCAATGTGGTATTCAACATTACCAACACAGACAATAATTGATCCACCAATGTGCGGCCGTAAACAATTGCTGTACTTGACACTGTATCAAAATCAATCAAACCACTACGTAAAGTTGTACACAAATAGACGAGCAATGGCTATCGTATTAAATAGATCTTATAGTATAATGGTATATATTTACGGGCGATCTAGTTCGAAACAAAAACCCACTGACTAAATATCACAAGACAGTGTGTAATAATGACTAACGATGAAATATTCGAATTACTAAATCTTGCAAATGTGGATCCAAACATAGTGCTTGTATTTCAGAATGAACAAAGAAAATTAAAAACGATGGATTTTTTTTTCTCCTGGTAGAAAAAAAGCTGACTGAATCTCTCTTTTTGGAGCAGTTTCCAAATCTTCTAGAGTATGGAAATTCGATAGGTGGCAACCTAATTATTCTTAGAGATTTCAACTTTCACTATGACTGTCCTGGTAAACCAAACGCGTCAAAACTCCTAGATTCCATTCATGTTTTCAATCATAAACAGTCAGTTAACCAACCTACCCATAAACTTTTAAATTTTAGACTGGTTTCTTTATAGACCTGATGATAATATTCTGCAATCAACCTTTGTATCCCACGAACTTGCATCGGATCACCTCTGCATTGTATGCCATCTCGACGTATCAGTCCCTAACCCTCCACCTCTACATATATTTGCTACTAAGAGAAACCTCCGTATGATAAATAGAACCAAATTCATGCATGACATCCAAGCAAACCTAACAACTTTCTTACATCCAACAGCGGAACAACTTGATAACTGCCTGCGTTCATTGCTTGAAAAACATGCCCCCCACCCCCCAGCCACCAAATGCAGAGTATCAATAAAAAAAAAAGTGTTCTCCATGGTATAGCAGTGTTAGGGACCAGCTTCGCACTGCTAAAAGACATCGTCGAAAAGCAGAGAGGCTTTGGCTTTCCACCAGACTCATTATTCATAAACAAATCTACGAAGCCGCTAAGAAGAACGTCACAAACATAATCCATTTAGCCAAATCATCCCACTACAGTACTAAGATCACGGAGAGTTCCAGCTGCAAAGAGCTCTTCGAGATAACTAACAAATTAATGTCAAGGAAGAAATGTACACCACTTCCAACAACCTTCTCTCCACTAGACCTACCAGACCAATTTGCAAATTTCTTCATAGAGCTCTTCGAGATAACTAACAAATTAATGTCAAGGAACAAATGTACACCACTTCCAACAACCTTCTCTCCACTAGACCTACCAGACCAATTTGCAAATTTCTTCAATGACAAAGTTCAAACCATTAGAGATTCGCTTGACAGCACAATTTCAACTGATTCGTCACCATACAGTTATGATGCAGAATTTCAGCGACAACCGTTAGGAGCATTTGAACCTGTTTCTATGGATTTTGTATGGACAATCGTGATGAAAAGTGCACCAAAGTCTTGTGAACGTGATCCAATTCTGACATCACTGCTACTTGAGTGCTTAGACCCAATATTGCCTTCACTAACTGATGTTATTAATATCTCTCTCTCATCAGAGGAATTCCCATCATTTTTCAAAACTGCCATCGTAAAGCTACTGCTGAAGAAACCAACACTGGACCATAACGATTTAAATAACTACCGCCCAGTTTCTAATCTCCCTTTCATATAAAAAATCTTAGAAAAGGTTGTTCTAACTCAACTTGTATCTCATTTGAATTCAAAGTCTTTTTAGCAATGTACAGTCTGCATATCGCCCTTGCCACAGTACGGAAACTACTCTTCTGAAAGTATTTAGTGACATTCTCTCTGCTTTGGATAGTGGAAAGATTACAGTCCTCGCTCTCCTGGATTTATCTGCAGCATTTGACACAATAGACTATGATATATTACTTCACCGTCTGCAGCATGTATTTGGCATTCAGAATAGTTTAAGTCCTACTTAGTCAACAGGACACAAATTATATCTGTAAATGGAATACACTTCAGCCCAGTTGACGTATGTTGTGGTGTTCCACCGGGATCTGTTCTTGGACATGTTCTCTTCATTCTGTACACTCAGCCGCTCTCAAGTGTCATAGATCATCACCCAGTGTCGCACCTATTGTACGCTGATGACACCCAAATATACAAGTCTAGCCACCCAACTGAAGTTGATGCTACCATCCATGGAGTAGAGAAGTGCATTTCGGATGTGAAATCATGGATGACATGTAACAAGCTGCTAATGAATGATGATAAAACTGAGGCTAATCTGATCACAACACAAAGACTTTCTCATTCACATCCTTTACCTCAGACAATAAATATCAGCAACACCAACATTAAATTCTCAGTCAGTACGGAATCTAGGCGTTACTCTAGACAGTGCTCTCACATTGCACCAACATGTCATGAACATCTGCAGGGCTGCATATCTTGAATTGAGACGCATCAGTTCCATTCGTAAATATCTTTCAGTTGATGCCACAAAAACACTTGCGTTCATTAGTAGTTTCAAGACTGGATTATTGTAACTCAATTCTGTCTGATTCATCACAATATTTACTCCAGAAACTTCAAAAAGTTAAAAACACAGCTGCACGGATCATCTTTAGAGTACCTCGAGCAGAGCACACCTCACCACTGCTCTGTACCCTACACTGGCTATCAATTCGATACAGAATCAAACACAAAATTTGTTCTCTGTGCTATATTTCAATGACAGACTCCAGTCCAACATACCTATCCAGCCTCACTCATGTGTATACACCAGCAAGGTCCTTGCGTTCTTCTTCTGATAATCGTATACTCATTGTTCCCAAGGTGAAAACAAAGTCATATGGACAACGTTCGTTTGCACACCAGGGCCCGGCGACGTGGAACGGATTGCCCATTGAAATTAGACACAAAGACACAGTGGTCCCTTTTAAGAGTGCTCTCAAGACTCACCTGTTTCGACTGCATGGACAAACTTAGCGACCTAATCATGTTTTGTATCTTATATGTTTTCAGCATGTTCTTATGTTTTCCAATTTCATTGTTTTTTGTCATTTGTTGTTCTGTAGTGTAGTCATATTATTGATAGTGTAAAGCGCTTAGAGCTTCGAAAGATTAGGTTCTATACAAAGTCCTCATTTATATTATTATTATTATTATTATTATTATTATTATTATTATTATTATTATCGTCAAAATTAATGTTGAACGAAAACAGCATTGCCGCATTTGATAATAACGGAAAAATTAAACCCGGTGTTCTTATGTCAACGAGATCGGATAATATTCGCAAGCGAGTACACAAAATCTGGTGAGACGATGACTGGATCTCCATGAATGCCTAATAATAAAAGTACTGGTCATGGAGAACCATAATCAAATGATGACGCTGAAACAAAGAGATATATCGATAATAAAAACATCCCACTTACGGACTCGTTATATCAACAATCAATACTGGAATGACCTTATTTAGAACTGACTTTTTTAATCATGTAAACTCGTTTTTGAGTTTTCGTAGAAACATAAATAGAGCCTTTAATCAATTGTTTGGAAGTCCAGTAGTCGTTGAAATTAAACTCATTGACATAAATAGACCCATTAGTGACTGTTTTGGAAGTCCAGCAGTCGTTGATATTAAACTCACTGACATAAACAAGATACTGACAACGTAGTACATACGGTAGCGTCTGGACAAGTATGATCTTCACCGCGTAATAAATTTATTAAACATCGCGCTGAGGCTACCTGGTTATACACGCTGTCAGTTATCGGTTTTACAAACATTCACAACATCCACCACAATACCACGGCGTTATCCACTAACAAACTCTTATGGACCTATGTTAGTACTATTAGATCAAAACGAAGAAGTAACATTTGAAGTAGACCCTGAGGATTAAAGACTCGACTTGATTTACAATTAGTGTCTTGAATTAATCGTTAAACTACAACTTAATCAAATAATGAGCTCTCCAATCAACTTGCAACATTATATATATATATATACAATCAAGTGCGTGAAGTACAAACTAAAAATTTTAAAAAGATCGCAGATGTGAAGTTATCATTGATAAAATAATGTATTCGGTATCAGTTGTTAATGCTGGAACAGGTGTATTGCTATCAATAATAACATCACTAGAAATCGCACCAGCAATTGTCGCAATTAGTGTTTCCTCGGCAAGAACACTTGCTGGTGTTCTAAATATAATTGCACAAAAAAACCAACATATCTACATGTAGTGAAAATAAACAAAACGAGTATATAATTAAGTTACGTACAGTGGCTCGAGTATATTCAAAATTATCCTCGCTGATATCATCAAGCCTAAAGGACGGAATAATGTCAGATAGCAAGTTCACATCAATGATTAATATTTATGACGGGGCAACATCACATTTAGAAAAAAATAAAATAACAATAATGTCGCAAGAACTACTAAAATAGATCGTAGTTAATGCAACTCCACCAAAGACAACAATTATATCAATAAGTTCCACTAACCCTATATTTAGTGTAAACTTTCCATGTGCATTTCCAGTAAAGGAAATTGCGCTTGCTCAATTACGAGTATAATACAGTTGGCCAAATGTCCGGTCAAAATCATTCGGTGGATTACAGGCGAATAATTCTCTTGTGTTTGCAAATTAAAACCCACCATATAGAACTCCCGATTGGATTGTTGTTAAATCATAAACCGGTAGTTATCAGATTGAACAGATCAATGACGAATTTCAGCGCAGAATTAAATCTAGTAAGGGAAAAGAATCCAAATAGATATTACTGTTCACGAACCAACTTTGTCAGCCGTGATAGAAATACAATCACTGGACTACGTCGTGGATATCTATCAGTCATCAATCGGATCAGTGTTAGGATGGCCTGAAATAACACCAGAATATTAAGGACCTCCAAATCCAACCCGGTGTGATTTTTGTACCAACGAAAACAATTTTTTTTATAACGGTACCAAGAGTACAGAAAAGATATTTGGGATGGAATTTTTTCGTACATTTTGTAGCGAAAAGATAACCAAAATAAAAGCTTTGTGAGTTATTTAAGACTTCGGATTTTACATTATTGGGAACGAAGAATATATATCAATACTTTTTCAATCGCAATTACACCCGAGCTTGTGCATATGTTTAGTTAAAAAAAATTGTTAGTATAACACAACATTATTCTGACGAATCAAAATAACAAATTATCGAGCATTTAGTCAGATAATAGACGATATCGAGTACATTAATGAGCAAATTCGTAATAATGCATGTGACGGTTGGCCTTTTTCAGTTTGGGGTGGGTTGCTCCCAATTTATTTAAATTAAAACAGGAGACCCACCCTGGCTCGTTTTTGTCAGAAATTGAAGTAGTGATAGATAGATGCAAAGCTCCGAGCCCTCAGTCAGCTGTACCGACAGTTAAATTAATGAATACACAAAATTCAAATAACAATACAATATCATTCAATAATAGTCATATCTCACATAAAAGTAAACTAAAACCCTATCACTCATCTTTCGCTCGACCAAGTGACGGCCTATTTCATCATTTGAATTAGTATGCTAGATTTTCCTCCTGTCCTGTGTTCCTACTCATCTGTACGAGTCTTCCTTCTCTTTTCCTGTGTCTCCCAGAGACTCGGACCAACTGCGCTGGGGTAATTCCCTCTGGTCCCTATACTTCCTTCGAACTTCTTCCGTTCTTCTTTCTCTTTTGTCTCCCAGAGACTCGGACCAACTGCACTGGGATAATTCCCTCTCGTCCCTAAAAGCTTATGTACTAAACTCCTTGTTATTCCCATAATAAACAATTTTCCAGCCAATATCGAATAACGTCGGAGTAGCTTATTTTTTTTTAATCTGCACGATGCTTTTAGCCTACTGTTTTAGTTCTCAAGATAATAGATTTAAACTTGCAATTCTAATGTTTGGCGCCACGTCTTGCTCAATTCCAATGGCATGTCGGTTCATATAATGATCATAGACTTCCCCCTTCCAACAGTCTGTCAGGCTGATTTACGACCCTATTTGATGCTCCTTTGTTCCGAACAAAGAATTCCACCACTTACCTGTAAACAATGTTAAGTAACTGGCTTTGGAAAAAATAAAGTTTTAAAGTTTTATGGCTATGTCAATTAACTGGCTGGACAACTTCATAAATTTTGACGGCGCGAAATTATAGTCTCAGGGTCTAAAATACATGTTGAAATCTGGTTAATTTTTACAACGTGACAAATAATAAAGTAATACATTTTAAGAGTAGCATGATTATGAACAATCCAAATTCGTTTCAGAAAAGGTACTTCTTGATTACTATAAAATAACCGAACAACTAATACCAACATTTGTAATACCATCACTTGCAACCAATGAACTATAAAAAGAAACACTCAGCGATCTTATCAGCAAAAACTTTTCTAAAATATTCGAGTCATGGAGACAAATAAATCCTCTGGCTTGTATTCTCCGATACAATAATGATCCACACGGTGGTGGTAGACATATATCACCGGGAAATGTAAATATATCCTCGGTGATAGTCAATCTTGTATGTGATGTAACTGACGAAAGTTATCAGACAAATATTGAAATATCAAATCAGGCTCAGCAGGGATATATTTTCTATACATTTAATCTGCAAGAGCCTCCTGGATATTTGATTGTGCAAAACCCCATTAATCCGGTCTATCTCCAATGTCATAATTTATTACTGACTAGAATAAATTTAAAACTTACTGGCCAGATCGAAAACTCGATTGACTTGAGGGACGAAAATCTGAGTTTTAATCTATATTTAAGATCTTAACGATTTTACAATTAATCAAGTAGAATGTACAAATGTAGCAGCATATGAGGGTTTTCATACATGTCAAAGAGGTACGTGAAAAGGACATCAGAATAATAATGACCATCTCCAGTAAACACACAATTTAGTTTTGACATAGTTATTGATGAATACGGTAACAAAGATATTTTTTGAGACCAGAACAATTAATCCAGTTGCTGCGAGAACATAGTTCTATGATCACGTGTGATAGAGACCAGATTTTGAATTATGCACATAAAACTTGATTCACTTAAAACAGTATTGTCCGGTTCTGAATAATTTATAGTATGCTTAATTTAATGATGAGGTGGCTCAAGTGAGATAAACTGTATTTAGTTGCACCATCTGTAGATTTACATTTTGGATGTCAGATAGACACCATTTTAATTTTTCCGATGTCCAGGTAGCACCAATTTTAATTAGGACAAATTAGAGCATGTAAAGTTTCATGGCAATCCTCCAAGTAATATAGGAATGGCGATAACAAACTTGTGCTATTTGGTGGATGAATCACAAACCATCCCATAAACTCTGTCTATGACCAGTAGAGAAGATAATAATATTCACATATAAATGTCCCACTCCCTTTTGTAGGGGATAGGATAGGTGGTTCTTTGTGTGAAAGAAACCCATTAAAGAATTATCACTGTTATCAAAGAAAATTTATTTAATGATATGGACAGGGATAACTTCATAAATAAATCCCAAAGAATTTCAAGGGTTATTATTTTAGCAAAACCATCACTTGCAAACGTGTTTTTTTTCCTTCTTCACAGCATTTTCCAGTGTTTTTTCAATGGCACCCACCGTAGCGATATGACTGGAAAATTACGAAAGCTACATTACAAATCTAAATCACATGCACACACACTCAATGGCACCCTAAAACGAACATCATGGAGAACCCGGGAAAACCCCATAAACGCTAAGTCGCAGTCTGAAAACACGTTTTTCCTAGTCGCAGTATACATATCTTCCCGATTTCAGTTTGATATACACGTCTTTGCTATTCATAGTCTGATATATAATATATATATATATATATATATATATGTCTTTCCTATTTCACAGTCTGATATACATGTCTTTGCTATTCATAGCCTGATATACATATATACATGTCTTTCCAATTTTCACACTAGGTCAGTCTGATATACCTCTTTCCTATTCACACAGTCCGATTGATTTACATGTCTTTCCTTATTTACACACCAAAACACAAAAGAACCTAATAATGAGTAGCATGATTTATTATTGTTCCATCTTCAAAACTGAATATTTCCCAATATTAATTACCTGGCTCTGTGCATAAAAATCCACAGGTGTTTTATTTTTTCTATTATCATGTTCAATCAAAATACACAGGAAATATGAATCATATATATATATACATATATATTACAAAATGAAAGTAAATAAATAATAATGAATGATCTCTGAAACAAATTTAAGATGAAATGAAAACTATACAATATTTACAAATCAAGTCTGTAATTTGCAATACATGTATTTCTGATTACATTTGTCCCTTGATTGACTTTGAGCACAAAGTCTCTTAATTTAATAATTTCTAAAGTTGTAACAATTTTTCTGTGATACATTTATAAAGTTACATCTATATTTGAAAATAATGAAACATCCTGAGCAAAGTACTAAAATCATAAAGTTGAAGCTGTTTTTCTATCATGTTCTTAAAGGTCTACAAAAAAAGATTTCCAAATTGATTTTATATTTTGGCATTATAAAAAAAACACATGCAAAAACCCAAACATTTTTACAGTGAGGACGAACCATGAAACATCAACTGAATGGACACAAACTATCCAGTAATATGGAACCACAATTATTTCCCTAAATCAATCTTGCATGTTCAGAAATAAACTCCTAATGATAAAACTATTTATCTGGATGAAACTGTACAGCTAGCATTTTGTTGAACTATACATTGTATTATATATGGCCTAGATAAATCCCCATATCTAATGAAGAATCTAAAAAAAGTAGTTCGAACATAGCTATAACTATACACTATTGTATGGCCTCGATAAATCTTCATATCTAATGAAGAATCTTGAAACTGTACAGTTAAAACAGCTGTAACTATACACTATTGTATGGCCTATATAAATCCCAATATCTAATAAAGAATATTGAAACTGTACAGTTAGAACATAGCTGTAACTATAAACTGTATGGTATGGCCTAGATAAATCCCCATATCAAATGAAGAATATAGGAACTGTACAGTTAGAACTAGTGTTGTTCCGATTATTGATTATAATCGATCATTAGTTGGTTGAGCAGATGATAGATTGTGAACTCCATAATCGATTGTTTGTAAAAGGAGACTACTTTTTAGGTGTATGCAAAGCACAAAGGTTAGTAAAATTCCCAGCCACTAAAGTTGACCTGAAATTTATTAATTCCCTTCACAAATACAAATATGAAACCTTATAATTCATAATTAGGAACATATATGTCATTATTACATGGTCAAGTTGTTAAATTGTAGAGTTAATAAATTTAAACACATTTTGTTGATCTGTTTCAGTTAAATTGCAACATCTTTTGTAGTATTTGTAAACAATGACAAACAAGAAAAATATGTCATTCTATACTTTATATTATAGACACATCACATATGATTGAAATAATTTTGGATGATTGTAGCAGTGTTTCAGTTACCTTTGCCTGATCAGCCATAAAAAGTTGCATTCATTAAACAAAGTTATAGAACAAAAGTAACACATAATGTAATATTATTGTCAGATTAAAGTATACATGTCATTAAAAGAGATTACTCCTGTACATTTATAAACATATTAAACTCTTGATCAAAGAAATAACTGTTTAACAAAAATTAAAATTTGCTCTTAGTAACCGATTATAATCAATGATCAGTTGGTTAAGGGGAACTGATTATCGATTATGAATTTCTGACCGATTCCCATCACTAGTTAGAACATAGCTGTAACTATACCCTGTATTGTATGGCCTAGATAAATCCCCATATCTAATGAAGATTCATGACAAAGTAGTTAAAACATAGCTGTAACTAACTATACACTGTATTGTATGGCCTAGATAAATCCCCATATCTAATGAAGAATCATGACAAAGTAGTTAAAACATAGCTGTAACTAACTATACACTGTATTGTATTGCCTAGATAAATCCCCATATCTAATGAAGAATCATGACAAAGTAGTTAAAACATAGCTGTAACTAACTATACACTGTATTGTATTGCCTAGATAAATCCCCATATCTAATGAAGAATCATGACAAAGTAGTTAAAACATAGCTGTAACTAACTATACACTGTATTGTATTGCCTAGATAAATCCCCATATCTAATGAAGAATCTAGAAAGTGGTACACATTTTCAAAATCCTTTTGATCCTCTTAAGCACCTCATTGGTATGTCTGCAATTACTAGGGTTTTTTAATGAAAATTTTGATCTGCGTTTTGCTAAGATTAATTTCACTAACAGTAGTGTTTCTAACTACTTTACATAAATTTTCTATTAGTGTAAATTTTCTCAATGAAACCTTGCACTTGGATACAAGATTCTAACCATTTAAAAATATGGCCCTAAATGCAATATTTTCAAATGTGAACAAAAGCCCTAGAGAATCTTCCAAAAACAGATGTCAACCTCCAACAGTGTCCTTTAACAAATATAAATGTAAACTCCAATCCTATTTTCATGCAAAACCCAAAATTCCAAGGCAGGCAGGAGTAGAGATGCATTTTTTTCAACATGACAACCATTCATTTTCAAACAAGACAGCCAATTATCATAAACACTGTATTAAACAAAAATGAAAGACTAAATTGAAACATTATTAGCCACAATATATGAAATGATGGAGACCTTCTCTCCCATGTAGGAGTGCTTTAGATTGGTCATAAATAGCTAAAACTACTGGAGTTCTGGTCTCCCAGGCAGGCATGCTGAAGACTGATCATAAATAGGTAAAACTACTGGAGATGAAATGTATGTTTTCACAGCCTGTTTAAATCGACTAAGGTAAAAACTTTAAACATTAACAAAACTGATAACTGTAATGTAAATAAACAACATACACACAGCAAATCTGGTATTAGCTGACACAAATCCTGGCAGGATATCAAGTTCAATTATCAAATTTTTCCTCATGTGGCAGTATAACACATTATCATAACGATCCTCTAAATGTTTAACCTAAATTGCCATATATATTCAGAAATAACATGTCTTACAAACTGAATCTTGTCACAGTAAAAGACATCCAGTCAATAAAACAAGTGGATGCATATAATTGTAATGTGCACATTTGTAAGGAAAGGTTGAAAATTTCAGTAAATGTTAAACATGGTCAAGCATATATCACAATTTTAGTATTTTTTTTATTACACAGGACACAGTACATGATGGTCATAGGCAATGTTCCCATCTACCCGTAAGTGAATGGTAGATGTGCGCGCAATGCTCACTGCATTGTGCAAGCATTATGTTGACAAGCAAACTTTAATGTTGGATTGACAATTCAGCTGTACGGGGATGTCTGAGCAGCTGCGCGCACGCAGCTTAAAGGGAACATTGGTCATAGGTGTGATGAAAATAAAGAGGGACAGTTTTATAGATATAAAGATTGCCACATTATCCTTACCATCTCTCTTATGAACGAATGAATATTAAAATATTCTGCCTCATGTATTGAAAAGAAAGGCAGTTTTTGTACAACTTAACAAGAGATCCATGATTGGTATATAATATCCCCCTCCCCATGTTTAATGGTCCTCTTTGTAAATAACTGCGATTTTGTCGTGAAACTATGTCTTCTTTCAGTCATAATCATAGTGACCATTTTCTTAGACTTTATGACCCTAAAGCCAACAGGCCTTTTCTATACCCAAAGTGATATCTGTGAAGTAGAACCAAACTCTTTTGCAAAAACGATTTTTCTTCCTTCAGTTAGTGATCCTGACCTTTGACAATTCAAGTCTAAATCAATGTGCTTTTTCTTGAATCCGAGTGCAAGTGATACACCAGAACTATTGTTGTCATGTGAAAACAGTTCATAATTCAGTTTGAGTCACTTGGACTTTCTAATCCCTAAATCAAAAGGGTTCTTTCTTAGATCAAGTGCAAGCCATCCACCAAATCTGGCAACTGGATGGTGTACAGCTAAAGTTATTGTGCAGAAACTATTTTGTTATTTCAGTTAGTGATCTTGACCTCTTACTTACTGACAACAAAATTAAGTTATTTTTTGAAACCCTAAATGGAAACTATCCACAAAAGTGTGCTAACTGATGAAGGCGGAGAACACAAGCTACTGTACAGAAACTTTTTTTTCTATAAGACACATTGGCCATCAGCTTTAAAATCTGAAATAATCAGGGTTCTTCATAACCCCAAGTCATATACAAAATTTGGTAAATGTAGATGGTTGACAACTGCAGTTATTGTGAAGAAAAGACAGCTGAACAAGCATGTGCACTGTGATGACAGACATCATCAATAATATTTTCTGCCTTGTGAGAGGTGTATGAAAATAGGCATGACATAAACACAAGAAAAAGTAAACTTTCCCAAAAGTCTTAATTAAGAGTTTTGGAGTGGAGAAACAAAACTCCCACATACACAATCAATGAGAGTTCTGAAGTATACTGCATATACTTTTACTACCACAAAATTGAAAGGGATTCATGACCATACCCACTTTATAAAAAGAGTGTCTTATAATGAGGGTCCATACTGAAAGAGTGCTGAACTGTATGCATTGCATATTCCTACTTTACCTTTCTTAACAATGTAATGCTCACAGAACTATCCTTATATAGAAAACAAATCTTTACATACCTCTAAAATGTCACACAAATTATACAATCTTGTACAATATTAAAATATAACCATAATTACCCAAAATCTGGTGCAATGCCTCAGATGACTGTAGAATTGTCAAAACAACACAATGTTTGGGAAAAACATGACTTAGATGAATCATTAGTAACTTTTAATAGGGTTTTAATGATAAAGAGTCATTATGATATGCTTGTGTGTTTTAGTTCCATCAAAAGAATGACAAATGATGTGCATTTGTGTGTGTGTGTATATATATATATATATATATATATATATATATATATATATATATATATCAACCTTCTGGACAAACAGAAAACCTATTCTACATTGCTTACATCTCACAAGAGGCCCTAAAATTCTTTTTGAAAATGTATGAAAATGATCAAAATTAACATACCTTTTATCTATTAAACACAAATCAATGTTTATTATAATTTGCCATTATCTTGGATAGTATATTCAATATTTATTATTGAAAAAGTCACAGATAGGATCTTGCGTAGGTCTTCTTAAAATGAAGCGTGGCCACATCATGACATGGCTTAGATACATTATCTCAACAAAATACAGGATATTCACACACGATTGGTCTAACTTGGAAATAGGCACTACTTTTTTGGTGCAAAAAACTGACAACAAAACAAAAAAATTAGCCAATCAAAAATTAAATTTTCTTGATTCATTTTAGTAGGATGCTCTGCAAATAAATTTTACATTTCAGGCCTGTGCCATATGAACCTGCAACAGCTGATCAGCCAATGATAAATGATTCAGTAATTAATGTTTTTTTTTTTTAAAGTTTACTTTCTCCAAGCAAATCATTTATGCAGAGTGATGATGAAATCTCCAATTTAATTATTTTGTAATTTACAGTACAATTTTCATGTTCAACTTTTAAAACATGAAATATGTGCTTACTTTCTAACAATAAATACCTGTACAATTTGCTTTAAATTACTATCAAGGTAATCAACAAGAAATGGCCAAGAGATGAGATACATTTGACACAAATAAAGCACTGCTGTAAAATGTGTGACCCTGACCCAAATAATTGCACAACCAATTGCCAATGATGTGTCTTTCATAATTATTTAATACAAGCAAATATGCCCAACTTAACCATAACCTTATTGCACATTTTCTATGTGACTTTGATCAAAGGTAAAAGAAGTGATCATATCTTTGCTTCAAAATGACTCCTTCCAAGTATGAATAAAACATGGGATTTAGAAGCAAATAAATCAAGAGGTACATGTCAGTCTGATCTTATTCATTCAACTTGCATAATCTAAGAGCTGACTATTTCATGTGGTATTATTGTAAGAACACGTTGCCAATTAAAAGGTTGCCAAAACTTGATAGCAACATGATTTTTATGTATGATACAATAGTCTGAAACTATCATTTTTAAATATTGAGGCATAATTAATATTGTTCATGATCAAAATCATCCAAGATCTTGTTGACATACCTATACAAAGCTTTACTGAAACTAGATTTTAAAAAACATATACTCTGGATCCAGAGGGGTATACAAACTGAACCCATCAGGTGCTAGATCATCTCATTAATAAATGATGATCTTAATAAAAACCCTAAGGCCATAAGGATTTAAGCTTGCATACCAAGCTAGAGCAACCTGATTAAAATTCAGTCTCTAGAATGGTAACAAGCTCAGCCAATTAGATACCAGATTACCAAATAATATATCTTGTTTAAAATGAAACTTGCGATACATAATTATAATACAAGAATGCTCAATAAGTCTGAATAAAATTTGACATAGTTTCTCGAGTGTTAACAAGCTCAATAGAGCTGTACCGATGTCACTTTTTGCCGATTATGCCGATACCGCGTATAGCCGATTATCAAAATTGCCTATACCGATTATGAGACCGATTATTAATAATCCAATCTATTCGGGCTCTTGAAACAAGGTGTCCAAATAAATTACTACTCTGTTGTCCACAGACCGTGAGGGTGGGCGATTTTTTTTTTTTTTGCAAACAGGAAAGTTTTGCGGCACAATAAATATGTTCTAATCACTATGTAAATTGAGGCAATGCATTTTGAGTTTATAGCCGACTTTCTATGAGCAAAGGTCATCGGCTTGCTTTGACAACAACAAATACTCGTTATTGCTGCGGCAACATCAGATAATTGTTAATCATTGATATAGAATTGTTTTATTTGTTTGGTATATGTCGGTGCTTCAAAGGTACAGTAAAACCTGTTATGACTTATGAGAGACCACCCCTTCTGCCAGATGGTGGCTTGGTGAAACACTAACAAAAGAAATAAAAAATAATTTAAAAAAAATCCAGAAATGATTCTCACTTACTAGTATTAAAGACAATGAGTTCGTTCACCCTCCAGGCATTACGG
>JAQISU010000122.1:11592500-11619780 GCA_029339505.1 Unio delphinus | reverse complement strand
AGAGAGAGAGAGAAATAATGCAACTTTGATCATACCATATTGAGAGAGAGAGAGAGAGAGAGAGAGAGAGAGAGAGAGAGAGAGAGAGAGAGAGAGAGAGAGAGAGAGAGAGAGAGAGAGAGAGAGTGAATGCAAAGTTGATCACATCCATATTAAAGGTTTAAGTACTTTAAGTACAGTTATTTTTGAAATATAAAATAATCTTTGAGAAGTCATACAGAACTGGAAGAGGACTTTGCACAGTTAATGATATATATGATGAATTTAAAGTTCACGGTTTGATACATCCGAATAAATGAGAGTACAGATCATTATGCATCGTATGAAAGCAGATGACAGGTATTATAAATCCAAGAAACTATATTATTTTGAAAAGATGTTGGTCAATTCTTTGACATTGTACATCTTCGAAAATATCCTGTAGCACGGATTAATGGTATTTATTCGGTTTCTGTTTGAATGGCTACTAGTAACATTCAAGGTTTTTCTCTGAAAATCAGTTCAGTTTATGACCAGGAAATTCTCTTGGAAAATTGTTGCCCTATTCTTGAATTACAACTCTATATATTTTGTGCTTAAGTTTGCATCAGCTATGCAAGGCTATCCTTTTCTCTGGACCAAAGTGCATATTCTGCACATTGTGGGAATTACATTAGCTTATACCTTTCTTGCCTTACCAGAATTGCTAAATTCGGTTCGTGTTGTCTACACTACCTGTCAAGCTCTTGAAAAACAAACAGAAACATTGGTGTCCAATACAAAAATCTGAATTTTGGGCAAATATACAAATGTTATATCAAATAAAACGATATACATTGTGAGAGAATACAGAATGATTTTAATGTTATTCCTTTAAACGTTTTCTTTGAATTGTATTATTTATTTTACGTTAAACCAACACGAGTAAATTATAAGTGTTGTTCGAATAATGTCTTCTGCTCAATCCTCTCTTAACGGAGTAAAATATGAGAACCACGGAGACGCTTATGTTCCTAACGCCATTTACTCCATAATACGATATGTAAGAGGACGTATCTGTCTTTCTTTTGGCAACGTTGAGCTCGAAGTGAGTATCTTCAAGAAGAGACAAAAGGAACTACCCATAATCTAAACGGATATAACCAGATACCTCTCTGAATATTAATTTACAACAAGTAGACTTACTCGAAAACACGTAACACGTATTTGCAGGCATTATTGTTAATGTCCTACAGAAAGTTTAAATGGATCAGGTCCTGAACAAATGTGAGATAAGGATATTAAAAGTTGGTTATTCTTCCTAGTATGTTGTATAGTTTTAATTAGAGCTTGGAATGTACTTTTGTGTGTTTTGACAGTTTCTGATAAGAGTATTACTGTTCGTGAATAATCATTAAGTAATAGGATCTGATTAATCCAAGTGATGTTTTCTGCTTCCCTTGTCAGTTGAGAGTAGAGAGTGATAAAATGTAATTAGCTTGTTGTTGCTTCTGTTGGCTTTATTGATGTTGCAAATTACTGACATTGCCTGATAGTATAAACCTCGATGCATAATTCCTAAACATCAGTGCGACTAAGTCTTCACACGATACAAATAGTTATTCTTTTGAAAGTGGGGAAAACAACTGTTTGAAATTGATTGTTAAGAAATTGTATTAGCTATGATATAATCTTACATATTGTAATTGATAAGGTTGACAATTTAAAAACCTTTAGAAACTGTGTACATTGAATCAAATATTATCCTTTCTCTGATACAAAACGACACTGACATTTAGCATTATTTAAGTAACATAAAGTCTACTTTTTCATAACTGATTGAGTACGAAGATACAAAAAACCGTTTTAATAGTTCAACCCTACAACATTTCAATAAGCTCAGCTATCTATGAGGTAGGCTGTGATTGCCTTTTATCTCTATGTTCATCTACTTTTAGCCAACATTTGACACTGTGACTTGAACCGTGATATAACATATCTCTTTGTTAAACTGATTATTATGTTAGTCCTAGACAACAAAGAAAACATTTCGGTTTGTGGTCTGTGTCCCCTCTTGGCCTTTGTAGTTAAGCCATGAACATTTTTTGTGGTTCTAGTTCAACAGGATTTCAATTTGAAAACTGTCCACAACATACATGCTGCATGCATGCATGCATGCATGCATGCATACATACATACATACATACATACATACATACATACATACATACATACATACATACATACATATGTTTCTGCCAAGCGTGGTAGGTAACCGTTATTGGCATATTATCTAAACGTGAGCAAATTGTATGTTAATATGGCTGAACTATCCTAATTGATTTAGTCGCTTAAATATTGTTCTGGTCATGTTTTAAGAGTGATTAACTATTTCAAGTTAATTTTTGCTTCAGGTACAGACATTATCGACTCTGGACACAAACTGAGTGTACATTTGAGACGTTACACATTACCCTCATAAGAAAAATACGATATCAAGAAATATGATGCAATGGTGAATACATGCTTTCAGGAATTTACGCGTGGTACATATGTAAAAGTGGAAGACATTCGCTTGGCATCATTCATTGTAAGAGTGAATCTGGAGTGGCAACTATCATTGGGGCTTTGATTGTGTTCAGTACGACATACCATTTATTTCATTATCACCTATAGATTTTGCTTAATAATCAATATCACATATATGTCTGTACATGACTTGAAGATAAGGCACATAAGGACACTCCATATATAATTTCATTATGCATTTTTACTCATCCTCTGCTCTGTCTGATATCTATTTGTAACTGTCTATATCAATTTCTATGCGGTTTGAATTTTGTCATAATTGTTCGGAGTGACTATGTCGGTGAGTTAATTTTTGGTGGGTCTTCGTGTGCGCCCGCTACGCACCAATGTGTAAACTAGTTGCTATGTTCGTGTCTCTGGTGGGATGTACACTAGGTCGACGGATTATATTATTTGATATGTTCAGACAAGGAGATGATTGCCTAATGCGCTAGACCCAAGTATGAACCTCAGATAAGGAACCACATACAAGTTTTAACTGCATTAAAATATTATTTCCTTTTCTACACTTTCAGTCTTTCTAATCTTGCATTAATGTGTGTAAATATCTAAGAGACTGAGAAGGGTCTGCACGTTCTAGACTGCATATACAAGCAAATTATCAATCAAGAATTCTTGTTCTTGTGTGATAGTCTACTTAAGCTTTGTACCACGTGTAGGCTGGCGATTTTAGATGCCTTATTCCTGATGAAGTATGTGTTCGAAACCAATTACACTTCAAAATATTTTTCACCGTTTTAAAAATTCATCAGGTCAGTACAAAACGAACAATCATTAATTGTTCTTATTTAAGCGTTTATAAAGCTATATACATAATGTAGAGTTTGCATTGGTAGTAGTAGTATAATTTGTCGTTTTCGGAAGACCCGGAGAAAGTGTCTTGACATTTGACAGAAATTCCTGAATGGTTTCCGTCTGAAGTTTCTTCCTCAAATTATTTTTCGCCCGATCAAGCGCCTGGTGCGACCAAGTCTTAATCGTCCAGTCAGCAAATTTGTAGCCATGTAGTGAACTTGTTTATCGAATCCTTTCGTCCTGTCCTTGCTCTTTGCCTGCCGTTTCAAAACGTGGATGTGATGTAAAGCCTGGAGTATTTGAAAAAATAGCTTGATGAAAGCAGGATTCGGATGGTTAATCATCCGAAAGCTGTTTCCTCTGAGTCCCCGGCTCTGATTATTTGCCATAGTGGTGAGTAAAAAATTGGATTTATCCTTTCTATTGTAAATGAAATCTATCTAATAGTGTGATAAAACAATATATTATAAAATATCACACAAGTACCAAATAAATGCGAATATATGTAAATATGTGATACTGAAAGCAAAAAGAAGAACAAACGCCGGATTCGAGGGGTTGGTTGGATCCAGAAAACGTTTGGGCTAAAAAGGACTCCAGCAGCTATACACACAAACGTACATACATATGGCCATTGCGAGTTGACATTGAGTTATTTTTGCGCACATTTATTAGGTATTATGCACCATTTGTGTAAACAAACATAGACATTGGCTTTTCTTTGTAGTTTCAAAGAAAGTCAGAGCCCTTTTTAATGTTTGTAAACACCTTCCAAAAAGCTTGATCTGAACCGGCCCTACCTTACCAATACGATACCGACTCAAACCACATATGTTCGGAACGGACCTATCGATCACAAATGTTTTAATATTACGACATGCCTAACCGTGCCAGTTTCGTTCCACCATTTGATCCAGGGATATCAAATTATGACCTCTCTCTCTCTCTCTCTCTCTCTCTCTCTCTCTCTCTCTCTCTCTCTCTCTCTCAATCAAGTATGAATATTTTTTAAAGATTATCTGTTGAATGGAAAGTCTTCTTCATATGATCCAGTACATTGACATATTCGATTTTCCGCGTGGTTTAAAGTTGTCCGAATTTTCTAAAGCGCTAGTTGTTACTGAAAATTGCCATCACACTTATGTCTGCGTGAGGTAGAATATCGTGAACAGTCAATGTGAGTATGTGGGAAAGCTGCCAGTAGCTTCCCGTTATCAGAAGGTCTTACATTGGTTTTGTGCAGCCTCTTTCTCCACCAGTTATACTGGCCACCATATCAAGCCTGTATTGCCCTAGGAAACGGCGTTAAACTCAAAACAATAACAGCAACGACATCTTCATTTATCCTGTATTCACCCTGCACCTGACATATAAGTTTGTGTAAATGTTTGACAATATCGGGTATTACCTCGTCCTTGCAGAATAATATCCTTCCATTGTAAAGTACTTACTAATGTTTTTGTGTGACATTTGATAAGACCCTCGTATATGTTGCTATTTTTATATCCATACATTTTATTATTAGTTGCGTTTCTTATGCCTCCAATTATAGTTTTTATGACGAAAACTCTGGCTCATGGTTACCTGTAGAACTTCTCATAACACGTCGAGTGCCTGATTATTCAAAGCGTAATTTCCAGCCACCCCTGCTCTCAGAGTTGTTTAATTGACTTTTCCTTCCAAATGCATTAGATCTGTCTATAAAAAGTATCTAGATAAAGATATTGCAACTTAATGTAAATTCTTTAATTTTTAATTCCATATAATGTTGATAATTCGTTTAATTTCATATTTGAGGCAGGTAAACGTTGCAGTATGCAGTCGATTGAATTATATAAGCCTCTGTAACATTTACGACAGTATTGAGGTTCTAACCAACTGGAACGGCGAAAGATACAAACCAACAAGTTGTGTCAGGCTGAGAACAAATCTGTTAGAGCCTTACACGGGTACAGGGTCATGTGCTAATTGTCTGTTCTAGTCATCGATCCAGTTAAAGGATTGGTCACTCTCTCATTTATTGTTTGCACTAGTGTAAACATTCATATATGCAATGACTTTACTACAAACATTTCTCTTTGAGTGCGACACGAAATAAGATGTCAGCGGTGTCATTAAATACTCCGATCCCGATAATCAGTGCAGTCTCACTCAATACTGATGGTTTTGTGCAAGAAGTCGTTTTCTTCAAAACCAAACAAATCGAGATACCAAAAAGTGTGTTCTACCCGAAAACCTGGGGACATATTTAACATACTTCATTCATATATACTAGATATTGATCCTCAAAGTCAAACATATGTGATACATCCTTCCATTTCAAACAGCGTGGGACTTGCGAAGGATTTTGTAACATGCTTGACGCGGATAAGGGCTCTTATTTTCAGCAGACGCTAGGCAGCTATAACATACTGGTATAAATTTACTGTTTGTATTCCGGTACACAAATGGAGCAAACTACATATGGAAACTGTTAGCTAAGGTTGTAGTCACTGATGTAGCTGCATTGCCAGAAACTCAAGCTTTACGTTGACCCTATCTCACGTAACTAGGGCTTGCAAAGGCATTCATGCTAGAAACGGTGCAGCGTTTTACGCACGCTTGTATTACGTTTAGACCATTGTCGTTGATAATGGTAATACAAAGACCTATATTAATTAAGTAGAGATTCTCTCTGACGTTCCAAAACGGTTCACTGCAAACGGTCGAAGATGTGAGTTCTCACGCAAAAGATCTCGTACAGTGGATGCAAAAGTAATACGATCTATTCCATTATGCTAGAAGTAGGCTGTTTTGCTTCCTGGTGAGATCAGTTCGGAGTGGTACTCTACATGATTCCATGCAAGTTGGGACTTTGCCTTGGCACTCATAAAGGCTATAACAATTGTTGCAGAAGCCGTATACTTAGCTCTAAGAATTGTGATTTATTTTTGTGAGAACTGACACTTAATGCTGAACAGTATTTTCTAAGAGCGGATGTCAACATTCCACCTAGACGTTCCAGATGATTTATATTTGTAACTCTTCTTTTGCAATATTTTGACGCAGTCTTGGGGTATGTATTTGCCTACTAGTTTTAATCTGATCTCATACTTCATGGCGCATGGTTTCTCCTTCATCTTTGTTCGGTCTTATTCTTTAATTTCTACGGAGATTTGGTTATAGAGGACAGTAAACGTAGCGATATTATCTAACATTGTGACCTTTGAACATCAGCGATATGTGCCAAAGTCTCTCCAGTCGGTAGGTGTAAGGTTTATGTGACGAATATTACTGGGCTCTGTGTTTTTGAATACAGACACTTCGATGTGCATGGGTGGTCTGTGCTCTCTTAGTACCTCGTTCACTTCTGTGTTTTGACTTCCTCGGGCATATTTATCTCATTAAAACCAAATACATTTTAACTGCCCGATACCATTAACCACTAAAACGGTGATAGAAAATATTACACCACATGATTTAAAATTAAAAATGTTATTCCCCCCATCCCCTAACCGGGCAAGAAGGGTCATGTCCTAACTCCAAAATAATTTCCTACAAGCTGGAATATGACTCAATCCAAATTTGTGGTATTCGATAGTGTTGTAATATTTGCTTATTATTTCAAGGTCATGATCATCATTGTGTAATTCATTCATTCGTTTGGGATGGTCAATGCAATGTTAGCACCTTTATTACATCTTGTATAATATCAAATAGAAACGTTTCGGTTTTGTTCGTATATTATTGATCATGTTTACGTCATTTCTGATGCCAGGTAATTCCATGTTGATTCATTTATCTGTTTACTGATATGATGCCTTCGAGAAGTCATATACTATATGTTCGCTTCTTTGACAAATATGTTTGATGCATTCAATGGAAATAATGATTTAATCTTTCCTGTAACGTTGCGCACACTACATTGATCTTGTAGAATGATGTCACATTTAGTAATCTTCATACATTCTTACATAATACAGTATACACATTTATATATACAGCGGTACAATTTTAACATTACACTATTTTCGCATTTGTTCTGCGGCAGTTAGTATAACATATTTTCTGTCAATAGAATATATTCTCAGAACAACGTTATCTCAAGGGAAATAACATAGTTGCACATGTAATGGCAAACACTATTCCTATTTATGCAGCCACCCATTAGTTGTAGCATAACAGCAATAATTATATACGTCACGACATAAAAGTGATGTGTTATATAATAATTGTCCTTTTTTCTGCGGTAGCGTTAATGAAGAGTATAATTGCAGTGATGCATATCAGGAACGTGTATAAATAGCAGAAACATTGTATGTTTTTTCGCTCGCTTTTTACTAGTTCACTGTTCTACAGCCAATATTCTTCCGAAATAAAATGTAGTGAAACGTCATTAATTCTGGGTCACTGAGAACGAAATTGAGGCTTAAAATTGTTGATTGGGTTTAGGTTTAAATATTTGATACTGGGTCAGCATATATGACGCTTGACTTGGGAATGACATATGATAAGTGAATTTTTAAGGGAAGGGATCTCACTTTAAAAGCAGAAATTACTAAAATACATCTCTGGATATATGAGTTAATATATGACTCGGTTTGGACAGTGCTTGCTTTTTTTAGTCCTAACAATGAATAATGCAATCTGAAGCTGGTATCTGTTTCAAAAATGATATGTATTACATCATGGTAGTCCTAAAAGTTATGGATGATGTAATGATAACAAAGCTCACACCACTCTGCGGAACAACTGGTTCTAAATGATCTCTTAAAATCATACAGTGTCATGTTCTCTTATTTGTCAGTGTTTGACTTTGCCAACGGATGTGAGCAGAGATGGCTCGTACTTGTGTGAACAATGCGTATAACGTCTTCTATTTTTGTCGTGATGTGTCTTTTATATTACAAAAGCGCAGCATAACCATTATGGGTAAGAAAAGCTATGATCTTTAATTTGCTACAAAATTGGCGATCCGGACAAGAGGTTGGCCCCACACATATGTCGCAACACTTGTATAATATCTCTTTACCAGTGGCTGAACGAAAAATGGACGTCCATGCCATGTGCAGTGCCAATGATTTCAAGATAGCCAAGATATTATATCTGCAGTTGTTACTTCTGTATGGTGCCTCCAGTTGAGAAATTTGTGTCACAAAATAAAAGAAGGACCGTGCATTATCCGAAAGTTCCAGCAGTTGTACTCCCAGTACCCCATGGAGAAGGGCCGCCGGTTCCTAATGCACCAGAATCATTATAAATTGAGTCAGACGTGGACGAAAAAGAGGATGAAACTTCAAGTCCTGAACCATCAACACCCATATTTTCTCCAATACCCTCCTCTGAACCACATCTCATAGCACAATGTTAAATGAATGACATTTTCAGGGATTTGGAACTGCCCAAGAGTAAGGCAGAGATGCTGGCAGGTGATGTTAGAGTTTGCATATTCCGTGACTGACAAAAGGATCGTGTCCCAGTCTTCTTTGTGGAAAGTGATCTTGTAGCCTGCAACAACATCGATAGTGTGATGGCTGCCCTCCACATCGTTCATGATCCAGATGAGTGGAGAATGATCATGGATTAATCGAAGACGAGTCTTAAATATATTTTGCTGCATAATGACAATGGTTTGCCATATATTCCAGTTGGACATGAAGTCCATATGAAGGAACGTATGAAACTATGAAAAAACGTTTGAGGTGGATAAACCGTCAATGACATCAGTGGCGGCTTTGTGGCGATTTAAAGATTATTGCTCTCTTGCTTGGTCTGTAGACTATACACACAAAGCACTACTGTTTCCTCTGCAAATGTGATAATCGTGCGAGAAATTCCCACTATATCAAGAGAGATTTGCCATCAAGAAAGTCATTGGATATTGGGGGGAAAGGTATTCACATCTATCACTTGTTAAAAAAGGACGATTATATTACCACACTTGCACGTCAAACTAGGTCTGATTAAGAACGTTGTCAAGGCCATGGACAAAAGACTAGCAGCTTTCAAGGGCCTGCGTTGAAATTGTTTCAATTTTAAATGACACTAAGATAAAGGAAGGTGTTTTTGTTGGTCTTCAGTTTCGTGAACTTTTTCTTTTGCATTCCAGTTAGTGGCGACAGCTTTTCTCGGAAACAGCAAGGCAGACAATTACATGGAGATGATGGAGTTAACGGTGGGCCAATCTCAGCCCGTTCCATGTGAGGCGATAAGTTGTAAAATAACCCTGAAAATCAGTAAAGTCGAGAGATGGTTATAGTTTTGTGTCGTTTAAGAATCAGTGGAAATATGTCAGCAGATGTTGTATTCATTTTATAGGCTCCAGCTCTTCTTAACTACTTATCTATACACTTTCTGAATATCTACTTTGGCCTAGAGACAAACCCATGTACCTACGTGAATATCCTCTTTTGCTGTAACATCCCAAATATATACGGATTGATACGACCCACACATATATTGCTATTTGTATATCGACGTGAGCGGCATTCATTGTATCCAGGTAAATCATTTACTACAAAGGTATACGGGAAGACTAGAGACGCTTCACTATACCCTGATAAGTTGTTGTAGGGCTTAACGCCATTTTTCAGCACACGATAGGCTATACATGGTGGGCAGTATTATTGTTGGAGGAAACAAGCCGGGGAAATCCTCAGAAAGAACCACCTACCCACGAGAAGCTACTGGCAAGCTTTCTCAAATAACTACATTAGCCGAAAGTTAGACTCGAACCCACGCAGACAGAGTTGATCCGTAACGTAGAGCGCTTTAGACCACTAGGCCACTTGGGGCCCCCACCCTGATAAGAATGGGATATATTGTGTTAGAGTATTAGAGTGTGTATACAGTATACACATTTATATATACAGCGGTACATGTTTAACATAACACTATTGCCTCAGTTAGTATAACATATTTTCTGTCAATAGAATATATTCTCAGAACAACGTTATCTCAAGGGAAATAACATATTTGCACATGTAATGGCAAACACTAGTTCTATTTCTGAAGCCACCTATTAGTTGTAGTATAACAAATAAATAATATACTTCACGACATAAAAATGACGTGTAATATAATAATTGTCCTTTTTCTGCGGGAGCGTTAATGAAGAGTATAATTGCAATCATGCATATCAGGAACGTGTATAAATAGCAGAAACATTGTATGTTTTGTCGGTTGCTTTTACTAGTTCACTGTTCTACAGCCAATATTCTTCCGAAATAAAATGTAGTGAAACGTCATTAATTCTGGGTCACTGAGAACGAAATTGAGGCTTAAAATTGTTGATTGGGCTTAGGCTTAAATATTTGATACTGGGTGATAAGTGAATTGTAAGGGAAGGGATCTCAGTTTAAAGCAGAAATTACTAAAATACATCTTTGGATATTTGAGTAAATATATGAATCGGTTTGGACAGTGCTTGCTTTTGTTTAGTCCTAACAATAAATGATACAATCTGAAGCTGGTATTGTGTCAAAAATGATATGAATTACATCATGGTAGTCCTAGAAGTCATGGATGATGTAATCATAACAAAGCTCACACCACTCTGCTGAACAACTGACTCTATATGATCTCTTGAAATCATACAATGTCGTGCTCTCTTATTTGTCAGTTTTTTACTTTGCCGACGGACACATTTCTGTTCATCCGATGTGAACAGTGATTCCATGTACTTGTGTGAACAATGCATATAAAGTCTGCTATGTTTGTCGTGAAGTCAGTTTTGTATCACAAAAGCGCAGCATAACTATTATGGTTAAGAAAACTATGATCTTTAGTTTGGCTATAAAATTGGCGATCCGGACAAGAGATTGGCCTCACACATATGCCGCAACACTTGTACAATATCTTTTTACCAGTGGCAGAACGGAAAATGGACGTCCATGCCATGTGCAGTGCCAATGATTTGGAGATAGCCAATATATTATATCAGCAATTGTTACTTCTGTATGGTGGCTACAGTTGGGAAAGGTGTGTCAAAAAGGAAAAGAAGGACCGTGCATTATCCAAATTTCCATCAGTTGTTCTCCCAGTACCCCGCGGAGAAGGGCCCTCGGTTCCTGATGCACCATAATCATTATAAATTCAGTTAGACCTGGGCAGAAAAGAGGATGAAACGTCTAGTCCTAAACCATCAATATCACAAGACCCATATTTTCCCCAATACCCTCCTCTAAACCACATCTCAGAGCACAATGTGAACTGAATGATCTTTTCAGGGATTTGCAACTGCCCAAGAGTAAGGTAGAGATGTTGGGCTCCAGACCGCAATGCTGGAATCTTCTGACAGGTGATGTTAGGGTTGGCATATTCCATGACTGTCAAAAGGATCGTGTCCCAGTCTTCGTCATGGAAGGTGATCTTGTAGCCTGCATCAACATGGATAGTGTGATGGCAGCCCTCAATATCGTTCATGATCCAGATGAGTGGAGACTTATGATGGATTAGTCGAAGACGAGTCTTACAGATGTTTTGCTGCATAATGACAATGGTTTGCCATTTATTCCCGTTGGACATGAAGTCCATATGAAAGAAGGTATGAAACTATGAATTTGTTTTTGAGGTGTATAACCTGTGACCATCATCAGTAGTGACTTTGTGGTGATTTAAAGGTTATTGCTCTCTTGCTTGGTCTGTAGACTGGATACACAAAGTAATGCTGTTTCCCTTGCAAATGTGATAATCGTGCGAGAAATTCCCACTATATCAAGAGAGATTGGCCATCAAGAAAGTCATTGGAGCTTGGGAGGAAAGGTATTCACATCTATCACTTGTTAAATCAAGGACGATTATATTACAACACTTGCAATCAAACTAGGTCTGATTAAGAACGTTGTCAAGGCCATGGGCAAAAGACAAGCAGCTTTCAAGGACCTGCGTTGAAATTGTTCCAATGTTAAATGACGCTAAGATAAAGGAAGGTGATTTTGTTGGTCTTCAGATTCGTAAACTTTTTCTTTTGCATTCCAAATAGTGGCGACAGATTTTTGATCATCGGTTTATTTTGCGTACATTTACAGGTTATTATGCATACATTAAGTAAACATACATACTTGTTTGCTTTGGTGACTGTTCGTGGAAAGTCAGGGCCTAATGAAATTTGTGATCCCCAACACTTTATCTGATCTACACCTGCCTTACACGTACGGTACCGAGTCTCAAACCTTGTGTGTTCGGTACGGCCCTACTGGTAAGAAATGTTTTGGGGTCCCGAGTGGCCGAGTGGTCTAAAGCGCTTTCCGTTACTGATCACCACCATCTCACTTCTGTCTGCGTGGGTTCGAGTCTAAGATTCGGCTAATGTAGTCATGTGAAAAAGCTTACCAGTAGTTCCTCGTGGGTCGGTGGTTCTATCGGAGGTTTTCCCCGGGTTATTCCTCCACCGATAATACTGGCCACCATATATAGTCTACCGTGTGCTGAAAAATGGAGTTAAGCCCTTCAAGAACTATAACTAAGAAATCTTTAAATGGTACGACATACCTAACCGTGCCAGTTTATTTGCACCACTTTATCCAGGGATAGCAAATACCACCATGTCGGATGAATATTTCTGTCTGTCTCTGTCTCTCTGAGTCACGTCTTCATTTGTTATTTTATTATCTTTCGAATGAAGAAAATGTTGAATGTATGATTCAGTAAATTGATATATTCGAGGTCCTGGTTGGCCTGGTGGTCTAAAGGTGGCCAAATGGTCTAAAACATGTGTCTTTACCGATAATTGCCATCATACCTCGGTTTGCATGGATTAGAGTCTCGGGACCTGTCAATGTTAGCATGTGGGAAAGCTGCCAGTAGCTTCCCGTTATCAGTGGCTCTTACGTTGGTTTTATACGGCCTCTTCCTCCACTAGTTATACTGGTCACCATGTCAAGCCTATATTGCCATAGGAAACTGCGTTAAACTCAAAACAATAACAGCAACGACATATTCATTTATCTTGTATTCACCCTGCCCTTGAGATATGTTTGTGTAAATATTTGACTTTACCAAGTATTACCTTGTCCTTGCAGAATATTTTACTTCCCTTTTGAAGTACTTACTAATGTTTTCTTATAAAATTTGATACGAACCACGCATATATTGCTATTTGTATATTTGTGAGCGGCATTCTTTGTATCCAGGTAAATCATTTACTACAAAGGTATACGGTAAGACTAGAGACGCTTCACTATACCCTGATAAGAACGGGATATATTGTGTTAGGGAATTACTAGTGTAAAACATTTGCGAATGTAAAGGTTTCTTCTTGTACTACACTGCATCCCAAATGGATCTATTTTTTATTAGTTTCGTTACTTACGCCTTCTTATGATAGTTTTTATTCGCTCTGCATTATGTGCTACATTCGGAAGCAAACGCTAGATTAAAATACATTGACGCATGTTTCACTTTGAGTGAATACATTGCTTAAATCACTAATATCAGTAGTCGCTTAAATCACTAATATCAGTAGTCGATCATTGTTTATAATGGTATTCACTTCCAATTTCACATATTTTGAAAGTTGTTACACTCATAAATGTGATTCTTGTATGCTGATACAACTCAAACCTCACTGTTAGACCATTTCTCCTTTATAGTTCTAAGCGTTTTATAATCGTGTTCCATGTCGTATAGTTTAAAATAAAAACACGATGCATTTCACTGTCATGTAAGCATTTGGTACGCTTTATATAAGATAATGTATATGATTGCATGTGTGTGTGTGTGTGTGTGTGTGTGTGTGTGTGTGTGTGTGTGTGTAACAGGATAGAAACTGAGACCAACCAAATGGATACAGATTAGCTAGTCACACCGAACACAATGTGTGCGAACGAAACAACAAATTATGATAATGAACAACGAGTCTATAGATACTCACCATACATATCAGCTGGAACAATAAAATGCACATATCAAACAAAAAAAGAACACATATACAACAAAGACGTATACTCTAATCATTCACCAACTTACACATCACGACATGAACTCAGAAAAAACTAGAATCTCATGCATACAAGAAAGAAAGAATTCGGTATATGATATGAACGTTGTTATCTTCAACTAATGAATTTTATATTCTCAATACCGTAAAAATGTATTATAAAGATGTATGCGGTTGAACAAATAATATACCTTGAAAACAACCCCAATTAACAGTTCAAGATCTAAGGCTAATTACGGTTCATAATTCACACTCTTTGAATGAACTATTTTGAACCTCTATCCTCCTTTTCTGTGACGCCACTGTACTGCTCAGTTGTCTGTTTGGTATTCTGCTGAATATATTGTTATGTTGCCAACTATATTGCTTTGTTGCCAACCATATATGTTGTTTACTTTCCATCAAAGTTTGCCCTGTTGTCAGCTTTAATGTTCTACTACCATTCATGTTGTTCTATGTGCTTGCTACGCTTCCATCCTACCAGCCATATATATGTAGCAAACTCTCCGCCAGGTAGACATTATCTGTAACGATCATGGAAGGACTGTTCGCACATAGTATCTGCATCCCGTAAGAACTAAAACCGTGTTTAACTCCTAATGGTAATGTACCGTTGCACATCACCAAATATGGGTCTCTCGTTATGAACCACCTACAACGAAATTTACCCATTACTCAACCATTATTAGGCAAGGATAAAAAGGGTAAACTTACTTTAGATAACGGTGTACACATCAACAATATCGATTACATTTAATTATTCGATTACATCACCAAGTTATTATTTTGCCTCATTCCGTGACAGTATGTGTATTTGTTTGAGATGATTACCAGTTCTCGTTCTCAGTCACTCAGTTAATAAACAATTTTGTGAAACTAGTAGATCTGATAACGTACGCTGAACCACACATTCTCTCAACTGCTCTATCATTCGCTGTGCACGTTCACTACGAATGAGTACGATGGTCTACTGTTAAGATTGAAACGACAGTCTGAAAAGTATGATTGGCCTTTCTAGAGAAAAAGCAGCACCGCGTGATCAGGAAAGGTCGGGGAACATATCTTTAGAACTGTCTGCGTATTAATGTGTATGTTGAATGACCACAGCTTAAACGGTAATATAATCATCATACCGTCAAATATTGAAAAATAATGAAAAACTATTTGAAAATATTCATCGGTCCGTGCATCAGTTTGAGGAATCAAAGGAAAGTATAATGGTATAATGCACTTTAGTTTGTAATTTGAATTTTCTTTTCACGATGGTACACCATACATATTAAGAAATCTTGGATACAAATAGTCTTCTGTCCCATCTATCTAAATCTTTTTGTTTGCTACCAAAAACACGTTATAATTAAAACTTGAAATCACCCCTATGCAGAACATAATTATTACATAGCTATATGTAAAACGATAGTGTTAGTTGTCGAACTGATTTTACATGGTATTATTCAGACATTGTCTACCTAAAAATCATTGTAATAATTCTTTTTGAATTAAATGCAATGTTAAATGAATAGCTTTTTAAAGTCGCATTTAAAGAGTCATCGCTGAACTAATGTTTTGAAAGGCATATAATCATTAAAAAACGATGCAAAAGATTGAGGTTTCTGATCATAGTAGAGTAAATGTGTTGATCAGATTGACAAAATTTGCAATTAGAGTAGGGTGTTTCTCTTAAACACCAGACTGTTTGTCGTGATTCAAGTATGACACATAGAGAGTGATCGTCCGATACGAATACCAAGTCGTCTTCAAAAGACGGACACATTTGCGTTTTTCGGACCAAAGTTGGTTGAACAACACGGATGTTTGCCCTTGAATAACCAAAACTGGTTTGTGCAACAACCAAACACACTTAATCAGTACAGCAGCTAAATCACTTCGCATCAGAGGGTAATATACCGGCCAAGAGGCAAAAGGAAAGCTGTCTTACTTCCATCATTAGGTGTTACAGCAGAACCGAATCAGTATGTGAACCCTTTTCGTGAAACTGCAGGACGATTAAATATTCAAATTCATCGACAAGCACTACGAGACGAAATTGTACGCGTGGTCGAGAGTGAAGAAAATCGTCGTTCTAATAATTCAAACCTGCCTGGATAAAAAGCCTCGGTCCCAATTTCAAACGTTATTTTGGATGCGTAATGATGTAACCATGTCTGTTGGTGGTTATTTCGTGGATTACTGTGTGATACATGACTGAAATGCATCTATGTGCATGGGCCAATGAAATAGATCTAGAATATCCAGATGATCTTCATCACACCATAACGTTTATTTGCTAGCACTGTATGCATATATGGTGATCAGCTACTGGATGTACCTTTATCAGATAGAATTGTCCTTAATGGTTTTGAGAAATCTTTGTTGAAAATTCATAAATATGTCACAATGATTAAAAATATTCTAGCTTTATGCTGACCCATCATTTTAGTTCTTGAATATTTTCTATGGTGGACTCATTGCTGTATGTGATTAAAAACGCAACTGCAATTGACAAAGCTCGCTTTTGGTTTCGCAACAAAGGTGTACTAATAAGTCTGTATTAATAAGTTTCTCATATTTAAATCGTACTAAGACTAAAATAAATCTTGTTACATCTTCAAAATATATATGATGTGCACGGATACTGATTCTTTGCTGATGCATAACATCTCCCTTGATATGTAAACGGATATTGTTGAAACAAGTTTAGTAAACGACTCTTTGATACCAGCCATTATCCGAAAGAACACCAGTTATTTAGCTGTACCAGCGTGAAAGTTGTAGATTAAGTCAAAGACGACTTCTTAGTCAAACCAATCGAAAAGAATATGGGACTACCTCCAAATCCAAAATGTGTTCAACGAAGGTCAGATTACATACCTCCGAAAACAAAACAAAAGCAAAGTCAGTCTCACAAACATAGTTATAAACTATCTTCGGCATGAAATATAGAATGTCTTCTCGAAAGCGAATTTATCAACGATTAATAACAAACTATCGATATCCCTTAATTGGAATCACCACTGACATGTTTGGCGATCATCTATTGCTGCAGTGATGTGATTGATATTTCAGTGCATATAACACCCTTTATTGGTACTTATGCATTTCCAGGGGATTGATTCGTAATTACGCTTTTGTCCGTGAGAAGAGTCTGTGCAATCCTGACTTTCATACGCGTTTAATGATACATCTAGCGAATCCTTCTTCCAGTGCAGGAATGTGAATCATTTTGATTTTTAACGTAGCTTTACAATCATTGACGATGTCTATTATGTAACAGTATATATTGGTTTCTAGCACTGAGGTACCATGCCGCAGACATGTACCGTCATGTCCCATCCAGTCATATTTTCCTGATGCCAAGCCGACAAATTCTAACACTAATCTGTTAATGTTGAGCACCAAGCAAGGCAGCTGCTAGTACCATTCTTCTAAGACTTTAATATGACTCGGCCAGGGTTTGAATCAGCGACCTCCTTGCATCCTAGGCGGACGCTCTAACCACTAGGCCATCAAAACGCCACTAATAAAAAAAAACAATAACAATATAAAAAAAGATTGAAACTAATAAGAATAAAAATGTTGTAAATTACATGTTACTGATTTTGGAAGAGATTATAATGCAACACTACCACATTTAATTTTACAACGAGTTAAACATGTCTTCCGAGTTCTCAGAATTCCAAAGTTCGAAATATACAGTCCATTTATATTATTTGGTATCCTTTGAGATAACTATTTGCAGGCCCGTTATAGGAAGAGTTATAAATTGTAGCTATATGATTATATATCTGAGAGTTGTGACTTGATTGGTGAACGGAAAGGTCAACAGTACATGACGCCCTATTAGTGTCGGTGGCGATCTGAATTTAATGAGATTGGCTAACAGCTAGGCACAAAAGCCAAAGCCAATCTTATTCCAAAATATCCACCCCCTCCCATTTACAGGCACTTTGCCGT
The DNA here is from genome assembly GCA_029339505.1 of Unio delphinus. Lineage (NCBI taxonomy): Eukaryota > Metazoa > Mollusca > Bivalvia > Unionida > Unionidae > Unio > Unio delphinus. The sequence continues at coordinate 11,601,566 of JAQISU010000122.1, read as the reverse complement.
AAGTATGCTCTATAAATTGCGCATTAAAAATAAGCGCATGTACTACATCATATGTATTATAGCCTGCCAGATGGTAAGTATAAGTATACGTTAGTTCCTAGTCATTTACTCCGGTTGACAATATTACTCGTAATATCAGTGTCAAACGCGTGAATAATAGACCTGCGGGTCATAATCATTGAACATTACCCATACGCGTCCTTGCAAGAGGACACAAACAAATCTACAATTAGCACTCGAATGAAACGCATTTAATATTTTTATTTTGCAATCAATAATTATATATATATATATATATATATATATATATATATATATATATATATATATATATATATATATGCGTGTATGTATGTCAATTTAGCGTTGCCAGCAATGACTTTGATGTCATCAAACTTTATATCCTTTTATTAATTTGTTACAGCATTATCCTCATCAATGGGTTCTTGAATCAGATGATTCAAATTCCGTTCCTGATAATGTGGCAACTTGTTTCATAACCGGTCATTTTAACTTTGGAAGCCGTGTGTGTTCGACGTAGTCTTTGATACAAGCAGACAATACTATATCGATTGTTATTACCCCAGTATAAGTTGATAGAAATCAGGCTTAGCGCGACAGTGACTTGGAGTTTTATAAAAATCTTTGGCATGTCATATTTGGATGTTTCTACTTTTCCAATTCTATGTTCAAAAATCAAAAGCAAATGGTAAACTAATCTAAATCCGCTCTCACATTGTAGATGATTAGTCTCCGTTAATATTAGTATACATTTTGAGACGGTGGAAAACTTTCCTCTTAGTGATGATTTAAGTACTACTTTGGAATTTCTGACAGCATTATAACACATCAATCATCTGCTGAAAGTGCAATCAAGTACATGCAATAACATGTTAACGATATCAAATTAAAATTCAACAACAGGTGAGTTTTTCCTGATCCAGCTTGACTGCAAAAAATGGAAAAACTTAATTTGGAAACGTATCATCTTGCCTTCTGACAACAGTACAAAGTACTCACAGCATCAATAAGACATCTATCAAAGGCTTTTTACATATTATAGCATCAGGCATTGCGGGCCACAATGAAGAGGTACAAAATGGGTCAAATAGCATCAAGCAGCTGTACCCCAAGGCTACCAGTGCAATAATTGCTCAAGTTTCTTTGAGGGACTGGATCAAGACAACAGTCGGAGTACGTCAAGGCTGTCTCCTGTCACCGACATTTGTCAACATCTACATCATGAGCGAAGCCTTGGTCAGGACAGTCATGATTGGAGGGCGTAACATTGCCAACCTCCGCTTTGCTGATGACATTGATGTGCCTGCAGACAGTAAAGACGTGCTTGTCACCTTATTGAAGAATCTAGATGAGACATATCTGATGACAAATAGTGGCAAACGAATCTCAGCCAAGATTAAAGTCAGAGAAAAGGAGCTGCAAACAGTGGGCCTATTCAAATATCTAATAGTGTATCATAAACTTTGGAACGATCATTATACATCTTTATCCGTGAATTATGTTCTGTATTTTACCAGTTTGTTATTTTGTTGAACCTAATAAAGACGAAAAGAAAACTAAGCTAATGGAGGACCTAAACATAATTCATTATGTACTTCAACAGTAACAATGTGTATGACGAGACTGACATCTGATCAAAGTAAGAGAAACCTTGCAAGTTTTGCTTCAATGTTAACATTAGATTTACTAGTGTCATCATATTGTCACTGTTTAAATCACACTCCTTCTTAATCTTTAAATAAAACCAAATAACTAATATCTAAGAGATCTGATTTATAGCCATTGCAACAGAAAAGTATACAAGATGAAATGAATATAAAACCATTAGTATCTACATTATGTTAAGCCATGTTGAACCTAGTGTTTGGTAAGGATAGGACTTTAATCAGATTTATCGTGGAGGTAATTATATGCATCTAATCCATCCAGGCAATTTGTCCAGGTTATGACGAGATGACGTTGATTTCGATGTGTACTAAGTTATGTATTTATACTATAGTTAAATAATTAGTAGTGTTTTGCATTTAACAGATGTACATGCAACATTTTCATACGAAAGCAATATCAATTGAATAGCCAAAGATTCTGAAGTTGATATGAGAAAGAAAGTATAAAATGGGTATTTTTATAAATGAAAAAACGACAATTAGATAAATATCTTCGGAGATTAGCCGATTCAACATGGATCTTCGGTTTACTCTTGGTTGTAGTTTGCAGTACAAGAAGTCAAAGTATTTTCACTGCAGGACTGTACTGAGATGGAACAAAATCATTATGCAACACTTGTATTCCTCAACATGTAATGTCTTGTCTGATGTCGTTAAATTGGTTGCTTTTATTATTTAATATTGCTCTGAATATATGTTTTTGGTAAGGACATGTTGTATATACACATACAAATCTGGTACTGAATAAAATCGTTTGGGTAAATGTATGTACTTGCTGTTTATGATAGCGAATAGTTAATAGAAGAAAGGTTATGCGATTGGGCAGATCACGACCTTCTGGTTTTAATAGATGAGATAGTTTGCCACGAGCTATATGCATAATATAAAAATAGAACATGTACTGAAATCAGAATGAAATCGGTAATGTGAATGTCATTGTAGACTTATTCACACAATTAACTTGTTATGGTTATTGTATTAACTGATATGTCAAATCATTCGCCTGTCTATTTGTGTTAATACCTTTTGTCTTATTTTTAGATTAATAAGATGGCCAAATCCCGTCATTTATATGTGTTCTTGATGGTATCTTCATTGGCTGCTCTCTGTTCAGGTCGGTAATGTGACTATTTACGTATATAATATATCATATTATCTTCAAACAACAACAACAACACACACACACACACACACACACACACACACACACACACACACACACACATGAACGTATATTTATTCTTAATGTTTAAAGAAACAGAATAGGTCGAACATTTCAACCTTCACATCCTTCTATCTCCATCTCTTTTCGTTCTTCTACGATATAGATCCACCTGGAGAAACGGGGCAACAAAAGGATAACATGCACTCTGTTTGCTGAAGACACTGCAGCCAGAGTGCATTTAATTCACTTCGTGACCAAAGTATAGGTGAATGATACCGACCATAATTGATGAGTACGCTTGAAGTATTAGAAGCAAAGAAAATGATGTATTAGCGCCTATCAATAAATTCATCTGAACAAATAAACGTTCTCTGTTACGAATATCACTAAGATAACAGTACGCCATTTTTCAATGTGTACATACGAAATTTTTTATATTGTGTATATCTCCTTATATACTAAACATTTTTAATGGTCGATATTGTGCATTTGATAATTGTGAGATACATAAATCTCAAAGATAATTACCAATATTATTATATCAATAGTTTTTTCTATCAATATCTGTTCATATGTGTATGTTAGGTTATTTGGCAAAATCATTGTACTTGGATGCATTGATATTGTTCCTCTTGCAGGATCGTCTATCATGTAGGTCAGATTTTGTCTACCTTTACTTTATCTAGCCTCCTATCATATTTGAAGAACTTCCCTGCTTTGAGATAGTAGCACGTGTCTGTGTCAGTCATCCAATTCATATAAGACTGTTATTTCTGTATATGTCACATAGTAAGGCACGACATTACGCCGCCTTGAAACAATTCGACAATTTCTCGCTGTATTGAGTACAACCTTACTTAGGGTGAATAATTGTTTTTTTTTTGTTGTTAAGCAACTGAACTAGCATGCATCTCGTCGTAGATCACTTGCGGCAATATAAACTAAAAGCACCGTATACTGGATTTTCACTCTGACTAATACTCACTCTCCTGTGGATTTAAGTCTTATGTTTAATTGACACACTGATCATTGGATCTTGTCAAGGAGGCAACGTTCTCAATTTTTGTTCTCCAGCCATAGAGCTGTTTGCAGCTGTCTGGAGCTATATGTAGCTGTTTGTATTTATGTGTGCGGGTTTAACAGGCTGTCTGGCCGTCTGTGCGTATATTTGCATATGGGCGATGATGTAACCATCATGGCCGTACAAAGACAAAACCGCTAATTTGTAAACGTGTCGGCATGGTGAATCCATGATGGGTGTAAGTGGCCGATACAAGTTGGGCCAACCCAAGTATTCAGGATAACTGTGTGGTTTGTCAGTGGACGCTGATTTATTCCTTTACATAGCTATTATGTGGGCAATTTCAAACATTGTATCCGAGTTGTGTGTGTTACTTGTTGCTGAAGATGATATAATCAAAACAATACAAATAGCATTATTATTATTATTATTATTATTATTATTATTATTATTATTATTATTATTATCATCATCATCATCCATATCATCATCATCAACATGATCATCCGTAACATCATCATCAACATCATCATCCATAACATCATCATAAACATCATTCATATCATCATCATCATCATCATCATCATCATCATCATCATCAATTCATATCATCATCATCAATTCATATCATCATCATCCATCATCATCACCACCATCATCATTACCCATATCATCTCCATCATGATCATCCATCATGATTATCCATATCATCATCCAAATCATCATTCATATCATCATCATCATCCATATCATCATCATCATCCATATCATCATCATCATAAACATCCATATCATCATCATCATCATCATCATCCATATCATCATCATCATTATCCATATCATCATTATCCATATCATCATCATCCATATCATCATCATCATCATCCATATAATCATTATCATCCATATCATCATCCATATCATCATCCACATCATCATCCACATCATTATTATCCATATCATCATCATCCACATCATTATCCATATCGTCATCATCATCATCATCGACATCATCATCATCATCCATATCATCATCCATATCATCATCTATATGATCCATATCATCATCCTTATCATCATCCATATCATCATCATCCATATCATCATCATCCATATTATCATCCACATCATCATCCATATCATCATCGATGTCATCATCATCCATATCATCATCATCCATATCATCATCCACATCATCTTAAATATAATTATAACGAGGACTTTCTATAGCGCCAAATCTTTGAAAGCTCTAAGCGCTTTACACCATCAATAATGATATGACTACACTGCAGAACAACAAATGACGAAATCAATGAAATTGAAAAACATACAAAATATATAAGATACAAAACATGATTTGGTCGCTAAGTTTGTCCCTGAACTCGAAACAGTCGAGTCTTTAGAGCGCTCTTAAAAGGGACCACTGTATCTTTGTGTCGAATTTCAATGGGCAGTTCGTTCAACGTCACCAGGCCCTGGTATGCAAACGAACGTTGTCCATATGACTTTGTTTTCACCTTGGGAACAATGAGTATAAGATTATCAGAAGCAGAGCGTCAGGATCTAGCTGGTATATACACATGGGTGAGGCTGGATAGGTATCTTACCTGGAGTCTGTCATTGAAATATAGCACAGAGAACAAATTTTGTATTTGATTCTGTATCGAATTGATAGCAAGTGTAGGGTACAGAGTAGTGGTGAGGTGTGTTCTGATCGAGGTACTCTAAAGATGATCCGTGCAGCTGTGTTTTGAACTTTTTCAAGTTTCTGGAGTAAATATTGTGATAAACCAGACATAACTGAGTTACAATAGTCCAGTCTTGAAAGTACTAACGAACACACAAGTGTTTTCGTGGCATCAACAAAAAGATATTTACGAATGGAACTGATGCGTCTCAATTCAAGATATGCAGCCCTGCAGATGTTCATGCCATGTTGGTGCAATGTGAGAGTACTGTCTAGAGTAACACCTATATTCCGTACTGACTGAGAAGTTAATGTTGGTGTTGCTGATATTTATTGTCTGAGGTAAAGGATGTGAATGAGAAAGTCTTTGTGTTGTGATCAGAATAGTCTCAGTTTTATCATCATTCATCTGCAGCTTGTTACATGTCATCCATGATTTCACATCCGAAATGAACTTCTCTAGTCCATGGATGGTAGTATCCACTTCATTTGGGTCACTAGACTTGTATATTTGGGTGTCATCAGCGTACAATTGGCGCGACACTGTGTGATGATCTATGACACTTGAGAGCGGCTGAGTGTACAGAATGAAGAGAACAGGGCCAAGAATAGATCCATGTGGAACACCATAACATACGTCAACTGGGCTGGAGTGTATTCCATTTGCAAATATAATTTGAGTCCTGTTGACTAAGTAGGACTTGAAACACTGTAATGCTATATTCTGAATGCCAAATACATGCTGGAGACGGTGAAGTAATATATCATGGTCTATTGTGTCAAATGCTGCAGATAAATCCAGGAGAGTGAGGACTGTAATCTTTCCACTATCCAAAGCAGAGAGAATGTCATTAAATACTTTCAGAAGAGTAGTTTCCGTACTGTGACAAGGGCGATATGCAGACTGTACATTGCTTAAAAGACTGTTTGAATTCAAATGAGATACAAGTTGAGTTAGAACAACCTTTTCTAAGATTTTCGATATGAAAAGAGATTAGAAACTGGGCGGTAGTTCTTTAAATCGTTATGGTCCAGTGTTGGTTTCTTCAGCAGTTGCTTTACGATGGCAGTTTTGAAAAATAATGGGAATTCCCCTGATGAGGGAGAGAGATATTAATAACATCAGTTAGTGAAGGCAATATTGGTTCTAAGCACTCTAGCAGCAGTGATGTCGGAATTGGATCAAGTTCACAAGACTTTGGTGCACTTTTAAGCACGATTGTCCGTAATAAATCTATAGAAACAGGTTCAAATACTCCCAATGGTTGTCGCTGAAATTCTGCATCATACCTGTATGGTGACGAATCAGTTGAAATTGTGCTGTCAAGTGAATCTCTAATGGTTTGAACTTTGTCATTGAAGAAATTTGCAAATTGGTCTGGTAGGTCTAGTGGAGAGAAGGTCGTTGGAAGTGGTGTACATTTGTTCCTTGACATTAGTTTGTTAGTTATCTCGAAGAGCTCTTTGCATCTGGAACTCTCCGTGACCTTAGAACTGTAGTGGGATGATTTGGCTAAATGGACTATGTTTGTAACGTTCTTCTTAGCGGCTTCGGAGATTTTTTTACGAATAGTGAGTATGGTGGAAAGCCAAAGCCTTTCTGTTTTTCGGCAATGTCTTTTAGCGGTGCGAAGCTGGTCTCTAACACTGCTATACCAAGGAGAACACTTATTTTATTGATACTCTACATTTGGTAGCTGGGGCATGTTTTTCAAGCAATGAACGCAGGCGGTTATCAAGTTTTCCGCTGTTGGATGTAAGAAAGTTGTTAGGTTTTCTTGGATGTCATGCATGAATTTGGTTCTATTTATCATACGGAGGTTTCTCTTAGTAGCAAATAGAGGTGGAGGGTTAGGGACTGATACGTCGAGATGGCATACAATGCAGAGGTGATCCGATGCAAGTTCGTGGGATACAAGAGTTGATTGCATAATATTATCATCATGTCTATAAAGAAACGAGTCTAAAATGTGACCAAGTTTATGGGTTGGTTTGTTAACTGACTGTTTGAGATTGAAAACATGAATTGGAATCTAGAAGTTTTGACGTCTTTGGTTTACCAGGACAGTCATAGTGAAAGTGGAAATCTCCAAGAATAATTAGGTTGCCACCTATCGAATTTCCATACTCTAGAAGATTTTGGAAACTGCTCCAAAAAGAGAGATTCAGTCAGCTTATTTTTTCTACTAGGAGGAGGACGGTGGAGACAGAAAAAATGGACTGACCTTTGTTCCAGTGTGAGCGTTGTTTGGACTAGTTCAAACGATGTGTGGCAGAAGTTGAAGGTTGCGTTGTACTTGAGGCATTTGATCATGGAATTCTTTGTAATTACAGCAATTCCACCTCCGCGAGAGTTGCGGGGGAACGACTTGATGGAGTAATCGCTAGGTGTTAAATCCGCACACTTACATTCATCACCTACGGAATGTAACCAAGTTTCTGTCAGGAAGAAGACATCAATATTCTGGTCATTGATAAAATTAACAATTTCTGTGCGCTTTTCCGGTGATCCTACTGAGTGAGCGCTGAATAATGCAATACGTTGTGGTATCTCTGGGACAGTTGACACAACGGTTGACGATTTAAGAGGAATTTGAACTAGGTTATTGAAATTAACGGCAGAATTTTTAAGTTGTTTATCCGTTACGGGCGAAAGGGAGAACTGGAATTATTCTTCCTGTTCTACGCCAGCCGGCTTTGAAAGAACGTTTCTTTTTCCGCTTCCGTTTACATTTAAGAAATGATTAATGAATTCCCAGTTCGTTCAGTCTTGAGCACAATGTAGTATCTAGAACCAAGGTGTGGTCATTTAACTGAATTAATGAGGATTCGTCGTAGTGTAAGCAGTCACGTGACGGCGGTTTATTAAAAAACAAACAGCGGGACAAAACAGCTGATAAAAATCCAATTGCTCTCGCTTCCAACACAAGGAGATGATCCAACATACACGAACGGAACAGCCAATGCATGATGAAACACAACAAAGTAGACGATGACAGAAAACAAGCACAAATATCACAAATATAGTACAAAATTGGGAGAGCCCACTTTCAAGCAGTCAAGCGATGGCGGCCATCTTTCCGGATATCATTATCCATATCATCACCATTATCCATATCATCATCCACATCATCATCATCCATATCATCATCCATATAATCATCCATATCATCATCATTATCATCCATATCATCATCCTCATCACCATCATCACCATCATCATCATCATCATCATCCATCCATCTATCATCCATCCATCATCATCATCCATATCATCATCATCATCCATATCATCATCATCATCATCATCATCATCCATCCATCATCACCATCACCATCATCATCATCATCCATCATCATCATCATCATCATCATCATCATCATCACCATCATCATCATCCATCATGATCACCATAATCATCATCATCCATATCATCTCCATCATCCATATCATCATCCATCATAATCATCCATCATCCATCCATCATCCATCATCATCCATCCA